>VXBQ01008808.1:60148-260965 GCA_013400175.1 Phainopepla nitens | reverse complement strand
CCGAGCCGCGCCCCGCGCCGCAGCCCCGCTGCCCGGCCGGGGCTGCGGGCAGGTGGAGGAACCGGGGGCTCCTCCGCCTCCAGAGCGTCGGGATCCAGAGGGCATGTTGGAGAAAAAGCTGGAGAAAGGCGCGACCGTCTTCTCTCGGCCCCGTCCTCCCCGCCCGGCTCCTGGCAGAGGCGGCTTGGGGAAGGAAAGCCCTGGAAACTTTTTATTTTTGCTTGCCAGACACCTTTTTAAAATGGCATGCGACCAGCAGACGGAGTGAAAAAAGAACAACTCTTTTTAAGAGCTTAACCTCTCTTAGGTTAAGACCACAGCTGCATCCCCCCCTTCCCGGTTCTCAGAAATGTTCTATTTAAATAAGGTTTTGGCGGAGGTAGTGCGGCTTGGAGTTAAATGTAACGAACCATTTATCCCATCTATATTTGTAGAATAGAAGGCGCGGGGCAAGCCTGCCTCTCTCCATATTAGTAATTTTGTATTTCATTTGCATTTCTTTGTGTCCTTTTGAGTATATAAAAGTACTGGCCTTAAAGGGATAGTTACCCCATCACGGTGGGGGACGACGACGACTGAGATATGGAGAGATTGGAGTTCCTTGTTGGCGTGGTTTTTTTTATTTTATTTTGGATTTTTTTATTTGTTATTTGAACTCCGTGCTGGGTCTGTGAGAACAGGATTCACTATCCCTGTTACCTGTGCCCTAACCACAGCTGCTGTATCCCGTAACCGCTTACCCTGCAGAACACAGGGCTCAGCCGGTGCGTTCCTGAAAGGTGCCAAACCAGTCTAACTCGAGTTTAGCAATGTGCTAGGTAATGGCATTTCAAACTTCCACAGATTATTTAAGTGTAGAACACTATTTCTCAACCTTTTTTCTTTTTTTTTTGCAACAGCAGAGCTTGCTTACAAAAGGTTGAGAGTGCCAGGCCTGGCATTGCCTGTACTGGTCTGGGTCTGCGCTTTGTTCTGCTGGGGAGCGGCCGGTCTGGACACGGATGACACAATGTGTGCTTGGCTGGAAATCCAGATAAAGGCATTGCTTCCATAGACCTCAGGAATGGGCCAAGGGCTGCCTCCTGAGTGCCAGCATCTTGCCCCTCTCGCTCTGTCCATTGCCGGTCTGGCCCACCTACGGCCGCGCGTCTTTCTCAGCGGTCGCAGAATTCGCTGCCGGTGCTACCAGTAAGAAAATGATTCTTGGCCGAATTCCCGGGGTCATTTCGGGTCTCGCATAGAAGCGGTCTGTTAGTGCTTTTCTCTTAATCTTCAGCACTTCTGTGGTTCCCTCTCGTTAGTTTCAAAGCAGCTGTGATTTGTGGTTGCGTTGGGACCCTGCTGTGGCAGAAACGTCTGCTGCCTCAGAAGTATTGTGTATTGTTCTTCCCAGTTCAGTATCTTTTAGCTACTTTATGCTTATAATATAGCTCAGAGATGAGTGTGTGTGGAAGGTGATATATTTTACCTTTTTTTTTTCTTTTTTTTTTTTTTATTTTGTGCCTTTGGGACTCATCTGGTTTGGGTTTGAGGTCACTGCTGGGACAGCAGTGAGAGCGTTTTTTCATACTGTTAGCCTATAGTTGGCTAAAGGATAAGAAATGAAGGAAGTTAGCAGCCAAAATAAGCTGATATTCTGCTATAGCCAAGAAGCTCAGAGCTGTAACTCCATACTGCAAGTATTTTATCTTTAGGCTCAGAAAAGTTTGTAACTTCCAACCTGAAATGTGTTTATACTGGCACATTTTTTTTCTACGTGTAGTATTTAGGGAACTGAAAGAAATTTTCTCCATCATACCTCTTTCTTAGCAGAGAATTTGGTTTTTTCTCTTCACTTTATAGTTTCCTTTATGTCCTCTGAGAAAGAGAAGCAGTTAAGGGCAGTCAGACTTCTGCAGTTCATAAATCTGTACAAGAAAATATATACGGACCATACGGCAAGCTTCTGCATGTGTGTGGTTGTATTCATGAACTTTCTAATAAGTATAATTGACTTTTTCCCTCAAAAATGTAGGTTGTCAGAACCAACATTTACAGCATGAATCAATGTTTGTAGCGTGAGGATAAATGCCTACTAAATGCATGTAATTAAATAAAAGGCCCAGAGCCTGAACACACCTGAATCAAACAAATTACTCTCCACAGTGCTTTTCTCTTCACTGTAGTCTGCCACTTCCTTCCAAAGAAAAGACATGAGGGAAGATGGAGTGACCTCTTTGGAGCACCTGGAGTGGCACTTTGGGACACACTGGGAGAGCATCCTGTCACTCCACTGAGGATGTGGCTATTGGGTTTAAAGTCTGGAAATAATGTCCCGGTGCACGGGAATTGTTTTGAGCAACATGCCACAAGTTATCGAAATCCCATTTGTTTGCAGTAGCCTCTAGTGTACAGCAAATAAAATAAATAGCAGAAGCAGCCAGCAGAGCCCTGGGTAAATCTCAGCAGTGCAAAATACTGGCGAGGCAGAGAGTTTCTCAAGCGTTGCCCAGAGGATTTGTGCCTCAGTGATTGTCTCTGCACTGCTGAGTGATGGAGGATCCTTTGGAAACCACAGTATCAAAACTCGTGTTGTTTACGGCCAAGGTTTAGTGTCCCTGTGTGATCTGTCCCTGGAGATGGAAGGTATGTGGGAAGAGGGAAGTTCTTCAAACAAGGCAGTGGAAATAGGAGCCGCTGGATACACAGCGGTGAAAAGCCATCTACAGGCAGGAATGCTGGTGTGTCAGCGAGCAGATAACTCCAAACAGCTTCCAGTGGGGACGTGGTGGTTGGCGTTTTTATCAGTTTATTCTAAGCACCTCTTTGCAGAATTAAAGTTGGAAACCTGCTCGCTGTTGGATTCCAGACAGCCAGGGTAAAAAAAAAAAAAAAGACACCAACTAATTAAATGTGATTTATTGTGGAATTTGCAACAGTGTTGGAGAGATGAGTTGTCTTTCAGAAATGCTGCTGTGGATGTTAAATCTGTGCTTTGCTCTGGAGGAAAAATGACGGTGCTGTTGAGCAAGTACACGAGAAAAACGTCTGTGTTACAGCCTGTTCTTGAGCAGGAATATTCCCTGGAGGTCCCAGGTAGTGCAGCTTGGAGCAAATCTTTGTGGTGCTTTTAATTGGAAAAAGGATGGCTTTCCTTGAGATTAGAGGTTAAAATATAGGGCTTCTCCAGTGACATGCTTTCTGCATTTCATCTGAGGAATTCTTTGTTTACAAGTAAATTGTGGTGTTTGTTAGCAGATAACAGACAAAAAGCCAACAGCACAAGAAACATTCTCTATTTGTTTTTCTAGTGGTGACAGCTTATAGTGGTGATATACTGAAAATTGCCATGTGGATACTCTGCTTAGTAAACTGCAGCTATGTATAGTGTTAGTTTTGTAATATGAAACAACAAGCAATTCCTAAGTAATTAAATTATAAAATTTCTTTTTTTGAGAGGACAAAACTGCAGCTAATACTGATACGAGGAATTTGCTTGTTCTGGCATCTGCTCCTCGTTCTAAATGGTACTCAGTGCAATGACAAGATGGATTCAGGAGAGGAGTTTCTGCTGTTGTGTTTTGGTTTATCTCGTCATTTGTTAGATTTAGAATAACTGAAAAGCAAACACTTGAATTCTCTAGAGATGAAGGTGATAAGCCTGTCTGATTTTTCTGTTTTGAGTTAGTGTATGGCAATTCTGTGGCAGCAATGCAAAGACTTTAAAACATGCTTTACATCCTGGTCTCTTATCATTGCCTTACACATAATTATGGCCATTTCTATTATTAGGTCTTTGCAAAGGACTCTAATAATAGAATGTGTGTATACATGTATTTAAACATCTACTTCATGCTTCCAGGAATGTTTCATGTGGAATGCTTTGAGAAGAGAGAAAGAAATTCCTTTCAAGAGGTTAATAAAAACTTCAATAAACAAAAATTTTAGATGACCCTTGCCACACTCAGAGATGCTTGGGATGTTGTGGACGTATTTCCCCATGCTTTTGAAATAAACTAACAAAATCAATCTGCTCTGCTTAGTTTGTAGGTTCTCTGGGCCTCTGTGCAGCTGTGTCAATTTACATGGTTGCTCCCTGCTTTCCACTCACCCACTAATAAAATGCTAGTGTTTATAACCTAAATCCCAGTGTTATCTTTTGCCCCAAATATTTCTGCACAGTTCTTTAGTCAAGCCCAAAACTGTAGTGAAGTAAGATGGAGTGATTATTCTGGACCTTGATAGCAGAAACAGCGTGGAAGTTGAGAGTTGTCCTGATTAGTTTCAAGATGACCTTACCATTTTCCTTTAGTGTGTGGTTAGTTAGCTGAAAGAATTCATTCCATTTTATAACTTGCCTTTGTTGTAGAAGTGTGTCCCTATTCAATGACAATTCATGTAACATAAGTGACCTTATGCTTGCAGACACTTGAACTGATCTGGGTATGTTACTCAGTGTTACGCATTGCTCTGCTCCTCATTTATTTATTGATGTGGAATAATGCAGCAGAGGAAAAAAAAAGATGAAAGCCTTTGTGGATAATGAGAGCCCTGGGTAGGTTTCCTTCTGGTCAGCCTGTATTTTTTGTGGACTCATGTGATGTCAACTCACAGAAGGGAAAAAATTGCCTTCAGTGTCTTGTTACTAGCAAATGTATGGCAACCAGAAGCATCACTTCATTAGAATGAATTAACAGAGTACAAAAGACCCAGTGAGAACTGCAGAGCTTGTAATATTTTGGAGTCTATAATGTCCAAATAGTATTTTTTTGTTGTTATTGTTTTGGTTTTTTTTTCCCTATAAGTACTGATAGAAATGGTTTGCTTGAAAAGCAAAGGCTCAGCTTTTTTTTTTTTTTGGACTGACTCCATGAAAGGTGTTGCTTTGCTGGGGGACTCATTATTTTGTCTTTCATATGATGGTAAAGTATCAGGAATAATGGCTTAGGTTGAAGTGGAAAAAATTCCTCCTTTTGTGACAAGATAAGGAAAATTGGAGTATACCATGTACATGATTTATCTAGGTGTATTTGAACTGGATGCAAGTTTGGGATCTAGTTGCATACATGCTTGTGTGTGTTCTTCTGTTCTTGTAGCAGATGGTAGTTGGTGTTTGGTTTTAGGAGGGGTGTGTTTGCTTGACTTGAACAGTTATAATGTTGGTCTTGTTTTCACCAGTTCTTACTTCACTTAGCTTAGAATGTTCTAATGTCCTGGTCTTTTGTGCTACTCAAAAGCTCTGAGGAAATGATTTTACTGTCTTGTTAGGAGATTATATTTTTATTAACTCTATTAAAAATGGAAAAAAGGGGTTAAAAATAAGCTCCAGATTTTCCCCAAAACATGTTAGTGTTCCTCTGTTATACAGTCCTGTGTTGAACCATGGCTACCTTGCAAGCCATGACTTCTAAGGTGAGGAATTTGTTCCTATTAGGTTGGATTGTGTGAGGGATGGCAACATGTTTCTTGAGGGCTGATTTCCACTGAGTCATCCCCTGAGCAGAGCAGAGGGACATTCAGCTGCTATCACATCTTCTGCTTTGGCAGGTTAACTAGGAAATCTGTTTTCAAAGCCTACCTTGGGGAGGAGAGAGCAACAAGTCCTGATTTTCGAATGCTGGAAAATGTTAGAAGCTGTGGCAGCTCAAAGAAAAGCAAATGAAAGAAATCAACTGTTTCTTGCTCTGGATTTTTATGGAATTGGCTTCTGCTTTTGTGAGTTTTTTTTTGTTTTGTTTGTTTTTTTTTTTTTATTCCAAGGTCTGCTTTTCTCAGTGTCCCACTTGCCCATCCTTTCTTTAATGCACTTATTCATTAGCCACCCATGATTCCTGATACTACAGTAGGGTTTTCCTTCTAATTATCTCTCAGTATGATTTATGTTCTGTTGGTTGCAAAGGTGTTAAAGGTGATCCTTAGCCATGCAGTGAGGTTTCTTGTGCTCTTGTGCTCCAGGCTGAGGGCTTGGTGTGCAGCATTTGGTCACAGGAGCAGTGTCTCTCCTGAGCAGCCCATCTGACCATTCATGTGTCCGGGGAACTGAGCAGCTAGAGACACAATATTTTATTTGGCACAATGTTTGCTCTTAGCTGGCTTTTCTTGAACGCCTCAGATGTGGGTGAGGGAGGGGCAGCAGACCTGTGTTTGTGGAACGCTGCATTCCCTTCTGTCCTCTTCCCTTTGACTTCATGCTCTGGTTGTGACCTGTGGCCTTTGCGTGACTAAAAGTGCAGGCATGTGGACGTGAGGCTGCTGGGTGGGAGGGACGTGTCCAGCCACATGTGCAGTGGGGTGTGCCCAGCAGTGCAGCCCAGGTAGCTCTTGGCCCCAAGGTGGGTACAAATGACCCAGGAAGGCTGTGGTGTGTGGTCCTCATGTGCTTCAGAAGAGTTGAAGTGACCTGACAGGACCAGAGGTGCTGCTTCTTGGATCATAGGTTGAGGCAGCGTTGATGGTATGGATCCCAGCCAGCGATACAAGCAGTAATACAATACAAAATCCATCTTCAGAAGCTGGTTCTGAGGAGTGGGTCAGAAGTTTCCTGGCTTGGTTGGCAAGGGTATTCTTATAAGGAAGGAAATGAGAGATTGGCAGTACGGTGAGGTGGCCTCGTGTTTTGACTGTCGTGTGTGAGAGGTGGCAGCGTTGGAAGGAGTTAAACTGCACATGGTCTGTGCAGAACTTAGGCTTGGAGAGCAACCCAGAAGCAGGATGAGCTGCAGAAAGGTGGTAATTCAGTATAAATCATAGTTAAGTGGTGCTTCACTATGTCTGTGTTGGTGTCTGGACACATACATATGTTGTCTCCTCTTAAATGAGTGACCTTACGTGGCTTGGAGGAGCAGAGAAAATGTCAGAGTGTCACAAATAATCCCCTGTAGAAATTGTGGCGTGAAACAACACTTAAGATTCTGGATCAGTTCAAAATGACTCGATAGTCAAAAGACTGACCCCTGTTCTCTTTGTGCACTGTGACCCTGCAGGCTGTCAGCTCTGCTCTGAACAGTTCAACCTCCTTTTGTACTTTAGGAAATGTATGTTGGGTGTTTTGAGGATAAAGGGTTAATTTTATGGCATTTCAGGGTGTAAGTTCATATGTTCAGAAGTCAGTTTGTTTGACAGCCAATTTCTCACTTTTCTCTAATCAGAAGTTTGTTATTTAGGCTGCTGTAGATACTTTCCTGGTCTCTGATAATACTGATAAAACACCCAGGATAAGCAGAAGTGAAGCCTGGTTTTCTGATACTTCTGTGTTTTGCTTGCATGCAAGCAGGTAGGTAGTTCATTCCCATGCTGTCTCCTTATGTAACTTCCTATTTGCATGTTGTCTTTTTGGTTTATTTGTTATAGAACTAAATTACATTTTAGTTCAGCAGCACCTCAAAACAACAATAAGTCAACAAACAAAAACCTTAAAGGACCAAACCAAAAAGACTTTGTATTTCCCACTGTGGTTAACTTAGATGTTGGTGAGGTTAATAATCCCATGTTCAGAAGTATGAATTTCACCTATAGATTTCACCAGGGACCCAGATAATGTCTTGTTGGATGACTGTTGTGAGTACAGGGCAGCATTCAGCTGTTCCTACCACGCCAGGAAGTTAAAATGCCACAAATAGGAAGCAGCATAAGGTTCATTGTGAATTTTAGTACTAGATCATAACACCAGTTTTGCTTTGTGGAAGTCTAGGGTCTTGCTCTTTCTTGGTATTGAACTTGCAGGTTACATTATTCTTAGCTGACCATAACCAATGCTGAACAAATCTTAGGGCTGAAGAGCAGAAGTTCTGCAGAGTTTGACATAAAAGTGGAGAAACGTGACGTAAAGGATTGGTTTAGCTTAGACACTAGGAAGAAGTTTTTTAATATGAGGGTGGTGAGAGTGGCACAGGTTGCCCAGAGAAGTTGTGGCTGCCCCATCCCTGAAGTGTCCAAGGCCAGGTTGAGCAGGGCTTGGAGCAACCTGGGGTAGTGGAAGGTGTGCCTGCCTCTGGCAGGGGGGTTGGAACTACATGGTCTGTATGGTACCCAAACCATTTAATGAGTCTATGATCTGAGCCTTAATCCTTGTTTCTTGTGTGTCAGCTGGTGGTGAAATTAACTTGTTTCATTCCGCTCCGCACATGTTTATTTTTGCAACTCCATATGCTCCTCTAACAAATCTTTATTATTGCTTGTTAAGTTCAGCGGTGCTTTTAGTGACTGCACAAAACATAAACATCCTCTGTGACTTCGTTAGACATACAGTGCAAACTTTTTGTTGACTTGAAGGCTGTTCCTGGGGTCAGTGAGCACTGCAAGCAGCAGTCAGGGCACTGTACGCCCACGACTGTGAGGATATGAGAAACAGAAAGGAATTGTTACCTAATTTGAGTGTCTTCTCTCTGCAGGCTCTCGTGTGTGTGGTGTTTTATCTTTACCCTTTCCCCTCTCAGTTAACAGGGCTGGACGTGCTTGTCCAGCTGTTCCAGCTGCCTTGTTTAGTGGGCAGGAAATGGTGATGTGGTGGAAATTAGGCAATTCTGCCTAGTGCAACCAAAAGGATCTCCTGATCTATTCCACAGCAGCCACTTCTGGCTTCTGGATAAAAACGTAAGAGTCGAGTCATTCAGATACTTCTGTAACCACAATCTGTGTAACGAACAAGGTGGCTACACTTGAATTTTTATGCAAGTCTGAATAGGTTGCTTCAGTGGATGTGTGAGAGCTGCTATGTTACTGTAAAGGCAATATTTGTGGATCTAAAATTCTGGAGTTAGACATCAACGGTTTCACTTCCTTTTGGCGTTTTTGCGATCATGCAGTCAAACAGGATGATATTATGCTCTAAAATGTTGCTGTGAAAAGTTTTTTCAGTTTCTCAGACCCTCTAGACTATTCCAGTCCTGCCTTGCTAGCACATATGAGTTCTTTCTGGTCTGTCTTAGTAAATCCTTATTTCTCTATTCCATTTTTTCTTTGTTAGATGTTTCTAGACTACAGTGTATTGATTGCAGAGTATCCTCAGTTGTTGGGTTAGTGCAAGGGGAGGAAGGCGAGTGAAATGTGAGAATTGGGACAGAGGAAATACGGATATGTGAAGACATGGAAAATAGTATTGACTGGATTAGTTTGCAAGCAGACCAAGTGTATTATTATTATTGGCCCTGCTATAATTTAAGGTTCCGTGACGTTCTCTCCCAGCGAAATACAATCAAATACAATAACACACTCTTCCGTGATTGAGTTCACTTGGACAGGGACAGCACCACCTTTGAGCAAATGTGATCCAGCCTGGTTAGCAGCAGTGAGGTGGTGCTGCTGCAGCTGCAGAGCTGTGGGCAGAGCTGGCTGGGATGGAGGTGCTGCTCTGGCTCCGCGGGAGCGACGTGGCAGCGGGAGATCTGTCCTTTCACTTGGGGAGGGAAAAGCAAAGCCCTGGCCTGCTGCCTGGACTAACCTCACATGGCAAGCAGAGGATCTGTATTCGAGTTAGAAAGTATATGGGGATGGCAGATTGGATCTGTCAGCTTCCCTCCTCTTCTGTCCTCGGAAGAGTTATTTTCCATTAATTATGGATATGTAAATTTTTTTTTTTTTTAAGTGTCTTGGCTCTGTGGAGCAAGTGAGGTGTAACTGTGGTCTGCTGGTTCCCTGGAACCCTTCAGGATGGCTGGCTGGGCCGGAGGTTTCTCTCTGCTTGGGCAGGGGTGCAGTGAGGTCCTGCCTGTGCTCCCTGCCAGGACTGTTCCTCCTCCTGCTCCTATTGTCTGGCAAGTGCAAGGCAATTTGAGGGAGCTGTATGCAAAGTGTAGGTGATTCAAATGAAGAAGACTTAACTTTTCCTTAAAATTTTGAAGAAGATTTGACTGGCTCTTCAAGTGAGTATTTGATGTTGGCTAGATGCTGTATAAAGTATCACTGATTTAGTATTTTTGCATATGCCTGCTTTTCTCAGAAAACGTTTTGCAATATTCAACTTGTGCATTTATGAAAGGGTTTGGCAGATGGGAAGGGGAAGCAACAACTCTTCTCTCCTCATACACAAAACACACAGTTGGAAGGAAGAAACAAATAAATACCATTTTTATCTATTCTAGTATATTAGACAAAGGTTTTCTTTGTTTTTCTGCCAACATCAGCTCTTCCTGACCTTCGTGATCAATATTAGCACTGAAGTTTCTTCAAGCAGATGTGGAGACTTTGTTGTGCAACTGCTTAACCAGAGTGTGAATGTGGTCTGATAGTGGTTATACAGCCATGAAGAAAGGTACCCACCCAAGGGGGGAATCTTATTTTGCTTTTAATAGAGATGGGAATGGAGATTAACACTATTTTGCAAGTCCTTCTGGGATTTGTTTTGGAAAGTACATGCATTCTGATCACCTATGTTAGTGAAAGATGGATAAATTTGAAGAGGTAGAGTTACAGGCGAGGGTTACAAGCTTGCCTGGAAGTGTGGAAAGCCTTTCTCGTAAGATGAGATGGAGAAATATTTAACAGGAAAGAAGTTCCAATGAACTTTACTATCTCTAAATCCATCAGAGAGGTAAACACTGAAGGCATACAGGACTGTTTAAGCCAAAAGCCAGTGCTGGCAGATGAACGTGTGGATGCAAGATGTCAATAAATAAAAACTTAGAATTTCATCAAGCAGCTTAGTCCAAACCCAGCCCAGCTATCTAAACAGGAGCCAACCTATGGTGTGCAGAAAGACCTAAGTACTTTTAATGTACAGGGTTTAATGCAAGGCTGTTAAAGAATATGTGGCTATGGTATTCCCATATATGAATAAGGGGTATACAAGTGGCAGATGGATTTCAAGGAAGTGGGAGAACAGAGAACCTGGAATGTAGTCTGATGAAAGTACTATGGGCATCCATTGCAGCTGCAAAATTTATAAATCTAAGCATTATTTTTTAATGAACTGGCGTTCAACTGGCAACTTTTTTCCAAGTGTACTTGCACCTGAAGTTAAGCATGTGCAGAGCTGTACAATACTGGTGCAACTTCAGTATGGCTGCAGTCCTGGTGCAATTTGACTTGCATGTCCTGTTGCTTTTATTGGTAGAAGGTCCTGGTTTTACATAGTTCCAGGAAAGGAGATGGGCAGCTTTCAAAGAGCTTTGAACATCAGGTCAAACAATAAAGGTGCTTTCCAAAAGCAGTGGATCACTTATCAAAGTGAGAGATGTTTGTATCCAACACTTTACCAATGATAATCTCTAGAAAAAGAATATGTTAATTCTTCAGATAATCACAGGCTTCAAAGCAAAATCAGAATGCAAGATGAACTTTTGCTTACACTTTGTCTTGGGGGGGAAAAAGTAACAAGGTCAGGCTTATACAAATGTGAATTTAAATATTTAAAAAGGAAAGTGCCTGAATTTGTTTGCTGATAGAAGATGGAAGCTGTATGGAAATAAAAGGTAAAAGCTTTTTTAAAGAAGTGAAATCAGTCAACAAATATGCCATGCCAAAGTGGAAATACTATCAGTGATAAGGAAAGGAAATTTAAAATTTGGTCATCTGCAATTTCAGAAGTGGCTGTAAAACCAGCAAATTGCTAGTTCTGCTTTCACAAGGACTCTGGAAAAGGAAAAAAAAATCAGCACGTAGAGAAGGCATCCAGCTAAATGCTTGGTAGCTACACTGAAATTGCTTTAATTTCTGCCTAACACAAAAGTAATTCTGCTGGGAAAGGGGAACACCACCGGTCAGTATTAAGGTTTCGTTGGAGAGAGGAGGATGCAGTGAGTCCTGCAGACTTTAATCTGAGCCTTTTCCTCTGCAACAGGAGTCACAGGAACTTGTTGACAAAGCTGTTTTCTGTGATACAACTGAGATTTCGGTTTGGAGTGGATTTGTTTTTGTTTTAAAGAGTCAGGTTTTACTTAAATGTATTATCAACACTCACATTTCAGCTTGCAACGTGCTTTTTCCCGAGCTGCTTGGGGGGTAAAAGTTGTTTTAATTGTCTTTGTGCTAATGCAGAAGAACTGGGAGCTTGTTTCCATCCATCAGCGCTGGAAACTGAAATAAAAGCCAAGCAAACTTTGCAGATGGTTGCAGATCCTGGATCCCAGCCACTGCCCGATGCCTCTGTCCTTTGCTGCTTACAAAACACTGTGCTGGGCGTGTGAGTGTGGACTTTGCCTTCCCCGTGCCGGGCTGTGAGCGTGGACTTTGGCAGCAGCGGGAGGAGGAAGGTGAAGCCCTGACCGTTCCCCGCGGGGTCCCCAGCCTTTGGCCAGGGCTCCTGGCCAGCGACGTAAGGATTGGCTTGGGAGTTCTCCAGGGTTATAAAACACCCAGCTGTTGAACTTTTAAAAGTTGTGTGACTGGGCAGCTGGGAACTCGGATGGGCTGGAGGATGAGCTGTATTTGACGGAGGAACAATGGTTTCACAAGCGCGCACACGTACTCCCCTCACCCCCCCTTCTGGGGCCTTGGGTGTGCTCTATCTGCAATCCTGGTGCTAATTAAAAATCACAATAAGCCAGTGCACTTAAAAGTGGTTGGGTTTTTTTGTTTGGTTTTTTTTTTTTTTTTTAAATTTAAAACTGCTCTGACTGGGGAGTTAATGAAACAACTGGGAACAGCATCTCGCATTGTGGCCACTTGCTCGGTCGTGGCTGAGTTGGTGCAAAGTGTGTTAGAGTTGATTTTTAATGTTCCAATGGGATTTCAGCCTGCTGTGGGCGAGGGAAAAGCTAACATAGGCAACAAGAGCTAACTCAGTTTCCAGGGGTGAAAGTGCTGGTGGGAGGCCAGGGGCTGACTGGAAGAACCTGGCTGGGAATGGGGCAGAGGGAGCATCCCTGAGCAGGCTGGCGGAGCCAGGAACACAGCAGAAGGGATCAGTGGGGCTTTATTTAATGCTGGCTGGGTAGTATGGTTTGGTTTCAGTCTCACCCACCAACTGCTAAGCATTTCCTGATTTAGGAAGGTCAATATGGAAAAAAACCTTGCAGTGTCAAGCTGTAGTATTAAATGTGGACAGTCAAACAGATCCCATGAAGTGATAATTAGTGTTACTGACCAGGGCAGGCTGTCAATTTTAGTAGAAAATCATTAAATAAACACCAGTGAATAACCAGTATGCTGGTTCTTCTTCCCTTGCAAGAGACCAGAGTGCTAACAGTGGTGATGTGTTTCATTATCCCCATTTTGCAGCTGAGAAAACAAGACAGAGGTGAAAATACTGGAGATACTTTGGGGCTTGTTTCAGTTGAGGCTGGCCTAGAAGCCTTAGTAGTGGTCTGCACATGTCTGGGGGTTTCCCTCCCCAACACAGCTCTTAACAGGTGCCTGTGTGCAGTTCCTACCTCTGAAAGTCTCTCCCAGAGGAGGTTTCCTTGGCAAGAGGGCAATAACTACTTGCCTTCTGCTCAGCATATTATATTGTATCTGTAGGAAGCCTTTGTGCAAGGCTGACTTGCTGTGGGTAGGGGGGCAAGAAGAGTTCCCTTACAAATGCCAGCTAGGTCTTTGCAAACTAATAAAATTGTCAGTAGACAGTACACCTGATTTAGTAAGGTTATAGTTCTTTTTTAGAAAGGATAAAGTTATCCTGACTTCTTTGTAATTCATATTTCTGATGAGCCCCATGAAGTCGTATTTCCATAACAGGAGGAAATACTGCTCACTTCCCCTGGCTGATTCCATCTACTTCAGTAGCTAATAACCTAATAATCATTTCTAATGTTGTGCCCAACTCTGATTTACCTGGCTCCTGCTTCCGCTTACTGTTCTTTAGCGTTCAGTCCTTGTTGGCCCTGGGACCATATAAAAATACCAGCCCTTTGAGAGGGCTGCTGTGCCGTGTGCTGGGCAGTGGGGCACGTCTGCACCCCTGGCTCATTCACACACGCTGTTATCAGCTCACAGATTAATCTGTGGTCAGTTGGCTGGCCAGCTCTGAATACATTGGAGATATTTGGTTTTGATTGTGCAGTGTGCAGTCTTTTATCAGCGTTGCGTGTACCAAGTCAGATGCTGGCTCGAGAACACACAAGTGCTAACAGAGCTATCTCTCCAACCAGAGGTGTTGTCTGGGCCAAGAGCACACTTGGATTTGTTTGACAGGACCTGTTTTATATAGAATGGCAATGCTGATTATGTTCCTATCTTTGCATTCCTTATCACTGGAATCCTTCATTGACTTCTGATTGCTTTATCTGAAAATTGTGTCTTACTAATGGGATGTAATTGCACCGGGCAGCCTGCTTCCCTCTCAGCTGCTGGTGCTGGACTAACACAGTCTCTCTCTGCTCCATCCCTCTCCATCAGTGTGTCCTGTTCTTGGCAGTAGGTCAGGCATTTCTTTAAAGGCTCGAAACAAAACTTCATTGAAAGATTTTGGGGCTGACTTGCCCTCCGGGGTAAGTCAACAAGTGCATTTTGTGGCTCTTCCAAATACCAAACAGAAGAATTTGTTAAATTCTTTTCTCCTGCATCATTAGCCTTATTTTCACTTCTGGTTTGCAGTGGGGTTATGGCACTATTAGAGTTCAGTCCTCCTTAGTTTGTTTTAGAACACAGCTCATTTTCTGATTTCTTGCAAGTCATGGTTACTTTTCTTTTTCTGACTTGTCTTGACTTTAGCCTTGGTTTCACTTACCAAATTCTTGTACTGCTTTCTCTATATATTCTTAGCTTCCCTCTTTTACCCCTTTTTATACTGCTTTACATTTTTATTGTCTTTTTACCATGGTATCAGGATAGGATTTTAGTTAAAGTTTCTCCCTTTCTCAAACAAGGAAATCATAGTTTTCCAAATTGTCTTTCCTGGAGGAAAAACAGTTCTCATCAGTTTTGGGAAATTAGCATTTGTTGTTCTAAACCTAAACTGCATGTACTGACTCCAGTTAATCTCCCTGTAATAACATTTGATTGCTGTGGCAACTCAGAAGTTCTCATGGGATGATTCTGACTGGCTCTGTGGAGATGAAACTTGCAGCTGTTGAGTATTGAGTGCACAAAAGTCACAAGGACAATAAAACACTGAGGTTTTTTCACACATCTTATATAGGTTGAGCGTGTGCAGGAAGGTTTGTTTGCTCCTGAACCATGAATTCCCTTTGAATTTCCTTTGTGGTGTAAATCAAATAATTCTCTAAGTACGCTGTTGTCAGTGGGGAAAGGAAATGGTTTCACAAGTGTTTGCTGTACAGAGCTTGGTGGAGTAGTTCAGGTAGTTAAACATAATGATATTAAAAATGGAGCTGCTGAGATCCAGCTCCATGTGCCTATCAGTAGAGAAAATACTACTGATGTGCATCAGAGTGTGAGTTGGTGCCCTGATGACACAGCCCTGAGTTGGTGCTGCTGCTGAAAGGTCAGTCCTGCCTCTCACTCCTTTTATTCTTCTTTTGGCTCAGTGAGTCAAACTCCCTGGGCTGCTCTGGAAACCAGCCTTGAATATCTGTCTCTCCTTGCTGCTGGGTGAGGGCCATCCTGGCACAGGCAGTGAGGGTCCAGTGAGGCTCCTGCTGTTCTTGTGTGGGGCACAGGGTGTCCTGGGACACCTCCTGCCCCCGTGTGCTCCCCAGCAGGCAGGGACGTTCCTGCTGGGGGGACTGCGGAGAGAAACCATCCTTGTTAAATGGACAAAAAGTGTATTGGGCTTTGCTTTTAGTCTTTCAGTACTTGTGCTGTTTGAAATCAGTGTCGGTGGTTGTTCTCCCTGAGCCCCAGCTCTCACACTAAAGGAGAAGGTTTAACAGAAGGTAAGTGCAGAAGTGCTGCAGGTGCAGGCTCGTGGTCTCAGTGCTCTGCTGTGTGTGTGTGAGGCACCTTTTCTGAGCTACTCCTTAGCAGGTGATGTGCCAGTTAAAACAACCAGTTCAGCTGCCTGGTTTTTATTTAAATTACATGTTCTCCTTCAGTGTTCATTTTAGCTGCCTGTCCCACTAACTGATTTTCCCTGCTTTGAAGCTGTCTCTGCTCTTGTTTCTCATGTTTGAAGAGATGGACTTATACGCTCCCTCTATGAAAGGGCATCAAGCAAGATCTTCCCTTTCTCCTCTCAACACCTTGGGGCAGAGATCTTTCTTTGTATTTACTCACTGCAAAGCAGGTTGCCCTGTGTAGCAGCCACCCAGCCTGGCTGTAACAGCATGTGCAGCAGGAGCACCTGGACCCTGGCTCTGTTAAAAGGCTCTGCCATGGGCAGGGTCTGTCTTGGCTTCTCCCATGGACAGGGCATCCCTGGCAGCCCCTGTGACCTGTGTCTCCTGCTTTGTTTGAATTCTGCATTCACTCTTGTGTGGTAAGACTATCTCCTAATTACTCACTGCTAAAACTTGGTGTTTAATAGCTACTTAGAGGCAGAACTTGGATGGGAAGAGAGTTTATACATAAAAGTTGGTCATTGCTTGTTAATTAAAGTCTGTCTTTTCTCAGGAGTAATTAGTGCAGCATTGGCAAGAGAGAAACAAAAGTTCAGACAGGACACAGCTGAGCTGTAATCTGTTTATGTTAGAGCCTGAAATAGCAAAGGGTGTGTTTGACTTAAAGTGCTTGTCCACGGATCTTTTTCTCCTGTCCTAATGGGGGAAGGGATAGCAAGCTTTGAAGTGCAGGCACAGCTCTAATGCTGGAATACCAAGGTGTGAACGGATAACAAAAAGGTAACAGGTACCTTAGAGGCAGAGGGGTGTGGTGGACTCGTGGATTCCAGGTGGTGGAAAGAAGTACTAGATTATTAACATCTCCTTTAATATGCTGGTTGGAAATCTCAGCTGCTGGGATGCATCAAAAAAAAAAAAAAGAGTGCTGAGATACAGGGCAACAATTAATGAGATCTGTTTGGTTTTTCCACCCGAGAATGGAGCCCCTCAGGTCGTGTTTGCCTCTGTGTGTGTGTGTGGAGGTCTGCCCTTAGAGCAGTGGGCTCAGCTGAGTTCAGCTGGGGTACACAGGGTCACCTGTGCCAGGGCTGCTGTGCCCTCACTGATCCTCACTCACATCCTGGGAGACTGGGCTTTGGCAGCAGGCTTTGTCTGCCCAAGGCTGGCTGAAGGATTTCAGTGTAGGCATGAGAGAGAGCTGGGATGCCAGACTGCAGATGGGAAGGTCTGTGTAATGCAGAAGGAATTCCAAGCATCTTTTTGGTTAATTCTGTTTTTTAGAGGACTGTTAATGTGGCTTGATGGGAACTTGCATGTGGAGTGCAGCTTAAGGCTTCTTGAGTATTTCTAAAAATGGTTTTCCAAAGTCTTCCTGAAAATCTTTTTAAATTGACAATTATTGTAATTAAGACAACTCAAAAAAGCCCAATCTTTTTACCTTTAGTTTTCACAAAACTATTGATAATATCTTGGCAAATACTCTGACATTTAATCTATTTTACTCCTAATGAGAAGGAACCTCAAGTCCATCTGATTCAATTTAATACATGCATTCCTACTCAAGGACTGAATTTTACTGAACCTAGTATACTGTACTGAAAATGCCTTATTTTTTATAACAATTGCTTTGATTTTTATAAGGAAAGACATATTTCCATTGTATTTTCACATGCTACAGCATTTCTCTGCAGAATGTGCTGGTGCTATTTCCAGGACACCTGGAAGGATTTGGGACGCTAGGTGTTGTTACTGAAGTAATGATGGTGACATATGATTAATAAGGAAACAACTAAAGCCAGCTTATCAGAAACAAACTTCTGCAATGTTCATTGTATCTGGCACTTAGTGTCTATGAAACTGAGTTTGGAAAATGTGTGAGAGGACTTCATGTCCCCTGAAATGCTCCATTACCTTTTTTGTTTCCCTCACTTTCCTACAGATACTTGTTTTCTGCAGTGCTTGTTCAGGTTAGAACAAAAATGGGAATTTGACAAGCATGTAGGTGGCCTTTCCTCTGATGTGTATCAGCAGAGCTTCATGGTTTTCAAGGTATTTATCCCTAAAACTCTTTAAAGTTTTCAAGCTGTTAAAATTGTCAGTGATCTGACCAGCTTCAATGGCTTGTGTTTAGATTGGACATTCATGACTGAGAATGTCGATGTTGGAGTGTGTTTGAGTAGCAAAGAAATGCAGTGAGGGAGATGAAGGTTTTTGAAAGAAATTATCCCCTGATGTCCAATTTCTCAAGAGGTTTAATGACTTTGCAGATTGAGATGCTGCTGTGAGAATAAATGCTGAGTATACAGGAGTGTATACAGTTTTTATGGATACTGGAGAAAACCTCAAAAAGCCTCCTTTTTTGATATAATGTCTTTGAATGAATTGTGTTGCATAAAATTGTCATGAAGAAGGCTTTGAATCTGTGAATTCAGTTCAAGTTTGTCATTTAACTTCAATAGGCTAAAAATATTTCAGTGAAATATCTTCACTGGAAAGACTTTAACCATTTTGTTGTCTTCATAACTTTTTCTCTTCAGTTTTGTTCAGCAGTGGTGTTTAGTTGGATTGTTTAGAATAAGTTAGCAAGTGATATGGTTTCTGTATAGGTCTGTAGCGTGTTGTACTCTTGAACTGAAGATGTATAATTAGACACTTCATTTTGCTTCCATTCTGCATCTTATAGCTAATTAGTTACTTGGGTTGGTTTACTTTGCATTGTGTTGTTTTCATTTGATTAAGTACACTTCTCTAAGGGTACAGAATTAAGAACGTACTAATTGCACAACAATTTTGGCACGTGTAGATTGCCTCAGTGTCACCTAAGGACAAAGATTTCTCTGCTTACATTGTTGGCTCTACTCTTTGTGCCCCGTGGGCAGATGTGTCAGAGCAGACACTGTGCTCTCCAAAATATCTTCCTGCTTCTACAGTCTAGTCAGAGCTTGTTGGCAGTGTCTAATGTAGCTACTCACCCTTGGAAATGTCTTGATTTCAGCTTTTAAATGTTCAGACCCACTAGTCTGGTGAAGTTTGGTTGGTGGTGGGATAGGAAGGTGATCTCAGAGCAGAGACCCAAAGGTAGTGTGAATCCAACACTGTGAATTATGCCTGGAGAAACAGCAAGCTTCACCTGGGAGCTGTCATGAGGTGGATGGGCAGTTGTGATGCTCTCTGTGCATCCCCTCTGCTGGCTGGGAGTAAATTTTGATTGTGGGCATTGCTGGGACTCTAAAATATTTGAGCATGATATTTCTAGAAGCAAGTTTCCCCCGGGCACTGAGTGTTCCGGAATAAACATGACTTTATAATAAAGTGCTTGCTCTGTGCTTGTGAGCAGATCAAGACGTCCTTTTTTTGCATTTTACTTTGAACATCAGTTATTGATGTGAGGCAGTGAGTAGACTCTAACCTGTGCCAGCTAACAAGGGGAAGCCAACAGAAACGAGAAACACTACAATTAAACTTTTGTTGGTGCAGTGCTGACTGAAGCCTGAGTGTGTCCAAGCATGTGGTGTTCAAACAAGATAGATATTTCTCCCTGTGGAACTGCTTTTCAAAGGGAATACTTGCTCTTATGAAAGCTGTGGCTGTAGTTGAGTAAATATCTTCAGGTGTGCTCTGCCATGAGAAGAGGTACAGGTGGTATCTCTTGTGAAAGTCATGACTTTTCTCTCCTGTCCCACACAGCTGTTTACAACTTTAACTGTATGCTTATATTTGGTCTCAATTAATCAAAACCTCTTGAATATACTTATTCCTGTGTCAAGGTTGGTGTCCAGGTGCTTGGTGGGCAGCACTGCTGGATGTTGTGGTGGTCACTGGGTGTGGAGTTGAACGTTGCCCTAAGACAGAGTTAGGAGAGTCAGTACCTCCACACCCATGTGCTGACACAAGGACCAGTGCGCAGGGACCTTCCCTTGGAATGGATCTCCTCTACCCATGAGTTAGTCAGATGTTGCAAGTATAACTAATTGGAATGAGAATATCCTTTGGCTAAGGCTGCATTAGAACACTCCAAGAAATGCCATCGTTTTTGGCATACTAAAAATGGTAGCTGGTTTTGAGGTCTTCTACAGGAGCATTAGCCCCTTGTTGTCTCCAGTAAAACCACAGTGATTTGGTGTTCTTGTAAAGAAAAGATATTTAAATCGAGACTAGTGAAGTTGTAAAGCATAAGCATTTTTTTATTACTGAGGATAGATTTGGATGTCTATTAAAATAATAAGTGACACTTAAAAACCTTTAGAGAATGTATTCTAAAAAGGTCCAGATGTCATGGCTGTGTTTTTGTGCTGTCAGAATTAGTGCTTGTATTTCTTCAGATGCTTTCTTTTTTTCCCTATGGAACAGATGCCCTCATTCCAGAGGTGGCAGCCTTGGCTCTACCTCAGCTGCTCCTTTGCATTTAGCTTTGGATGTCACCTACTCTCCTCATCAGAAGAGACAGAAAGCTACTGAAGTGTCAGAGTGCCTAAAGGGATTGAATCCTGATTTTAATGGGCGTGATTGTAAAGATTTGCCTGCCTTTGGTTAAGAAATGTAAGCTACTGACTACTGTGAAAAAGTTAGACGTGAATCATCAACTTTGATATTGTTTCATGGCTCTCAAAGCTGGTCAAGCAGAGAAGAGTTGCACAGCAGGTGATGGTGTGACTATCCCCAGTATCTATGTTGTGTAACTTAGGTGACTTCATTGAAAGTTTGAGATTTCTGTACAGCTGCTGTTACCTGCAGAAGTCCAATTACCAGTGTGTTTGTTGGGCCCCTCGCTGGTCTCATGGGGACCCCAGTTTAGGGATGGGATGGGCCCAGCTTGAAAAGCTGTCTAAAACTTTCTTTTACGACAATCTGTCCATTGCCATAACTTGTGGCCCATGCCAGTGGGTGAAGTGGCTCTGTAACAGGAGAGCTGGAGGAGCTCCCCAGCAGGAGCTGGATCCGTGCCGCTCGCCCCGCTCCCCTTGGGCCTGTGCTGCTGGCAGCTGCTGCCACCACTGGGATCTGGCTCTGGAAGTGGGACAGGATGTTTGCTTTTGTGGAGTGCAGTTGTTGAGGAAATTAAACGGAGGGATCTCTGAAAGGGCAAGCCACCTACATCAGATTAGGCCGTTAAGATGAGGGTTGTGGGCATACTTTAAAGCACCTTATCAGGAGACCTTGGGGAGGATGTGCTCCTGATAGCCAGCGGTGCTCGGAAAGCTGCGTTGCGTCACGTCTCTTTGGACCACGGAGATGGCTGGGGTTGAGTACACAGAAGAGGGAAATCTTGAGGAAATCTGAAGGAGCTGGTTTATGCAAAGCTGTGAGGCTGGAATCCTGGGGGGATGTGCAGGGGGAGGCCCTTCCTGGCCACCCCAAGGCGTTGCACAGGCTCTCGCATGCCGGCAGCTGGCCCGTGCGGTGACAGATCGGGAGGAATGCGCAGCATTTTAAGTGTCATAAAGCTGGATATCCTTTGCTCAGGATATTTCCTGTCCTCAAGAATTTATTTTTCAACAATATTACTGGCAGAAAACTCACAAAATGGAAGTGGGGGAGGGAAACTTGCAGAAGATGAGCTCCTAATTTTCCCATCTTAATTGAAGAGATAAGCTTTGGAGAACAGAAAAATACACATCCCTTATGTAGCAATAAACCACCAGCATGCCCAGTTGCACATTGAATATTCAGTGATTTGTATTTATTGCTGTCAACAATGTACAGCAATTAACCACTAGTTTCTTATAAAAATGAGACTTTTGAACACTGTTGATTAAAATGAGATTAAATTCCAAAGAGGGCTGTGCCTCGGGACAGGGATAGCCAGAGCAAAGCTCTCCTGACTGACTTCCACCAGGCTCTGTTGCACGTTTTGCCGCTGCGTTCGTTAATGAATTAAACCCTAAATCATAAAGCAGGATTTAATTGGTGATTTGTGATCTGGTTAATCCCACAGTGAAAGTAAAGTGTGCTTAGCACTGCTGCCACTGCTCCCCCATTGACGGCGCCGCCGCCGCCGCCTGAGCAGCAGAGAAGTGCTTGTAGCTTCCTGCTAGGAAAATACCTTTGTGAGGCTGTTTGTATATGCTTCCTTCTGTAAACTTCAGATAGAATTCACTCGATCCCATGAATGTGGCTGCGTGTTCTGGGGTGGCTGTTGTGAACAAAGACCTTCGGCTATTAAATACAATGAGAATTTGCTGTTTACCATCTATTTTCCTGTTTGTGTGTGTGTGTTTCTAGCAACAAGTATTTTCATAAAGGATTCATTTTCCTGTAAGTTTCTCAAACTTAGCAACATGTATTTGGCGATTCAGTGAAGTCTGTGGGAGAGGTGAGGCATTAGTGAAGTACCCGGTTTTTATCTTCCCCCTGCTAATAAAAAGAGAAGAATTTGGTAGGTGTGTGGCATTCCTAAGGTTTATAGCTGGAATTTGGTTTTGGAAACATGAGGATTATGCTGTGTGTTAAATTTAACCCATTTTCCCTGCACCCCCAGCACCCAAGAGAAGGTTTAGTGAAAGAACACTGAACTTACCATGCTGAGATTGCACTTCTTGAGGCCGGAGTAACGTGTTATAACAGAAATCCAAGTTGATGAGAACATTTTAGTCGTGATGCAAAAATGATCAGGAATCTTTGGTATGTGCCAGTGGCAGGAGCTGCGCTCCCCGGAACGCGTGTAAGGCTCTGGCATGCAGGCGTGCTGGGAGTCAGGGCTCAAGGACACACTGTCAGCCCTCACAGGATTTGCTAGCAGGTTAAATCCAGGGAAAAAGAGAGGGAGAATTTGAGATTTTTCTCTTGACCACTTTAGTAGTTCTTTGAACTTGCTTATTTCTGAACATGGCTTAAAGCATTCCAAGAGTCTTAGGATAAATGAAGGTATTTATACCCATTATAGAGATGAATGTACATATATATGTGTATATGTACATACCTCGTGACTTGTGAGGGGATAGCAAACCTCTGTGATTAGATATGGGAAGAGTGGGACCCTGAATGAAGCCCACAGCAGATAAAATTGCCAAGGGAAGCTGCAAAAGCAGTCACCAGGTTTATTGTACTGATGGAGAGTGGCCTGACACTGTTGTACTGAACAGAACCCACCCTGTTTTGGTTTTGGGGCCACTGGCATGTTTTGAGATACTGCAGTATGGAACCAGCAGGGAATTCCATGCACCTGTTCTGCGTGTTCATATCTTCTTGCCACTCCTTAGGTTTCTTGAATTCATGTTTTAAAAAAATCTTTGTGACCTGTACCTTGTGTTTGACTATGTGCTACACCGATTTTTAACATAAACACCTAAAATAAAGACTTTATCCTTTGTCTGGCATCGCTATTTATATTTGGGATGGGGAGCTCACTTGCTGCAGTTCTACATTACCAGTTTGCCAGTGGCTGAGTAACTTGATGACAAATGTAGATCCCTGTTACAGTATCAATTACAGGTCTGACAGCTGGTGTATAATGTTTTACTGTACTACATTTCTTTTCCTATACTGATTCTTCCTAGAGGGAATGGTGACTCCTGGGACTGACTCTCCAGTCTGTTAGCTGGTCTGAAAATCCTACTGGCTCATCAACTAAGTATCTGTGATGTTAAATACCTCCACATTTCTGCATTTTTTAAAATCAGCTTTCTGTTAATCTTCAGGAATTCTTAATCCTTTTAAAAATCTCAATGATGCTTCAGTATTAATGCTATAAGCAGAATATAGCAGTGAGGGATTGTACAACTGCTTTTTCTTTGTTTATTATTAGCCTAAGTACTGTGTCTACAGGTAGGAGGCTCAACCCACTACTGTTTGTCATAAGAAGTAAATTACTAGTAACAGAGTGACTTCCCTTAATTTGATCAATTCCATAAGTGTTCCAAAAAAGCCTTAAAGAATATGGATAGCTCATCTGTTAGTTCAGACCAAGTACTCGTTTGAGATTTCTGTACCACTAATGTATATCCATGAGAAGGGGGGAAAATCAGAGCATTGCTTCAGATTTAAAGACAAAAGTTGTAATAAGTTGAGGTTCTGATGGAAATAATAATAATAAGTCTTGTCCTGCACTTCCCTTGAGCAGAGAAGATGCTGAGGATGAAGCAGCTGGTAGTTTTGCTGAATTTCATAGCACTAAAATGTTTAAAACTGGGGTGGACAATGATGATGACTTTCTGCAGAGCTGTAGCACTGATTTAGATGTGTTGTGCTCTGACAGGCTCTGTGAGCTGTAAGGTATCTCTGGCACCTGTGGGATGGTGAGGGGCAAGCTGTGATTTAGATTATTCTTAGAGGGCTTGATGTAGCAACACTTGGGAACACAGAGCACGATTAGAAAAAAAACCTTATGGTTGAAGTTTCATCTGGGGTGATGGGAAAAAAATACTCCAAATTCAGTAAGGGTGAGGGAATTTCCTTAGTGAGCTCTGGGAGGAGGATGAGAGGCTGAACAGGTGTTTGGGATTGTGCAGTTCCTCTGCAGCACACACCACTGCTCGTGTTCTCATCAGCAGGTTAAACCTCCTCTGAGCACCCAGGCTGTTTTTCTGTACCAACCTAGAGTTATGATTAGGGACTAGAGAGAGAAATGGGAGGAGGAATATGCTCACATGAGAGAGAGTGGGAGTGTGGTTTTTTTTCTACACTATCTATTACTTTTGGGAGTCTTAATAAAAGTTGTTGCATGGACATGTCATCTTCCTCCCCTGCCCCAAGAGTAATATGCCATGGTGTAGGTAGAGAATAATATCAGTTTTGCTTATTTTTTAAACCAGATATTAACATGTTAAATGATGACAAAGTGTCCTCCCCTTAGAAACTGGGGAATAAATGCAATCTGCTTGAATCCCTGGGACCAGTGAAGCCTTTAGCTGGGAGAACAACTGGTGTTAATGGGTATTTGTCACTGGTAGGTGTTTGTCACTGATTAACCGTGTGCTGTATTGTTAAGGTGGGTATCTGTGTGGGCTCTGTGCTGCCAAAATGTGACTGAACTGGGCCAGAATGTAAATATTAAAGGATTGAGATTGTGCCGGACTTTCGGTGATAACACCTGGGTGTTCCAGCTTATTCACACAGACCGAGTGTGCCTCGATAGAGCTCCCCTGGGAGTAAAATCTTGTTGGGTCATGTGTCAGTTGTATCATTCAGGTAAAATTGAGCACAACCAAATTTCTCTGGGAAAGCTTTTTTTCTTGCTCAAGTCCTGTGCTAATGTGGTCAGAACCCTGCAGGCACACTCCTGCATTTGCTGATATTCTGATGTTTCTGCCTCCACAGTAAAAAAAAAAAAAAAGCTGCTGTCAAGCCACATTGAATTTTTCAAATTTATTTATATACATATATACTATATTTGTACATTTGACCTCAACTCAGTGTAACATTCTTTGCTCTGTCAGGATTTCTATGAATTTTTCTTGCAGTAGGCAAAGCGAGATGCATGTCCAGGAAAAGCTAAAGGCTGTCAGGGCATGTAGTGGTAAAATGCTTTATATTTATGAAAGATAGTGCAGAAAAAAAATACTCCAGTGAATTAGCCTTTCTTGAAGTTTGTCTTTTTATCACTTGGCTTGCTTCCAGTTGAATTATGAGATGGGTTTTCTTATATTTGAAGGACTTGTGTATTTTGTTCTCACTTGTGTATTTTGTTCTGTTTGTGTACTGCAATTCTGTGGGTGAACTGTATATTTGTACCTTTTCACCAACTCCCCAAAACTGTTTGCTGTTAAGGTAATTTTCCCCACTCTTATATGCTAACTAAGCCCATTTCTTGAAATTCAGTTTACATATTTTAGGATGCAAGGCTTATTTTTTTCTGTGCCTTTCTGAAATTTTTGAATTCTAGCGGTAGTTCTAAATAAAAAAAATTAGCAGAGAACATGGTAGGGTTTTTTTCTTTTTAAATTTCTTCCCAGAAAGCTGAAATGCTGTGAATAGTTACTGCTAAAGATGATCACAGTCAAAAAGATTTTGTGTAGCAAGACTCAAAGATAAGCTCTGCTTTGTTAATGATGAGTTTATTGCTGCTTTGAGTGTGCACAGTGGATCTACCTCATGTTGTTAAGTGGCAAACAGGTTGTTTATGCCAGCCTGGGAACCAGATGAAGTTGGAATAGTGTGGTGTGTCCATGGGGCTGGGGATGCTGTTACAGAGGCAGGGAGAGGGAAGGATGAACTCTGGTATCTCACAGAGCAGTAATAAAAGTGCATCTGTCTTAGGGAGTCACAAACTTTTCTTTTCCTCGTGACAAAACCCCACTGATGCTTGGTAAGACCAACCTCTAGGGAGAACAGCTTGGAATGGGCTGCCCAGGGAAGTGTGGAGTCACCAGCCCTGCAGGTACTGGAAAGATGTGTAAATATGGCATGTAAGGGCATGGTTTAGTGGTAGAAATGGCACTGCTCCCTTAACAGTTGAACCCCATGATCTTCATGGTCTTTTCCAACCTGAACAATTCAGATTCTTCCTTTCTGTGGATTTCTTACCTGTATTTGAATAGACTCCAGCCTTCTAAAGTTTGGTAAGTGGTTATGGAAGTTAATATCCCTAAGTGTAACAAGGGAAAATGAAACTTCAGGTACATGTGACATGGAGCTTGAGAGTTGGTTTGCTTTCTGCTCCTTTTCTGTTTAAGTTTTTTTGCTTGACTGGAATTTTGTCATCTAAAGGGTATGGAAAGTTCACTTGAGCTTCAGGGGTTTGATTAGCTTCATTGGAGCTGTGTGTGCTTGTATCAATAGGGAAATATAAAGAAGCATGACTGTCTCCTTTTTGATTAAACATTAATTTAAACTTTGCATTAAAAATATTCAGTTTGCAGGAATTTACTTTCCTTTATTTAGCTCACCCTGGTTCTTATTATTGGCTTGTATGTATATATGTATGTCTATATCTTGACTTTTCACAGCTTTCTTAGAAGCCCCTTAATAATACTGCTCATGCCTGAAAGGTGTAGAATCAAAGTCAATAGGTGAAATATTAGGAAACTTTAATTAACAGGACTTGTAACTTATTAATGAGTAACTCCTGTAACTGGTAGGATTGGGGCTGCTGTCTTTTGACTTCCAGGGTGGGAAGAGCATCTGTCCTGCTGGCACCATGCCTTGAGCCTGCCTTTCAACCAACACTTCTGGCTTTAGTGTAGTTTTAATTGCTGTTGATTTCCCAATTCATAAGACAAGCTATTCAGTACTTAACTGTATTTATTGGCAGGGACCAATACAATTTATTGAGAATAATTTTAATCTTTCCATTGCCTGAATGGTTTGGTAGAGTATGGGAATGAGCTTAGAAGGGTGAGGATTCAGAATTAAATTGCATGCAGACCACCTGAGTGCTGGGTGACCCCACTGGATTGTCCTTGCTGTATAAACAGAACTTTGTTTGTCCCTCACTCTGTTACAAACTGTGTCCCACTTCAGACAGGGAGCAAACCCCAAAGGTTTTCCCTTTTAAACCATTTAATTGATAACCTGAGCTTTCTAGCTGCAGCAGGTGGCACATTCAGCACAGCATTTTCTGTCTAGATAGAGACCCTTTGTCTTCCCACCCTAAAGAAAACAAACCCCATTAGTACTCTGTATTTGAAGATTTGGGGTTTTTTCATTCATTGATGCTTTATTATCGTTGGAGATAAAAATCAGATACCTGGAGTGGGAGAGGCTTTTTTCCTGTAAGGTCCTGGATACCAAAATTACTCAGTCAAAAATGGAACAATGACTTGACTTTGTGTGTGTGGTTTTCTTTTTTGCTGGTGAGTTTCAGGTCTTTGTTTAATGTAAATTCCTGTCTATCTCCAATTAGAAGAAGCCTTCATAGGTAGGTAGTATACTGACTTAATTTTCATGAAGCAGTTCAGAAAAGTAAAGAAATCCTGAGAAATGTACTTAATGCTCTGTGAAACTGAGGGATGGTGTAATAAAACTTTTAACTTTGCTTCCTGATGCTGAAGGGTTATGGAGTGGTGGGGTTTGGGTGGTGGGTCTTGGGTCGGTTTTCTTGTTCCTGGTGCGGTTTAAGCACTTGGATTTTGCGAGCACGGTGATAATAACGGGCTCAACTTTCCTCCCCCACGAGAAACCTCTCCGGCAGCCATCCAGAGGTGCTCCCTTGCGGCGGCTGCCCCGTGTGAATGGCTGCTCCTGGATCCCAGGGCGGAATGGGAGATCTCTCCCGAGTGCTTTCCCACAATAACACAATGAGCCACTTTGTCAGCCCGGAGTCAGGTTAGCGGGGAATGGCGACAGCGGCCCAGTTTGTCTTGCACAAAGGTGTGCTGAGACCTTGTTGGAAGTGGGGTTTGGTATGCAGCCTTTTCAAGAGCTGCAGATTGATATGATAGATAGCCTTTTTTTTTTTTTTTTTTCCCTTTCTGCTTCATAGTTTAGTTAGGGGTTAAAAAAAAAATAATCCCCACCCCATTGGTTCCAGTAGATTCCCCATTGCACAGGAACTCCAGGAGAGATAACCAAGGTCTTTGTGGTATTATTGCAGAGAGATTATTATTTGAGAGAGCAGAGTTGAAGGGGAGGGTATTTATCGACAAATACTGTGCTTATCAACCTGTAACCATGATTAATACTTTGGCTATTAAATGGAGGAAGAAAGCAAATAGATGAAGCATACCTGTTTCTTATCTGACTTTCACCTTTGTGCGAGAACCTCTCTTTGCATAGAGGTTCTGCCCATGTCCCTGGGCACGTTCTTGGGCTTGCAGCCCTGATCTGGGGGAGCTCAGTACTTAATAGAAGCATTCAGAGTGTGTAAAGATGTACTCTAGTGCAAATGTTTGCAGGACCAGGGCCAAATTTGTAGACAGGTGTAGGTCTGGACTGAAGGGAGTTGTTCCTCCTCGCACAAATTGCTTCAAGCAAATAGCAGATTATTCCAATTGTGTTTAAACTTAGTGAAGATCTTGCTAGACTCTGTGAATTTTACTTGCAAATTGCTTTTGTCAGAAGCAATGCAGAGTGCAGAGAACCTGAAAAGGCTGATCATTTCATTAGAAAGTGTCCAGTGTTGTCTGTGTTGCCTAGAACGGCTCTCTGCTCTTCGAGGACCAGTCTGTGCTCTGGCTGCAGGGAGGGCTGTTGGGCCACTGCCATCCTCTTCGCCTTGCCCTGGCAATGGGGGCCCACAGCTGGAAGGGCTCTGTGCTTTCCTGCTGACCTGTGGACAGGCAGACACCATGAGAGAATCACAGAGTGGTTTGGGTTGGAAAGAACCTTAAAGCTTCATTCCACCCCCTGCCACGGGCAGGGGACACCTTCCACTGTCCCAGGCTGCTCCAAGCCCCATCTAACCTGGCCTTGGGCACTCTCATGGATCCAGGGGCAGCCACAGCTTCCCTGGGCCACCTGTGCCAGGGCCTCACCACCCTCACAGGGAAGAATTTATTCCTAATTATATAATCTAAGTCTCCTTAGATAATTTAAAATCCTGCTTTGTCCCTATCCTGTTTCAAGTGACTTGTGTTCTTCTAGAAAAGCACAGAAATGCTGAGTGCAGTTGGGAGTGTGTTTTACAGCTGGCAACTAAACAGCACCCAGAACTCTCTTAACTCAAATGTCTCTGAGGGTGGACAAGCAGTAACAAATTAGTTTGAAATGTTAATTGCTGCTTGTATTTTTGGGAGTGCATAAAATAATTTCCCTTGAAAGGAGAAAAAAGTTTGAAGTAGTTGCTGTTTTAAAGCCAAGTCATGCCAAAACCAACAACACTAAAAATCATGGAAAAAAAAGTAATTGACCACTATTGTGCAAGAGGTAAACTCAGCCTGTGGCTGCTTGGAAGAATTGCTGTGAAATAGTGTGAGAATTGTGTGCTTGAAAACGTCTCTATTTTTGCAGCTACATCCCTCGTGAGTCCCTTTATCCGTTGTGATTAATACAGAGAAAAGTGAGGAAAGAAAGGTGTGAGAACAAAGAAGAAAAGGAATATAAATAGCAAAAATGACTAACTTAATTTTCAGATTGAAGAAAAAGCAAAAAAAAAATATGGTGAGAGTGAGTTGTATACAAGTTGTCTCTGCAGCTTGCTCTTCTGCCAGCAGTGCAGGCTGTAGCCGTGGTGTGTTTGCAGGTTTTGGAATTGATTTTTGGGCAGCAGATGAATTTGCTGCTCTAGTACTATTTGCAGAAGCGAGGATGCTGTGGTACCATTGGATTAGCTTGTCTGCTTGTGGCTTTCTGCTCAGCCATAGCTAATATAAGCCTAGGAAAAATTTTGAAGGTCTGTTTCACCCCTGGTGTATTTTATTCCCTTAAATCTAGTTCCACTAGGTTTGCACATGAATGTGATGACCTTCAGGCACTGCACAACCCGGGCGTGGGTGGTGGTGGGAGGAGGGCAAGCTTGCTTTTCCTACACGAGCTTTCACAAGATTTCCCCCTGGAAAACCAAGGGGGAAAACCCCTAGTGGGATGAAGTTTTTCTTTTGTAAAAGACTCCTTTGTGTGCCAGGCTGCTTTATTCCAATATTTCATCAGAGCTATTATCTGCTGATTCGCTGTACTTGCCTTGTGAAATAAGACACTCCACCATGATGCAGTTTGACCTGATATCCCCAGTCCTGATGCTCATTCCTGGTATGTTTTTGAAGTTACTTGGTTATTCCATTTCTTCTCAAGTTTAAGCTAGGAACCAATTTTCAAACGTTTTTCTGTTCCTGAAAATAAACTGAAATGTCCTGACCAACAGTGCCTGTGAGAGGTGTGCAGCTGGTTACAGCACAAATTTGTTGTTCTTTAAGATAATGGAGTTTCAAGCCTGGAAAATCTGAGGTAAAATTTTAGGTCTAAATAAATGCAAACTACTGAAAATCTTCATATCATTACCCTCTGGATTGCTGCCTTGAGGATCTAACACCAGTGTGGGGGAAAAAACATGTTAACTTTATTTGATCCTGTGTAGAATTGAATACTGCTGATAATTCCATCTTCAGAGATGGAATGTACCATGCACATTGAAATGCGGTGTTGTTGTTTAAAATAAGCTAGAGGGGAATAAACCCACTGATTAACTACAGTGGTTAAGTTTTGAGAGGATGTTTATGCTTTTCAGCTTGCTGGAGATGGGATCTAACTACTGTGGCCTTGTCTGTGAAATGGCACAGAGAGCAAGCAGCAGGCATTTCACTACCTCTTCATAAAATGCCAGTGGATTGTGTGCATGTATTCCCTCTAATCTGTTTTCTTTTGTCACAACAGATTTTTATAACTGCATGTATTTCTCCAAAATTGTTATGAAGAAGCCCGTCTGTTTGGATGCTTCCAAATTAATCTACCGTGTTTGTAATTAAACAGAGAAAGAATGTGTTCAGGTTTCAGTGGCGCTTCAGACGGATGTGATTTAACTAAACTAATGAAGGCACATCAGACAAGACAAATTCCAGACTGTTTGTGCCTTGACCAACCATCTGTGCACATACCTCCAGGTACTGCTCATGTCTCAAGAGGCTTTTCTACATGAACAATTATTACCACTCCTCTTTGAATTGGAGTGGCAAGCCGTGGCAGGAGTCTCTTGAAGCAGCTATATTTACCACTCTGCTTTTCAGTGAAAATACAATTGTGTTATGTATGTTTTAATTAATCCTAAATTTCAACTGTACAAAATACAGCAGGCAAATGGGGCAGTGTATGAGTTCTCTCATCTCTTGCACATAAATTCCAGCATCAGCAGGAATGTGCAGAAGGAGCACACCTCATTCAGAGCCTTCCTAGTGGGTTGTAGACCCATATTAAATTCTTTGTGTCTGAGAATATGTGTGTACAAATAGGACTGTGTATACATACTCTCCTTGTACATACTAGCAATTTTTTTCCTAGTTACTTTTTTTTCTTATTCAAAAGATTATTCAAAACTACTCTGGAAAACCACCTATTTATTCAACTATATAATAACTAGCAGTAACACGATTTGACATGCCAGACTTTGATAGGGTTCTTCAATTGCACGTATAACATCCTGGAAAAAACCAAAATCATTTCAGGACTATTTCTCTTTATGGAAGAAGAATAAGATATGCTGCAGGTAATGGCTTCTGTGAATACTAAATGATTTTTTTTTTTAAATTCTCATTGTATTTTACCATATATATTTTTTCCAAAGTGAGTTTTCATCTAGAAATATGAGTCTTCCCTGTTTTCAGGGTCCGTGTTTCTGAAGACGTGTTTGACCTCTCAGTGTGCCAGGTGGGACTCCCTCTGATGTGAACCTATGATTCCACACGTTTTTTAACCATGACAAAGCCCTTTTAAACAATTCCTCCTTCCTCTTGTCCTGGTTATAACAACACAAGTGTTTGAGGGTTGGTTCAGTGCAGTGGATGGGGAACCCTCCTGTGTTCACAAGCTGTGCAGGTGATGCTGGAGGTTTCGGGCTGGCCATGCTGTTGGGATGTGCTTTGGAGGATGCAGATCAGATATCACAAACCCTTTCCTTTTTGGGTCAGAGAACTGCCAGTTTCTGAACATCCTCTCTGCAGGCCCTGGTCTGCCAGAGGAAATGTCTTGTGGGAGGAGAAACATTTGCCTTGTGGCTGCTGGTCAGCAGGGCAGTTATCAGCATGGCTTTTGGTAACACCAGAGCTGGTTTTCCCCATGGTTGTAAAGCACTGAGGAAGCTCCTGCTGGGTTGGATTATTTCTCTGGCCAGTGCAACAGCCTCTGGCCTCTGCAACAGCAAGAGGAGCTCACCCAGCCCATACAGCATGGCAGAAGAGTGGCTCCTGTAGTAAAGTAGTGGTAGAAGGGAGCCTCAGGCTGTGTAACCCTCTGTGTGTGAACTTTGTCATGAGGAAGTGCTGAGGAGTTTTTTTTTTTTAGGCTGGAAAGAGAAAGTTCTTCCATTTTAAGTTTATACTGTGTGCGTTTAACTTTTTTTTTTTTTTACCAAGGCTAGGATTGAAGGCAGGGTAGCATCTTATTCTTTTTGCAGTGTGTTCTATTTGGGCAGAATACCCCTGCATATGCACTGCAGGAGTGAAATGTGTGTTTAGCACTGTATTTTAGTTGTGTATTAAATAAACCTGGGTATGTTGCGCTACTTTAGTATTGAAAACTCTCTGTCCTTGTTGTAGTACAACTTCTGTAATTCCAGATGATTGTGATAAAAAAGCAGAACACTTTGTTCAGGAACTTTTAATGGTCTGCTGCAGGGAAATAAAAATCAAGTCTTTGCAAAGAGCAGTCACAGGACTCAATATTCCCAACTCCTCTTGCTTCTGCCAGGTTCTCTCTGCATTTGTCTGCCATAGCTGGAAGAGGTTCTTTGGCTTTGTAAAAGACAGAAGGTAGGAAGAAAAGCACAGAAAGAAAAATGTTCTTGGCTTCCAGCCCTATAAATTGCATGGGTGAAACCTTCTAGGAAAAGTAGAATTGGGTATCTTGATGTGGTTCACACTGCTTTTGGAATTTCAGGAAAACTGACGTAACCTGTTGGGTCATGTTATTTGACCATACATGGACGCTGGGTTTTAGATAGTTATGCTTTATTCTTCTGTGTGTTTTAATTTTCTCTCTAGTGCCATGTGCAACTAATTTATGTATTACTAATTCACATATTGAATCAATTTAAGGAGATGGAGTCATCTCAGGGATCAGTAGAAGGCTGCAGTACTGAATTGAAAATCAGTTTGCGAGAGTAACATGCAGACATCAAAAGATTTGGAATTTTTGTTTGGGGATGGAGACATCAAACTTGGATGGTTATTTCTTCCTTGCTCTACAGCAAAGTGGAAAGCTGTGATTTCCATATTCCTGGACGAAGCTAGACAGGGAGATGCAGCCTCTCACTCCATGCTGGCGTTGTTGTGACCTGTCCCAGCCAAACCTAGGGAATGTAGACGCACAGGAAATATCTTTTTAAAATTTAAATATAGTCAGCTTTCTAGACAAAACCCCAAATTTGAGTTAGTACCTGAAAAAAAGGCTGTGGGTTAGTATTTGGCAGTTCATATTTTAGCTAAGGAAGAATTCTCATATCCTGGAATTTGACCTGGCTCTTTGAGTCGTGTCTGGTGTTTTCTTCCATCAATGTTCCCAATTTGCAGGAAAAAGAAACTGTGTGCAGACCTCACTTTCTTTGTATTAATCAGCTTTGCATCCTCTGAGGGGGGAGGAACACTAGGCTTTAGGAAGAGTGTGAAAGTATGGCTAATAAATCTGTTTTAAGTAGGATGGATGAACAAATAAGCTCAAAAAGTGTGTGAGGGCTGTTTCCAAAGGGTTTGGCTTTGCAGTGAAGTCTGCCAGTCTCATGGTAGATGTCTTAACTCTGCCTGGAGTACAACTTTGTGAAATACTGCCAAAAACTCCTGCCAATGGCTGTGCCCTGTAGCCAGTACTGCTGCTGGTACCATCTCTGCTGGGGTCATACCAGACCTGACAAATAGAGGAAGATCTTTTTATTTATGTTTTCTTATTTTTTAGTTTTCTCCTTTCAAATGAGGCAAGTGTAGACATGGCTGTAGTGACAAACCATTAATAAAGCAAAAGGAATGTAGCTGCAACACTTTAAATAATGACACGTTGCAAATAAATGTCAACATATCCGTTGTTGTGCCTGGAATGGAAATATTACTAGGAAAATATGTCACTTCAAGCTGCAGTATGGGTTTTTTTCCCCAAGAAAACAGTATCAGTGTGATGCTTAAACTGTTAAAGCTTGGCTTTTGGATTCAGAATAAATGAACGTGTCATTTGTTTGGTGACTGGGATTTTGTTTTATATGGGTTTAAAATAGTTTCTATGAACATTTTGTTCTTTACAAATAAACTTTAAATGTGAATATACACATTAGCACACACAACAGCTATAGATACATAAATAACTGCATGTATAGCCTGAGTAGCTGGAGGTACAGCTGGCTATTGACTCAATCAGTCTGTTTCCACTGAAAGCTCTTCATTCATGTGCTCTCTGGTGTTCATTATTGGGCTCTTTCAGTCCTTTTCTTAATCCCAAGCAGTTAAGAAATGGTTCAAATCCTCACATATTCTCTTCTTCCTTGTTAACTGCAGTATGGGTCCAAAAAGTGGAGTCACACTGCCCTGCTTCTCCTCCTTCTCCTCCACTCCCAAATCCCAACACAATAACTGTATCTCAGGCTTCTGGAGAACTTCTGTCCTGTAATTGAGTCTTGGATAAAAGGAGGGGTTTAATTTAAAGGTGGATGAAAATACATTGCCTCTGTTTATGTCTTGATGAAGTGATGATTAGAAAAGTTGTGTTTTCTCACAGACAAGAACAGTGGAGAGAGCTGTGAGAGTTGTGCTAAATTTGGTACTGAGTTAAATTAAAATGCTGGTCTTGAGCTGTGTGGCTGGAGGTCACATTGCCAGGTTTGCACATCTTCTGAAAAACAAATATACTTTCAGTCTTCTGGTTCTGCTTAGGTGTGAAGGGGCCTGTTTGATGACAGTGAAGAGATAGATGTGATTCAGTCTGTGTGGGCACTGCCATCACTTCTAAATCACACCAGTGCTCCTCCTCAGGAGCAGCTCTTGGTCAGGCTGATGTTTCTGATCATGAGGCCGTGCAGGTGATGGGATTGCAATGAGCTCTGGGAGAGGTTGATGAAAATGAAGACAGTGTATTTCAACTAAACTAATAATTTAGTTGTTGAACTTAAAAAAGAAAAAGTGAAGTCTAGCAGCATTTGAGGCCGAGGGGATGTAAGATTTGCAGTGTCCAGCATCCATGGAACAAGACACTTCAATCCTGGTGGGGCTGGCTCAGTCCTTCATCGCCTCTGGAGCAGCTTAATTAAACTCCTAGTGTATGTCTCTCTAGTTGTGTCCTGTGATCTTTGCCAGAAGTTCCCCTTTCTGTACTCTGGTGTACTCTGATCATCTTGTCCAGCTGATCACCTATGCTGCCACCTAAGTCACAGCATATTTGCATTTTTTTTTTTCCAACTTGAATTTGAGATGTGTATGAAATTATTCAGGATGACTTTGGGCTTCTCTGGCATGAGGGGCACTAAGGAGGCTGCTCACCACAGAAGATGTGAGGTTGCTTTGCTCAGGAGTTGTGCAGAAGTCTAGTTAAGGTATGTGATGAGATCATCCATTTTTTTCACTAGGGCTGTGTTATTGCCCCATAAACCAGCATGATGATACCCTTAACACTGAATTAAGACTTGTTTTTACAAGGCAGCTTCTCATGGTTTTACTGGTGCTCACGTATCACATCAGTTAGCTGTGAAAGGGGGAGGGTGTGCTGGAAGTGATGTGTGATTTTTCACAAATCCTTACGTGATGTCATCATTTTCTGTTGCCCTTCTTTAGAACAGAGTGTTCAGAACACTGAGGATGTCAGTGCTGTCCCTCCTGCTCCAGCAGAAGCCTTAATCCTTTTGGGTCATGATTAAGTGGAAGTCAGGTGTCTGGTCTTTGTTTTGTAGTGGCAGTTCACACTGTTTACAGGGCCCTAGAAAGAAAATCAAGGTGTTTGGTTTTGAAGAGTGGCTATTGAGTGAAATTGCTGTAACATCTGAACCCTGGGGGTGACGTAGTTCCAGGAGCCGTGGCAGCAAGCAGGATGGTGATTTGAGAGCAAAACTCTAAGTGTCTCAGAACCTTCCTATCTCAGCAGTGAGGGCTGAGGTTTGTAATTATGGGAAAGAGTGGAAATCTGGCTAGCTGGTTTTTGGAATTCTTGCATGGAAACTTGACTTCCCAAGCCCTTGATCTAACAGTTAAAACCTCCGCTCAGAGCCTTGAGCTCCCGCACGCCTCCTGTTATAAAAGCAGGGCTCCTGCTTAAGCTCCTGAGTGGCAGAAGGACCTTCTGAAGTACAGCAGGGTTTTTGCAGGGTCTCTAACTGATGTCTTCTCTCTCAGGAAGTCCGTTGAGGAAAATTCTCCATGAATGTACGTCACAATGATGATGACCGACCAAATCCCGCTGGAGCTGCCGCCGTTGCTGAACGGGGAGGTGGCCATGATGCCTCACATCGTGAATGGCGATGGATCACAGCAGGTCAGAAACTGGCTGCCTCAAGTAATCTGTTCCTGGGCCAACAAGATATTTTCAAGATGGGGAAGTAGGTTTTCTGTAGCATTAGGGAGCGCAGCGTATTTCCTGGGATGTACCAATCTGCCTTTACGCTGAAAAGACGTTAAAAATAATGATTAAAGTGTTACCATTAAATTGAATGTGTTTGTTTGCATGTGTGGTCAGTGAAGTAAAAATAGTGGAATTGAAACAGTGGCTGTAAATGCTGCCTATCTGAGGGCTTTGCAGAAAGTTAGTCTTAAAATTTACTTGTGCTCACTCTTGTTCAGACATCTTACTAGCATTTGTGGTGAGATTTTAAGATTTTAAAAATGCTGAGGTGAGGAAAAAAAATAGAAGTAAGTAAAGAAATGCAGAATAGCAGTGATGCCTGCTATTCTTTGCTTACCTCACTATACCTTTCCCAGCAGGCCTGGGTGCTACCCTGTGCTTCATTTTAAGTAGCTAATGTGAATTTTGAGTGGGTTTTTGAACAAAGGTGAGTTTTCAGTTGCTTTTATTTTTTTTTTTTTTTTTTCTGGGAGATACCCTTTAATAAGCTTGATCAGAAGCTGGTGGAATGATTGTAAGACCACAGCAATGCCTTCATGTCATGATAAAGGCTGGAGGTTCAAACTGATGCGGGGTGGTGGGTTCCCAGATATGTCATCTGGGGTCAAGATGTCTCTTTGGAGAACATCTACCCTGGCAATATTTGTGTTGCTCAATTTGGTTCCCCCCTCATGTGAGACATTTCAGCAAAGTATTGGAACGCAGGTAAAAGCAAGCTGTCCTTCTTGAATCGGTATAAAAGGTCATTCTCTTACTTCTCATTCTCTGGTTCATTTGTTCCTCCTTCCAAGCTATGTTTTGAGTTAGACCAACCTCAAGAGGAAGAGTAATTTCTGCTTTCCTTATGAACTTGTAAGTCTTTTTGGTTATCTGGGTTCTCATTATGATGTAGATTTTCATTATTGTGATTTGTTTTGGGGTTTTTTTAAGTCATTTTTATGAAATGTGCTTTGACTTGAAAAAACAGAAAAGAATGTTTTCAGTGGCTGTGTTTACCAAGTCCAATATTAGTATGCTTAGATGAAGGAACAGTCCTATTCATACTGGAAAGGATAATTGTTCTTTGAGTACGTACTTTCTTCCTTGCTGGAAACCACTTTTCAGGTCACACTGTCCTGTCAGTGGGTCCTTCTGTATTACAGAAAGAATAGCTGAATTGTTCTGAGCCCTCCTTTGAGCTGGTGCTCTAAGCCCAATCTTTCAGTTTCCCCATCTTTGGGGATTCAGCAGCCTGGCTTGGCAGATGCCTCTGTTGCCTTTAAAGTAGTTTCTCAGCTAATGTTTTGCATTAAAAAGAATTGCAGGTGCACTGGAAGCACATTGCTTCTTGCCTTTGCTGTGTTATACAAGCACAGCTCAGTAGAACAGTTCTGGGCCAGGTCTCTCTCCTGTGTGTTTGCTGGATGATGCTTTTAGATCTCATCTCTGTATATCCTGAAGTACCTGTAGCTGAAATACCAGTTTTCCATGAGACTTTTTTGGCTTCTGGTCTGAATGTGCCCTTGTCTGTTGCAGTAGTTCCTCTATGCTTTATCATTTTCATCCTATTCCTAAAGCTTTAGGTGATGTCTTTGCTTTTTAAAAGTACAGTTCTAAAAATTGAATGAAATTGGAATAAATGCTTTGTTTGATCTTTGCAAATGAACTGTGTTAATTGTTTGTTGTAACATGGAAACAAATGTGAAGTGTTTGTTGAAAGAGATTTGTTTTAGTTACTTGTAAAGTGGGAAGAGCCTTCAGGATAGATTCACATAGGAATGACTTCCTTAAGAAAGAAGGTTTATATGACTCCATGAATAGATTCTAGCTTTAGGAGGACACACATTTCCAGGGTGTAATTAGTCTCCATTAGAAGCTGGTGGTGAGGAAGCATCACAGCAGAGCTGGTGGAGGACGAGGCGCGTGGAGTTTTCCAGGCTGCAGCGTGGCCTGCAGGCAGGTCAGTGCCTCCTGCTTTGGGGCTGACAGAATGGAGGTTCTGATGGGCTGCTCTGGGCACACTGGCTGTTGCTCACCCTCCAGTGTTACTGGATTTGTGAAGCCTCCGCTGTGCCAGCACCACAGAGCTGCATTAGGAGCTGTGCCTGGAAATGCTGAGCTCCAGGGAAAAGCCTTTCCTCAAAAGGCTCGTTCTTATACACGTAGAATAAAGCAGACTGGAGCTGGTGAAACACCTTGGCATTGCCAGCAGCCAGCTGGAGAGTGAAGCAAAAGTCAAATCTACCAGTGAACAGGCCTGCAGTGTAAGGCAATTGCATGGGAACATTCACTTGCTTTATCTTCCTGAGAGCAAGGGCTGCAGAACTGCACAAGGCAGGGCAAGGAATGTCTCTGCCTGCTTGACAGTAATCCCTTTCCTCTAGACTGCCCAAAATGGCATTTCTAGCGCTGACTTTTTTTTTTAGTTTCCCACACTTTATTTCCACTACTGCTGACTGTGTTTAATGCTTTCATGTTGCTTCCAGAGCTGTTTCTGCTTCTAATCCACTTGTAACTCCTTAGGGGATTCAGGGAGCAATAATTAACCTTTTGGTCCAAGAATTTCAATGGTTTCCTGTAGGTACTCCACTGCAATCTCTAAAAAGCTTGGAGTAGAAAGTGGAGGGGCGGCTAGCTGTGCTACAGCACATCTGTACAGAATGTTGGGCTAATTAGTTGGCAAAGTTTTATTTCAACTTGGTTCACTCATTGCACCTGCAGAGGTGCAGAAGGTTTTGTGCTTGGCTGCCCTTTGTAAAGCTGTGTTTACCAACCCTGTGGTTTCACCACTTGGCTTAAGCTTAGGCACTGCACATAGTGCTGTGTGTGCTTGTTCTTGTCTTTTAGGGTCACAGGCTTTAAATGAGAGAGACAAGAGTACAGTTGAATGAGGAACAAGATGTGGTACTTTCCTGTAGCATAACAAGTCTGTGTACCTTGCAAACAAGTGAAAGCACTTTAGCTGGGTTTTATGCTGAGCCACAGCATCTGAGCTGAGTAAATGAACTTTCTGCAAAAATTTAGGTACTACTTCATGGTTTCTCGATTTATTAATTTGTTTTATTTTTACTGCTTCCTTGGCATGTGTTTTAAGGTTTGATAAATTAGGAGATTCAGGATATGCCACTTGTGGGTTTTGCTGTAAAGAGCAGTCATGGTAAACTGACTGAATTGCTTCATGCCTCAATACTTCTATTTTTTTGTCCAGTCAAAAAAAGGTTAAGCCCAGACACTATTTTCGAAGTATTCATTTTAAAAAGTCAGCTTGATTGTTTCAGATGTAGCACGTTCCCTGATTTTTCTTTCTGAGGAGATGCTGAAAGTGTTCAGCCTACCTGCTCTGTGTGACTTAGGGATGTGATCCTGAGAAGAGTATTGCACACGGAATGGTGTGAGTTCCCTGGCCCTTCCTGTGGGATGCACCTGGAAGTTTACTGGGGCACAGTCTTCTAAAGTAGATAACAGAATGGATACAAGTGATTGTTCTGTTTTTCTGTGTTTTGTTGTTTATTTTCTTTCCCCAAAAGATGCAATGCATTCCGTGAGTTAAGTGCCGTAGAAATTGTAAATACGATCAATTTTAATGATTTAAAGCATTTGTGAGGAACCTGTGGCTGGATCCCAGGTGTTGCATATGATGTTGTGCTCTCCAGCTGTATGAAGCATGATATATCTCATGGAAGGAAAAATTCACCACACTGGAAAATGTTTAATGTGGAGTTTTAGTAAGCCTAAGCCCTGCCAGCAGCTCCTTGACCTTAGCGAGGAAAATGTTCTCATAAGGGGGAAATAGTTAAGTGAGCTCTGGGACTGAATTGCATCACATGGATTCAGGTGAATGTCATCCTGCTCACTGGTGTGAGAGGCCACAGGGCAGGTGGGGGATGATGGCCTGCCTTGAGTGTGAATTTTCTTCTGTGGGCTTAAACTCTTGCATGAGTAAACAAGTAGTATACAAAAGAGATAATAGTTGGTCCTTAGCAGGTGGCGTTTCAGCCTTTGTATGAGAGTGTTTCCCCACAGTATATCTAGTTTTACATCATAGAGTGGTTTGGATTGGAAGGGACATGAAATCCCATCTCTTTCCACCCCCTGCCATGGGCAGGGGCACCTCCCACTATCCCAGTTTGCTCCAAGCCCTGTCCTGCTTGGCCTGGGACACTTCCAGGGATCCAGGGGCACCCACAGCTTCTCTGGGCCACCTGTGCCAGGGCCTCACCATACTCACAGGGAAGAAATTTTTTCTTACATCCAATCCAAAACTTCCCAGAGTCAGTTTATTTATTTCTGAACCTGAGCGTATGCCTGCATTAGCTTTGTGGGCCCTTCTTTAGTCTCTTCCCCTGCTTCCCCTGGCCATGAGAGTTGGATAATAGTGGGAGCAAGGGGAGGCACGAGTGACACGTGCTTGGCTTGTCATGAAAACTTAGTCTGGACATACTCTGTGGGACTATAAATATTTATAGTAGCTATGTGACACAGTAACATTTATCATTCAACAAACATGACTTTCAGTAAAATAGCATGACATGCTTAAATGAAAAATAAATGCAAAAAAGCATTATGGAGATAACAAGCTTTCTCTGAGGATGCAGCAGGTACGGCTGGGCTTCAGCACCAAGTGGATTAATCTGCTGAATTAAACATCCAAGTACTTCTTAGGGGAAAGAAAAATCCTTTGGGATTGTGCTGCTGACGCTCTGCTCCCAGCTTCACATGCTTCAGCTTTTTGGATGGGAGGAGGCCAAGGACTGGAAGTGGGCCGAGGTGACCTCGGACACGAGACCGCACCCTCGAGATGCTGCAGCCAGCAGTGAGGGCTGCAAGTGACCCTTCAAGTTCTCCTCCTCTCTTGCCATCTCATAATTGTGCATACTTGGGATGATGAATATTGGAAGGGGCATAGCACAATTAAAGATCATCCGGGTTTGTTTTCATTAAAATAGAGATGTTATCTTTACACGTTTTTTATTGCTTTCCTCAGATTTTTTAATTAAAAGCTTTAGAAATGAGGCGTTCTCATGAAGATCCCTTGTGTGAAATGAAAGACAGAAGCTTCTTTCTAGGCTGGAGAATATGGTTTTGTTGTTTATGAGGATGTGGGGAAAAATAAATAATGGAATTAATTTTATGTATTGGTGTGTATAAACAAAAGAAATTGCAGTGTGCCTTGACATTATTTGTCCCAGACAACTGGGACAAGTTGGGGTTGTTGGCTGGAAGGTGCCCCATGTACAATATTCAACATGTGCAGGCTTTAATGGTTTGGCCTCAGCTCTGCATCTCTTGGGTTGGTGCTGTGCAGTTGTGAGCTCTGGGGGTTGTGTGCAGCATGGGGGGACTGCAGAGGGGACAGGGTGGTGGGATGGATTATGGGGAACACCCCAGTACTCCAGTTTTGGGAAAGGAGGGGCAGGGGCTGGGCTGCAGCCTCTGGAAGGATCTTGCCTGAGGAGCCTGGTGGCTGCTCCTGGGTCTGAGGCCGCTTTGGTTTCATGTCCTCCCTTTGTGCCCAGCCCTCGCTCCACTGTTGACCCACATCAGTCACACCTTGGCTATTCCTGTTTGCTCTTGATACTGCTGCCTTCCCCCAGCAACAGCCTGTAAATGTTTTCTTCGGCCCAGACGTGGCTGATTTGAGCATCTGTCAATAAGAAGTTATTTCCACATCTGTAACATTTTAATAGAAGCTACTGTAGATAAGTCCCAGGCTCTGCCCACAGGCTCATGATGGGGGGGACAAAGCTGTGTGCCTGCTGCTCTACAGGAAACAAATCTGTTACTGGAACAATTTGTTTGTCTTAAAACCCCCGTGTGATTAGGCAAGGATGATGCTGCTTCATTTTGACTATCAAAGCAACAACTGTGGTTGGGGATATCACCTTGCTTTAATGCAGAACCCCAAGAGGTTATTTTTAAGGGACAACTGCAGATGTGCTGATGTGGACACTTGTGCTGGTGATGAACTCCTGGGACAGGAGTTTGTAAATCTTCTGCTAACTCTGGGGCAGGCATGTGCCTTGTGTAGGAAGAGGAATTAGTCTGTCCTGCTTTAGGGAAAGGATGGAGCTTTACGTGCACGGGGCATGTAAAGTTAGGGTCTGTATTTTGAGGAGCTGGACTAAGTTCTTCCAAAGTTGTAAACGTGTGCAGGGGCTTCTGGTTTATGTTAATCAAATTTGTTAGTTAATAATCAGCTCTAGGGCTGTTGGTTTAGACACGTAATGCAAATGAGCTGATGAAATATTTCTATGATTCTTGGCCTCTTTGTGTTCTGGCTTCTTGTTTGTTGGTTGTTTTGGATTTTTTTTGTTAAACTGGATGACATTGCATTTGCTCTGCGCTTCTTTTGACCTGATGCCCGTGTCCTGTGGTGGATAATTCACGCCTGTTCATAGCAAAAGAGCACTTAAATGCTGTCACTTAAATGTTGATTGTTCGGAGATTAGGGATAGAATGGCTTTGTGCCTTTTATCTTTTCTGAACCATTTACTGTGCTCTGTATGCTGGATCAGGTCCACTCTGATCAGTGCTCCCTGAGAAATGATTGTTGCAGACAACATAATGGCTTTCATATGTCATTTTCTGATTTCCAGCTTGTGCTTTAAAAATGTTGGTGGAATAATGGGTTTCTGTAGGATTACTGTAATTCAAAAGGTCATCTAGGTAATAATTATCTTACGCATTTGGCTTAAGGAATTCAGAAACACAACATGAATTCAAATTCTCTCTTTCCAGATTGAATGAGTAAATTCTGCATGCAGATGTCCCAGAATATAAAGACCAGACCTAAATTTAGAGAGCTTTCATAAAAAAATGAGTAGATTAATCTTGGTACAAATCGAAAATTTAATTTATATCTTGATTGAACTTCTGACAAAGCAGTTAGTAGAAGTGTGTTTAAAGTATTTTAGTGAGTTTCATGAGCAGCAAGGTGGGATAAATGGTTTCTAGTTCCTAGTGAAACTGTCCATTTAAGAAAGGCTTCTAAATCATAGGTTTTAAACTCATTGTTCCAGACACCTGAAAATTAATAACGATGATACAACATACCATGAACTGGGACATATTTTGGTGCTTCCTGGTCCTTGTGTGATCTCACTGTCTGCAGGAATCAGCAATGGGAGACTGGGGTGATGGTTTTATTATTTAAAAGATAATGTATTTGTTAACAGTTTATTACTGGTTCTGTGTGCAACTGTTGAACTGTGTGTGTGCCTACAGGTTTTGCTTAACTGAGGTCTGTTATGTGCAAGACTGAAGTACAAATTTTTGAAAACATAATGAATCAACTCCCCACCGCAACAAACTTTTATTCCTGTGTACTTGAAATCCCATTATGAATTGGTGCTGCATGTTGGAGTTTATGTACTCTCTGTTCTCATGTGCCAGCAGTCTGAAGATTTATGTCCTTATCTACCAGCATTTGGTCAAGTTAAACACACCCTCAGGATTTTGGTGTGGAACTCAAAGCCAGTTCTCACCTGTATGCAATTCAGTTACATCTTCATTTCATCTGAAAATGTAGATGAGGAGGTGGGTTTGAGATCTCTGCCTGCTCCTAGAGTTTGGGACCCACAGGTGTATTGTGCCAGTCTGTTCCCTCCCTGCCTCCTCACCTCCTCCAGAAAAGGGATTGCACTGTTTTGGGGAAATTTTAATTTTTTTCAAGATTGCAGTGAAACAGATATTTATTTTTCTTTCTGCAGGTCTTTTTGGTTCAAGTTAATCCAGGTGAAACCTTTACAATAAGGGCTGAGGATGGAACCCTCCAGTGCATCCAAGGTAAGAGGACACACAAACACGTGGATGAGCGTTGCTTTGCTTTATGGAATTCCTGTTCTCTCCAAAACCTGTCATCTCTCTAAAAACATGATATGCAGCTCTGAAAATGCACTGAAGCACTGGGGAGTGAGGACTTGCAGACGTGGCTGCTCTCTGTATTCTAGGAGTGCAGTATCTCAGAATGAGTCATGCATTTCTTGGAAGTCCAGGAGGATTTCTCTTCTGTTATTTATCAGTCCCATCTTGCAGCCTCCTTGCATCTTTTCTGTGACACCCCCTCCATTTAAACAGTGGAGGAGTGGGTGGTTCTTGCTCAAGTTCCATCCCCATGGAAATGATGAATTAATAGTTGTTTGAGATAGACGTTACAGAAGCTTCCCTGAACACCATCCAGGGTTACTTGGTCTTGATGAGCAATAATAACAGCAATTTAAAGCTGCTTGTTGAGATTTATAGCCAACATGCTGTGTGGTAAGAAATTGGTCCATGTGGCAATTAACACAGGAATAAAGCTGGCTACTCCTTTTATTTGAAAAGAATGCTTTATTCTGGCTTGGTACATGAAAGATTTCCATTACAAATACAATTATGACCCCATTTATTTATAATTTTGTTCATGCTCAAAGTGGTGTTCAGACAGTGTATTTAAATGAATGCAACTTGAAACCTTATGGTTCTGTATTCCCAGTGATTTAACGTGTTTGTGCCAATGGGACTTGTTTGGTACTCATCAGCAGTCTTTCATAAAATTGATTTAGAATTTCTAGCATAAGATTGTCTCCTTTTATTTGCTATAGCTGCAGTATTGACTGCCAAGGCTCATGTTTATTTGTATACACCCTTTCAGTTTGGCCTGAAAATTCTCGATACTCTTTTCAAGTTAAAGCTTCTGATCCTACTTTATTGTAAAATATTTGTATTGCTGAACTGTGTATGTGCTTCAAACACAGGAAAGCACCTGACTGTGTTGCTGCTGTGTTTTTTTTTTCTTTCTTTTGGTAAAGCTGCTTTTACCATGCAATTGTGGAACTTAATGTTAGTAGTGATCTATTGCAGAAGATCTGTTGTAATCAGCCTGCAAATATACTAAGATTTGGATTTGTGACAGTTCTGGTTTTGTGCTCTGAGGTTATTATAGAAGACAGGCTTATTTTGTGTGCAGTGTTTTTGGAAATTACACACCCCCTCGCTCCACAAAACTTACTGTCTTTTTTATTTTTTTCCTCCTGTGATAGAGTTTTTGGTATGTTTAAAGGTTAGAGAGTGTTTGGTATGTTTAAAGGTGAATGTATTCCCTTTACATAGGGCAGCCCTCAGACAATAATGATGCATTTTCCAAAGCTCCCACATTGCACTATGATTAGCAGGATAAGGAATAATTTTAGCACTATGTTAAGGCAGCATGAAAGTCTCTTTTTGGGCAGTGCCTCTCAGCTGGTAGCTCCCTGTGGAATAGATGATACTTGTTTTTTCCTTACTGCCACGTACTCGGGGTTATGACATAAAATGTGCTGCTGAATATGCAGAGTGTGAAGGACTGCTTTATGACAAATTGGGTGATTCTCCTGAGTTCAGGGAGTGAATGCTTTTAATAAAAACTTGAGATGTCAGGCTTGGTAACAGTAAATTCTTCAGGATATACGAAAGCTCTTCCCTTTGGCATGTGACTGTTCTGCAGGGACAGCTAACTTTGCTTATGTAGAGTTTTTTGGGGTTTTTTTTTAACTTTCTTGGTGTATGACTTTTTGAGGAGTATGAAATCTTCAGGTTGTGCTCCTGGAGCAAGTTGTGGAAGTCCTGTGAGCCCCATTTTGTGTCCAGAACCCTGTCTGGCTCCACAGCTGTGTTGTATCTGGTGATGGTGTGCTTTAGAGGACTGAGGCAAAAACAACAGAGAAGATGATTTAGTGAATCTTCATTTGTCTTATCAAGGCTGGGACACAGACACTTGCTTGAGTAAAACCTCTGTGGAATATCCTCTGTTTCAAACACCCTGAAATGTAATTAGCCACTAATTGAGTAATCACTGTTTTAAGCCCGAAAGAACAGATGCACATTTGACTGTTTCTGATGTTTTGGAGTGGTGGAGAAATCTCAAATACAAAAACTTATTCCAGTTCCTCAGGGTTGCAACAGCAAGATAATCAGTGAAAACTTAAAAAAAAACCAAAACCCTAAATAATAAAAAAACAGGAATAAATATATATTTGTAACAAAAAAAACAAGGTGTTGCAGCAAGTGCCCTCTTCATTCCTGGTTTTTTGTTTTTGCATATAGTTGAAGATGACTTGATTAAGACAATGATTTATAAGCCCTGTTAGTCATGGTGTGGGCCTGGATTAGGCAGCTCTTGGAAGTGATGGTGGCAGGGAGAAGTTCAGCTGGTCCATGGGCATGGGGAGGGTCTGTGGACAAAATAAATTTAAAAACCCCACAATAAATCAGGTCTTCTGGAGAAATCCAGCCCTTGAGTGCACAGTCCACGTGGTGAGTTGTTTAGGGAAGCATCTGAACAGTTCCAGGTGCTCTCAGCAGGAGTTGTGGTGTTGTCTGACTTCCTCAGGATTTGCCATCTCCATCCCATGTGATAGAGGAGATGCTGTGGAATGTGACTTCTGTAGCCTTTTTAACAACAGCCAAATAAAGGAATAAAGAAAAGGGACGTTGGGGATTAATTGAGATTAATTGGTTAATAGTTGCTAGAGGCTGAATCCAGTAGAAGCCTGTGACCTGAGGCTGCCTGTGTGGATGGGAGGCACGTGGATCTGCCCAGCTGGGCTGGGAAACACCCCAGGGCTTGCTGAATGTTGGGGCTGGCCACCTGGCCTGTGGTATGAAGTGGAAACATAAAACACACCCTTTATTCATGTGTAACTACACGGCCAGTCTTTGTTCCTTTTAATCCATGTGGATGTTAATGACAAATTATTGGTGTGCTTCCTTTGGGATTTCCTTGCTTGCTCAGTGCTGCCAAACACCCAGAATGAGCTTGGGGCTCTGACTGCAAAGCTGCCCCTCTGGGTGGTTCAGGGGAGACTGATTTAGGATCTTCATTCAGTGTCCTTGGAAGATGGAACATGTGTATGTGCTCTATCATCAGTATTTTAAAAGCTGCTCTTTTTATCAAGTTTCACAGATATTAAACACTTCAAAAAAGTGTCAATACTTGAAATGCTTAATTTCCTTTTCACATATTCCCATTTTATTTGTCAAAAACTCAGGACTTAACTGCTGCTAGCTCTGCAAGAAACGGACAAGGGCAGGGCATATCCTCAGCCCTTTCTTTACTCAGCTATTAACTGTGGACCTTGTATTTCCTTTGCATGAAAGATTGCTTCTAGCTAGTGCTTTGTGGTAACCACAATAAATGAAATATAGAGCAAGGTGAGAGCCTGGATCTGGTAACTACAGAATGGAATTGAAACAGACTCCTGAATTAAAAAAAAAAAATAAAAATCAGTCTGCTTTCCAGATTTCAGAAGAAATAGATCTCATGTGAAACCGACATGTTCAGGAAACTCACGTTTCCCTAGTGGCTGTTTAAAGATGAGGATTTTTAGTCAATATTTTAAGATCTTTGGTAGGAACTGTTGTTGCTGCCTGAGAGTTTTGTCATTCACTTTTTAAAAATTCACTGTTAATGCATGGTTTGGGGCAGTGAAGCTGTACTTGAGAATCTCTTCAGAGCCCTTCCCTCCTGGAAGGCAATAATGCCAAGCTGTCACGCCCGCTGTGGCAGGAATAACATGGACAGAGTGATTATTCTGGTGCCACTTGACCTTGCTTGTCACCCACATGTTGAAAATGTGTATGTACAGAGTATGCAGGCTGCATAAAGCTTCTATCCATTGATCACACAGAATTGCCCAATTATTGCTAAATGTCCTTTATGTTGCCATCCATGTAAATGGTCATCAAGCCAGATCTCACTTTCTGCCACAAACCAAACTGAATTTTCTGTGTGCATGTAAAGCTGCAAAAAGCCTGTAAATAGGGAGAAGAGCAGGTAGTGGAAAAGCAGCTGATGGAATAAAAATTGGAATTCCTGGTAAATTTTGCCTAACCCATGCTGCTGGAAATACTCTCTTGAAAATCACCTCTAGTCTTTGTCTTGTACTCCAGCACAAAGTTTTGAATAGTGAAGAACAAAATTTGTCTGAAAAGAAAATAAATATGCTAAAGGATTAAAAATTCTGCTTTAATTCTGGCCTGGAACAGGGGGAATTCACCCTTGCATAGGGTAAGCCAAGGCTCTGCATTAAACTGGCTTTTGTGATTTATTCAAGGACAAGGTACAGATGTGCAATGGCATGGAGGTAGTTATGTTGGAGTATAAATATCTATGTTGCAGACAAGGACCTAAATTGCTTTTGGGTGGTTACATTTTGAAATGAAAACAGGATAAAAACATAGAAATCTTACTAATACTGGTATTTGTTTAGAGTAATGTTTTCAAGTGTTTTGCCATTGAGGGTGAACTTAGTCTTTGCTTTTTCTTATCTTACAAAACAAAGAATGCAAGAATTAAATTTCACTGCTGCTTTTTCTGTGTCTCTAAAAGTGAGTAACTCAAGAAAAAGACCAGAAGTATGCAAACAATTTATCAGTGGTTTCTCAAATGAAAGATTTCCTGGAATTATTATTCCCTTAATATGGTGGGTGGGTGTGGTTTGGTGTGGTAGTGCAAAGGAATGGATAATATTAAAGGAATGGATAATACTAAAGGCTTAACAGCTGTATGTTTGTATAGGAAGAGTGTGTGTGTCAGTGAAATAAGGCTGTTAGTAGAGTATAAGCAAACCAAACAAAGTGTGTATTTCTTTTTCCTCTATGGTATGAGGTTGGAAATGAGGAAGTGAGTCAGTTTGTTGCAGGGGAGGAAAGAGTTGAAAATAGATGGGACATAGTGTGAGCAAAGGAGTGGTACCTGTGGAGTGTTCCTGGGTGGGGACAAAGGCACCAGGATGAGAGTGGTGATGGCACAGGCAAGGGAACAGGTGGATCATGGAACCCCAGACTGGTCTGGGTTGGAAGGGGCCTTAAAGATCATCTCATTCCAACCCCTGCCATGGGCAGGGACACCTTGCACTATCCCAGGTTCCTCCAAGCCCTGCCCAACCTGGCCTTGGACACTTGTAGTGATGGGGCAGCCAGAGTTTCTCTGAACAACCTGTTTTAGTGTGCTAACAGCTTCACAGTAAAGAATTTCTTCCTCTTATCTAATGTAAACCTGCCTTCTTTTTGATTAAAGCCTTCTCCTGTCACTCATAGCCTTGTCCAGAGTCCCTCTCCAGCTCTTTTTGAGCCCCTTTAGGCACTGGAAGGGGTTCACAGGTCTCCTCAGGGCCTTCTCCAGGCTGAAGAGCTTCACTCCCAGCCTGTCTCCATGGCAGCCTTACAATCATCTTCCTGACCCTCCTCTGGACTCTATCCAACAGCTCCACCTGCTTTTCATGTTGGGGACCCCAGAACTCGATGCAGTACTCTGGGTGAGGTCTCAGGAGAGGAGAGTAGAGGGGGAAAATCACCTCCCTTGATCTGCTGATCCCACTTCTTTTGGATGTTGCATCGAAGTTGGGGGAGGAGAGAGGGAGTCAGAGCAGAAGGAAGCCCAAGGAGCTAGAACACAAAGATACAGACTCAGGCAGCTGGCTGTGTTCCAGTGCTGTGAGTTCACCTGGTGCATCAGGAGCTGGGAGCACCTGCTCCATCACTCTGCAGGTGCAGGGGCAGATGTTGGGTTGTTCATCAGTGGACCTGGTGTGGTTTCACTCTGAGATGAAAAACAGCAGCACCTGAAATCATGTTGCTTTGGAGAGGCTTGCAGAAGGCTGGAGATACACTTTAATAAAGAGCAACTGGTGAAATCTGGAAGGTTCTTTGGGCACTGCCTGTGTGCTGGTGAGATCCAGAGGCTGGAGTTGGACTCTCTTTGGTTCAGTACCTGCCTCTCTCCAGAGCATTGCCTGAATTATCAGAATTTGTCCCTTGGTTACATTTAAAGAAATAAGTTTGTGACTGTATTCAAAGTATGCTGCAAAGCACTGCATTGATCAGAACATGAAATTTCTCAAAGCAGGAAGAAACATGGCCCTTTTTCACCTGGGGAAAGGCTCTGGGGGCACCTATGCCAGGGTGCATGGCAGCAGGACAGGATGGGATGTGCCTGGCTGTGTCAGGGAAGGGAGGAGTGAAGTGCAGGCTGAGCTCTGATTCTGTTTCTCCTGGTTTCTGTGAAGTGTTTCAGCTCTTTCCACCTACGTGCTGGTGGGCAGGCTGGTTACACAGCACGGAAAACTCTCTGTAGGAAATGCAGTTTCAGCTCAGACTGTTTTGGTCATTAGGGCTTGGAGCAGAACAGTCTATGTGGTGGTGTTTTACAGCATAGCTGTTGGTATTAAGTAGCTTTTGTTTACACTTTGTTTATTAAACTTTGGCTCAGTTTCTCTTTACCAGCAAGGGCCCTTTTCACCCTATTACATTCTAAAACACAACTCTCACTCCTCATTTACATCACTTTTACTCCTGGTACTTGGTGTCTAGATTTTGTGTTTGATGGAAAAGCCAGGCCTGCAATACCCATTGTCTCCTGTAGCACAGATATGGTTTTGATTTATTAAAGTTCTTTCTATTAATGGACAAATGAGGAATTACCTGCATAAACATCTTCCAGAGCAAAGCTATGGTTGAGAATAACTGGGAAGAATCTCGTGTCAGTGTCTAACCAGCCTTTGTAGTATTGACCAAAATATTTTTTTTTTTAATATGTATAACAGAGTCAGTATCATCCTTTGGAGGCATTGTCACCATCTTCTGGGTTTGGTCACTTCAGTGTTTCAGCAAACTCAGCTCTGTAGCCCAGGCTGGTCCCCAGAGCTGGGATCAGCTGTGCCTCTCCTGTTGGGATGTTATCTGTGGTGCACTCCATAGCTATAAACCACCAGCTGTTAGTCATATAATCGTAATAGACACTGTTGTTTTATTTTCACATTATTGCCCAGCTAGGAAATAGCAGAATTTGCAGAGGAACCTTTCATCCTCTGTGTTATTTCTGATGTTTTTGGCGCCTCTCTGTATGTCAGAGATAGGCTCTTTGGTCACCTTAGAAAACTGTGGTTCTGGTGATGTATCCTTTACTCCTTTCATGTGCAATAAACAACTTACAGGCTTTCATATCTTTGTGAACCTTGTGTTGAAATCTAAGAGAGAGCAAAGAGCTGCTAACCTGGAGTAAGTTTTTCCCATATTACTGTCAGTGAGATCACACCACCATTCTCCATTCATCTCATGGTTTTATTTTTTTTAGCACACCACAGTAAAGTATAGGAAGCCATGTAAGAAGCCAAGAGTAAACAATGGGATGCTTTGTTTACTGTGTGAATAATCTTAGCTTCTCCATTTTAAATCCAATAATGCTAAGAATAATTATGGAAATTTATTTTGCATGTGTGTGATTAAATCTTGAACCAGATGCACCTGCACTTGTAGCTTTGCTGGGTGGAATATCTGGTTCTTTACAGTTGGTAGCTGTTATTTGTTACAGCTCCCCCAACACAAGACAAAAGGAAAAAGAATCTTGGCATGTAACTAAATTTTAATTTGGCTTAATCTTTCCAAATCCTAAATTGTGATTGTTTTGTAGTACACACCGAGAGAGAGGGATAGCAATACAGCTAAGGCTGGAAATATTTTGGAAATTCTGTGAAATGTGGAAACCAGAGATTTCTTGAGAGCCTTGCTGATGGTCTGTGCCCACCTGTGCTGGAGGGATGGCCAGAGCCTCTCCCCACCCTGCAGCCTGCTCCCTGGGGAAGCCACTGCCCTGGCCAGGCTGGGGTGGGACCTGGCAGCCACTGCTGTGTCCTGCTGACGTGGCCTCTGGGCACAGGAGCCCTGGAGGAGGAGAAAGGCAGGGGCTGAGCCATCGGCAGGCTGAGAAATTAAGACTTGAACCCTTCTGGTTTGTACATATGTAAAAACCAATCATCCTGCTTCCCAGCAGAGCAGCACCCAAATGAGCAGAGAAGCAGTTCTTGAAGCTTGTCCTTTGCTAAAATGGAGATATTTTTGTATATTTTTTTTGAATGCCTGAGAATCTGCTGCTGGGAAATGCATTGATCTCTAGAATTAAGACAGCAGACTTTAAAGACAAATGTTAGAACATACGGTCTGGGCTATAATTTCAGACTTTTTTTGGGTTTGTAAATATACAGGACTTGTATTTGGGGTTTGTGTCTGCCCTTATTTTACTTGTGTGTGTATGTATATATATATATATATATGTCTGACAGAATCAGGAATTGTGATACATCCAAGGGCCCTTGGGAAGGCTGTCTTGTACCAGCATACTATCAATTTTTAAGTTTCCCATTATCTCTGGATCTCTGCACAAAACACAGGGAAGCTCTGTGAGTATCTGCAGGAATGCTGGAGTTGTCAGCCCTGCTCAAATGCACTGATCCTCCTTGTGTGGACCCAGAGCATTCCAGTCAGTGGTGGCAGAATTTTCAAGTCCAAGATCCACATTCTTTACTCAGGCTACAGGCATTGCAAACCCATTAGTCAGTGCTTTTAGTCTTTTTACAGTGTATTAGTGCAGCTATCGTTCTGAATTATTAAGGCAGTTGTAGTCGTTTCTTAATCTGAAGTAATTATATTTGTTGGCCAGAAGAATCAAGAAATTATTCCATTATACTTATTAAATTCCTTTACTTCTCATCACAGGCAAATATTTAGTTTCTCAGGCTTCTTATTCTTTAATGTCTGTGATTCTGGTTCATGTTTGTTGTTCATGTAGGAGATGTGGATTAGGGATGGGGATGAAGCACATTGTAACTAAGAATCTTTGCAGAGCTTTTACTATTATGCTTCTCATTTTTAATTTTGAAGCAAATCTCAACTTGGATAAGTGATGATAATGAATTGACTTTAAATGGTAAATAATGTAAATTGGATTGTTAGTTTTGCTAAATTTCAAATTGTACTTTTTCCCACCATAAAAAAAATAATCGAGTAGTGGTTGTTGAAAACTGTGTTGAATCAGCTGTTGGTTCTGCTGTTACCAGGTTTCTGGGGCTGGGTAGCTTTCACTCTGACAGTGTAACCTCTTCTATATTTAGATACAATTTGTGTGATCCTATCTTTGAGTCGTTTGTTCCTTCTGCACCAGTTCGTGGTCACTTCCATAAGGGTGGGTTCTGTGCCTGTGACATCAACAGCTCATTTTGTGTGTTGTGGATATTTTCACTAATAGAGGTTTGCAGAATAGATGATATTAACAGGAATAAATTGCTGAGCCAGCTTTGTAATGAAAGCATCACTGGCTTCAAAACAAAAAGGAAAGGAAAAATCCCACTCAACCACATTAACCAGTGTGAAATTGCATAACTGTGGACAACCTCAAAGTGTCTAGACTGCCATCCAGTTGTATCAGTTCTAACAGTAAATCTAGAGTCTGACTTAATATTCCAAATAATTTAGGGCAAATATCCTAGAAACAAACCTACACTGTGATTTGCTTATTTAAACACCACAAGACTTAATTTTGATTTTTCCTTTCTTTGTGGGTCAGAGAACTTCAAATACTACTTAAAAATCAAGCTACTCCTGGAGATGAGTGGGAGTTTTGTTGGTTTTCTTTTTCAGTGTTCAACAGAAGACCAAGTTCTGTCATAATTTGTGCAATTTAGTTTTTATTAATGTACCCAACATGTTGTAATGTAAAGCAGCAGGGTTCTGCACATGCTTTGTTTATAAGCTGGATTTGATTACTGCTTATGGCTTTTTGCCTTCTTGATTATATTATTAACTACAGTTTTGATGGTGTGTTTAGGGATTTTTTTTTCTTGTGCCTCTAATTTTTTTAAGTTTATTCCTCTTATTTCTGTTGGGAATGAGATAGGGGAACATTTGAGTGTAGATGGGTTGTCACAAGCAGTGCCTTCATCTCTGGGTTGCTGTTAATTTTCTATCAATATGCCCCATATGAGAGAGCTTAAAAAATATTTGGTAGCACAGAACCACGGTAACTCAGTGTGTATGGGAAGGATTGTAAATTACTCACCAGAGAGGTTTATTTTTGTTTCTCCTGGCAAGTGAAGGGCTTGTGACCCTGCAGCTATGGAAGAAAGAACCTGTGCAGAAACCCCGGTGTAAGGCTTTGTCAGCAAAGTATGTTCTAATTGTTATGTTATGGGAAGGCTTTGGTATTGCCAGCATTGGCAAGCAAGAGCATGCAAATTTTTTTTTCGCAATATATTTGGATTTTTTTTTTGACCATACAGCTTCCAAGCAGAGTTTTCTAAGTGACCATTTGCTCTATAACTGTGCATACTACTTATCCAAGGTTCATCTTTTAAGTGATGTAAACATTAAGCAAGGCTGTACTGTGTTATTTTTAAAAATCCTGGCTAAAATTCCTAGAAACCCACGGAGTTTTGGTCACCCTGCCTGCTGCTGCTGAGGGTGAGGCTCTTCAAATGCCATCTCGGCGAGGTCGCTCCAGATGACCTCGGCGTAACGTGATAAAAGACTATTTTTGTCTCAGCAGACGATATTATCTCACCATAACATTTTTGAACATTTCTGGCTGGATTGTTCTGAATGTTGGAGCTGTGCCTGGAGAGGGGACTAAAACACAATGCCTGCCATTCTCAATTGTGTGAGCACTTGGGTTTGATGATGGGACTCTGGTGAGCAGGGTGGGAGTGGGGCATTAATTAGGCCCCTCCAGTCCAGTTCCCAGCACCTGTAGCCTTGAGATTTACACTAGCTCAAATGTTGGATTTCTAAACCAAGTATCTGTGTATGTGTGTCTGTGTATATATGTTCACCTGCTTTTACATAAAAGAGGTATCTGTGTACGGCTGTAAAAAATAATACATACATATTAAAAAAAATAAATGTATTTATATATGGTCATTTTATCACCTTAAGATGGTTACTCAGCTCTCCAAAGCCATTCCAGCCATGGCTCTCCTCTGAGTGGGAAGTTTTTCTAATCCTTGGTGCAAGCATGGAAATGGCCAGCAAGTGCCATTGGGTGATTTGCCCACAGGATTTTCACTGAGGCTTCATTAAGGTTACTTAAGTTAGAAGTAATTTGCCTCCCTTGAGGGAAAATTCTGCTATTTGGAATGTTTATCAGTCATCTGCAAAACGAAATGAACATAATTGGTGGCTAATTGTTTGCAAGAACTGTGAAATACAATTACGAAGAGTTAAGCTGAAACCAATTGTGTTTATGAAATCTAGCATAAGAAACACTATATTAATCCTGCCTCAATACCAGGAAACGCAATTAGTGTAATTAAGACTATCATATTGTAATTTTCTTGGCGACTCCACGCCTTGGCAGCCGCTTTGCCCTGCCAGGGCTGGAGCGGAGCGCGTTCCTGTCGGCGGCTCCTTCTGCCAGGGGAGTCTAAAATGACTTTGTTTACCCTGTGGAGGGATGGAGAAAGTGCCCCAGCGCTGCCTCTGGGGTTTCAGCTGCGGGCACGGGGTCGTCTCCAGGCTGCTGGCCGCAGCTGCATCCCTGCCTGCCAGCGCAGGGAAGCGGCAGGTTTGGGATCCTTGCTGGGATCCTCCAGCTGGGATTTCACCCAAGGCACTCCTTGGGCTGTGTTTTCTGCCACTCCTGCCCTGACAGCACAGACCGAGCCCTGCCTCCATCCCCTGCCACCCTGGGGGTCCTGAGCCCTGTGCGGAGGGGACGGTGCAGGAGTGGGAGGCTGCGATTGAGGCAGAGTAAACAGAGAGATGAGAGTTGCAATTCTATCACCAGATATAATTGCAATGCTGTGTCATGAGAAACCCATAAATAAACAGCTTTGTCTGTTTGTAGTGAAGTAAACCTGGGCATGTTTAACTTGGTGTTAGGAGCAGCAATCACAGGTATCTCCATGCTGGCAACAGTGTGGACCATCACTCTTAAATCAGCTTGAATATCCATCGCTGCTGGATTTGCCGCAGAATGTGCCCAGGTCAGGAAAAAATGAGTATGGTAACATAGTTGTTATTGTTGCAGTTTGACTGTCACTGCTGTGAATGCACATAATTAAGGGATAATCAGCATAATGCCTACTTTGAGCTTTTCTTAATGGTTTAATTGCTTCTCTGAGTTAAACAAACCCTTTATGCTTATTTTACAAATTTTTCCCTGGGGAGCTTGTCACATGGAAGTGTATGAGCATGTATTTATTTTTTAAACATAAAGAATAATCGGTAATTTAATTAAGCTTCTCCTGAAGTTCTCTTTTGGGATATTCTGTGTTCTTATGAGCTGCTCTGATAACTAATGTGTCAGAATAGGCTGGGTAGGAGAGGTAATGAGTTCATCAGTGGGAAAACGAATGTGCGTGTTAATGTTGTTATTCCAGTCATCTGTGTGCCCATCCTTTGTGGACACAAGTGTACATTTTTCTGTATTTTGTGAAATGCTTTAACAGTTTCAAGGGGCTGTGATGGCTGCAGAGGTTGGCTGAGGACTGTCCCCAGGTAAAGTGAGGCTCTGGGTACTAACTGGTTTGAAGCCTGAGTATGTGTAGATGTGAGGTCTCCCTAGAGATTTCTCTTCTCTAGGGTAAATAAGAAACTGTCTAATTGTTTTGATCCTTTTTTTCCTATTAATTTTCATTCTGTTCCTTTGTCTTTTTAAAGACACTTTATTGCACAGCATGCCATGTGTAGTCCATGTCCATTGGAACTGCCTGGAGTCTGCAGAAAATTTTACCTGGCTCTTCCTTCTGCTGTATAAAAGTCTTCATGTCTTTTAAAAAGATCACCTGCCCCAGAATTACTTCCAAGGCATATTCAGTATCTTTTTATATTACCTGCATTTCTAGATCCTGTGTGCTCAGCCTGGGTACAGCTCACTTGGAGTATTATTGGAATTTGCTCCTTACAAAAGGCCAGGGCAGTGGGCAGCCTGGCTAGCAGGCTCCTCGGTGAGCTGGTGACCCTGTTCGACAGAGACATTATTTAGCACGGGAACTGAATGTTTTCCTGGTAAGTTTCTCAGCCAAGGAGTCTTGGTTTACAAAATACTTGCGGGTACAGTGCAGTTACTACGTAAAGGTCTTCCTTTCCTTCATACAGGGGAATTGAATACATTTCCTTGACATGGTTTAAACTGCTGAATTAATGACTACACTGGTTAAGATCATGTTTAAACAATGCTGTTTGTAACTGTCTTCTCACTTCCCTGGTAGCACAGGGCTGGGCTGTGGTCCCTGCTCCAGGATGGTGTTGTGAATACCACAGTACACAGCCAACCTCACCCTATTTTGAAGCCAGTTGTGTTGATAAACACCAGGGTCATCTCTCTAGTAAGGCTGTGGATGTTTGTGTGGAGGTGGTGGTGCTGTGCAGATCAGGGGTGTTTTTGTGTAAGACCAGAAGGGTGGAAGGACAAACTTCATCCTCTGCTGGGTCTTGGAGCAGTGAGAGGCTTTGGATGAGCATGTGAGCAATGACAGAACTTGTAGTTGAGTTTTCTCCTCCTCTCCAACAGCTTCTCTGCAAGTGAGGCTTAACTATACAGAAATATGGGGATGTGTTCAAATGCTTTTCAATTTATTTATTGATGTCTTGTCTTTATTTGAACTATGGCCTTTTATATGTTCAAATAACAGAAGGTTATGTTTTCCTCAGGGTGAATCTAAGACTGAAATTGTGTTGTTGACAAGCACAGCAAATTGAATGAATTTCAGCTTTAAGGCCGATGCAGTCAATTCTGAGCATCAAATTTGGGTGCTCTGCTTTGAAATACATTATATACACAAAAGAAATAGAGGTCTGCAAGGTGATAAATTGCATTTATTAACTGCTGCTCATTCACAATTATTTCCGTTCTATATGAAGCCAGAAAAGCTTATGCAGTAGATGGGTTAAGTGAATTAGGTAGCTATTTGAGCCAACTGCTATGTCAAAAATAGAACTGTAGCTATTTTCTAAGCCCAGACTGTATAGCTGCAATATTACTTCAATGCTACTGTCTCTCCTCTGCTAGCAACTTCTTAAACCCCTTATTTCATCATTTTAGGAGCTGTATGGCAAGGACCATTTTGAATATCCAATTTGGAGCATTATTTTTCTTGCTTTATTTTTACTGTGAAGATAGATGTGCCAGGCAGGCCTAGTGGTTAGTCTTATCTGCCTGGGTTTAGTGAGTTGCTAAAAGCAGTTTGTGCAAATGTCTGGGCAATTTTAAATTGAACTTTTTATAATTAAAAATGTAATGAGAGTCATTAAAGCAGCAGTGATTCTTTTCTAAGTACAAATGCAGTTAGAGGCTGAAAAATTGCCTTTCAAACCAGATAGCCCTTAAAAGCTGGCAGCATGCAGCGCTGCTGATAAGGAACATGGGGCTCTTTCTAAGCCCTGCTTGCTTCCTCCTGGGTTTTGCTGGTGTTTTCAGCAGTTTGGAGCAGAGGCTGCTCTCTCCACAGATTTCCCACCCCCCTCAGCAAAAAGTGACTCTTGTACATGTGTGTGGAGCTGACATTCTGACTCCCTCTGGAGACAGCTGATGCTTCCCCCCATGAGAAAATACCTGGGAAGTGTGGCCAGAGGAGTTATGTGCTCAGTGGGGTGAGAGCTCTGCCTGCCTTGGGGAGGACCAGACACTCTCCAAATTCCTCAACAGCCAGTGGAGCAAATTTGCCCCCTTCAGAAGGAGTTTGAGAGCACATAAGTGAACTGCATGCTCTGATTCATTGTCTTTTTGAAGAGTATTTTTGAGTAAAAGAGGGAAACTACATGCTGCAAGTCTGAGAGAGTGTTGGCCAAAGTAACGTCCTCCAAATATGAGGGGCTTTAGAGAATCATGCTCAAAATTTTAACTGTATTTTTCTGCACAGAGAAAAAGTGAAAATAGTATTTTATTCCCAAGTGTAATTTTATTTGGTTTGCTGGAATCCACCTGTGCTGTTTCATTGTACACAAGGAACTCTCTTCTTCCCCTTTCTGATTTCTTTATCTTCTGTATTTTACCTGTGAATTACCAGTATGTTTAACCTACATTCAAACCTTTATTTTAATTGTGTCTCAGAAGCTGGATAATGGTTCTTGAGCCTTGCTGTGGATGTGTTGCTACTTGTAGAGCTTTCAGTTCAGTAGAGTGGCTGTTCCGTCTTGTACTGCTCTGAAGTGCTTCTCTTCTTTGTGATTTTTGTGTTAGTAGAAGGCAGTTTTTACTGGTAAAAACAGTGGTTGTTTTTGACTTTGGAAAAATTGTGGTTTGATACAAATGACCTGACCTGATGGAGAGCTGCTGCTGAAAGACATGACCTCATGGTGTCCTCTCCACCCTTTGCATCATTTCCCACTGTTTCCTTTGCCCGGTGCTGGCATTTGCCTGACCCATTAGCCTGGTCAGGAAGGAAAAACTGATCTTCTGCCATTTAGTCTCAGCTCCCATAGTTCAGGAGCAAAAAAGAAGAGGAGGAGGTCAGGAGGAGGAAGAAATGAGAGTGATACTTCTACTTTAGTGGCATTAGCTCACAAACATATTATCCAGTCACTAATTACACACCCTGGCAGGAAAATGATGAACTAATGTAAGTTAGGATCATGAGCTGCGTGCTACAGGGGTTAGAACACAAGAAAGCCACTTGTTAAATTATTTTGCTCAGTTTACAGATGGCTTTAAGTGTCTGCTTTGCACTGCTTGTTGGGTATGTGTGCCACAGGCTTTGGGTGGCTGTGAGGCATCAACACATGGGCACTCCAGAGGGGAGTCTGGGACCCTCTTGTCTGTGAGACCCTTTTTATTGTTTCTTCTGCATATGTTCTTGCTGTGGGGCTTTTGAAATCCAGCCCACAAAGAAACCATCAATTATATTTCTATCACCTCAGGCTTCTTTCTGCTGTGAGCTAGAACTGATCATCTGCTGAAGTGCCCAGAAAGAAATGGAAAATGCAGATGCCTGAGGGGCACTTGAGCTGAGGAGATGCTGGGCAGTCAGATGTCACTTCAGTCCTGTGGAGATCTACTGGCAGGACTGTACCTTTTCTTTGAGTTTTCTGGGAACCATTTAATTTATTTTCAAGGAAAGTTGCAGACAGTTGTTGGGGATCAGTAAATTGTGAGGGGTGCACAAAGGGCTTATCCCTGGTCCTCAGCTCAGGAGCTCTTTCACTATAAAGGATGGTGTGTGGAGAGGAAATCTCTCCCTCATTTCAGAGCAATATAAATTCTTCAGTTCAGAAACAGTGGCCTCTCTTTCTGTTCTTTGTCTCATACTTCTATCCAAATACCAAGAGAATCACAGTGTCTTTTGGACTTCAGAGAGCTTGGCACATCTTATTTCAATTTCAGATGAGGAATGCCGGTTTGCCCTGCTCTAGATCTTCCTGCCCTGCTTGCAACTTGATCTGCATGCTTTGTACTTCACCGTATCAGTGCGTCCATTCTACAGGAAACACTTGTGGCGTCTGTACCTGCAGCATTTTTCCACACTAAAGTCAGCTCTGCCACCGTGGCAGCTGTAACTGAGGGCGCACATCTTGGGCTGAAGCCTTGGGGTGGATGCTGTGATAGGCATCCTGCACCCCCAGAGTGCCTCTGCAGCGTCACAGGCTGGCCACAGCTGAGGGGCTGGTGACCATAAAAATGCCTTTTTCTTGGTCTGTGCATGAGGCAGAGAAGAAGCATAGAACTAAGCTGGTGCTTAAATATAAACACATGTACTGTCTGTGCAGGTAGTGGGTTTTACCCCCAAGCACTTTATAAAAATTTTGGTATTTCCGATTTAGGAAACCAAGTGGGAATTTTGTCCACCGGATGTTTCTATGTGTCCTTGAATGAGAACATCTCAAAAATACACATCTAGTTAAGTTTGCATACCTGGGAATTAATTTTTCTTTCCACCTGTATGTTTCTCCATTTCTTTTTGAAGGTTTTGCTTCAGCCTGAAAACTGGAAGCCTTGTTGGCCTCTAAGTGTCTTCTTGAAACCGAGGTGGAGTTTTTTGTGGGTTTTTTTCTGAGTGTAAAATATCACCCTCAGCTTCATTCCACCATTGCACATGCTTTCCTATCCTGTTAGCCATTGTGCTGTATCTGCTGGGAGCAGAGGGTTTTGTTACCTGTAGACAAAGAGAGGCTCCTTCGAGGTGTCTGCCAGCAGCAGGACCCAGCTCCCCACCTGGCCTTGCACACAAAGGGCCACTGTCCTCAGGGTTTGTCTGCACAAAGCTGCACAAAGTCTGAAAGCTGAGCTCAGGGGGGAAAACTGACACAAATTCCGTGTTCGCATTGCAAGCTGGCGGTTTCAAAGGTGCTGCACCTGTAGCCTGGTTTTAAGACATTACTGTAATAGTTACTGTCTCAGTAGACTTAAGACTTAGTATTTTGTGTTTGAAGTGACTTCGTAAGAGGGATTGTATTTGGTCTAACATCAGCCTCAGATGTCACAAGAGGGTAGCAAGCAAAAACTGTAACCTCGAGCACTGGGCTGTTCCTTTGACTTTCAGTTAGTCGGTGAGCAGTGATAATCATTTACTTATGTCTATTCAGGGATTTATCAAGGGGAGGAAGATGATCATATTTTCCTTTACTTAAGCCTTAAGTTGCAGCATGAGGTGGTGATAACTTCTCAAGCTCTCGTGTGTTTATGCTAAAACCATGGTCAGCACTACCCTTGCTCTCAGCCAAGGCTGAAGAGACACTTGGCACATCTCTGTGTTACCAGTGGGCTGTTGCCCTAATGCCAGAATACATTGTGATTTCCAGTGAAAAATACACACATGGCAGGGAGAAACAATTTATTTTGACATTCCTTGAAGCCCAAACAGCTGCGCTCAACCTTTTTTTTTTATTTTAAAAGCACAGTGGCATCTCCCTGGATAATCAGAATTACAGCTGAGCATGAACAGCAGGGCATAGTTCTGTGCGGAGTCACTTAGCGAAGTGTTGCAACACAGATTATCCGATGTGAAACAGCTGTATTCATTACTAATAGAGCAATTTGACAAAACACCAACATGGCTTTTTCCCACAATAACAGATGTGTGGAGCAGGCTGCCACCCCCTCCCCAGATTGCCAGCATCTGTGCGTCATGTCATGCTCCGAGGTGCGGCGTGGCCGCGGCGCCTGCCAGAGTGGATGCATTTATTTTATCCCTAAGATGAAATAGTTATGCTGTGACTAATCGGGATCCATCGGCTGGAAAATCTGAACGGCTTGGAAGGAAAAATCTTTCTGCCTTGTTATTACTTACTACTTAATAATAATGTTGTGTGGATGCAAATGTATTGTAGCTCCCCGAGCATGCCAAGCACATCTGAACTTCCTCCTTTTTTTCTTATTGTCAGCTGCTAAAAAGGCAGTAAAGGGTTTATAGTCCACTATACACCTCTCAGGTTGTCCCTGAGAACAGTGGATCTGTTGCTTAGCTTGCAGATGGGAAAATACATATTACAGCCAAATAACGTGAGGGTCTGGACAGTGAGAGTGCATTTCCCTTCCTTCTCTGCCTGCATAAGTTAATTTGTTTATTCCATGTTTAAGTTCTCAGTAGAAGCACCTGTGATTACAATAACTTGTTTACAATTAAACTGCTATATCATAGGGGCCACCTAAACATGCTAAATAGAATTACAAAGCTTTTATTGCCTTTGGGAGGTCATTGGCTTCTGGAGTAAGAGGGAGGGAGGAGGGAGAGCAGCAGGAACTGTGTGGGGAGCTGGGGAAGACACGTGGCTTCAGTCAGCTCAGAAATAGAGCTTTGATTTATTTCTGTTATTTGTTAAAAGTATCAAACAGTCTTCCTTGTTGAAATGCAAGGTATTGAATAGCTGTATGTGATCACAGTTACTTTTTTTAGAAGATAGGATACTTTTCTCTGCACATCAAAGCACAGAGACAATTCCATTTCCCGTGTCCCTGTGGGTTTTTTTTCATCTGACTAACATGCTGGGAGTTGCTCAATTTCTCAGATTTTTGGGATTTCAAGAGATTTTTCAGATATTTGGTTTCCATGCCTTAGAAGCAAATAATTTCAAACCCTTGCTTTTGTATTAGCCTACCAATAGTTGTCTGTAAGTATTTCACTGGAAAGAAATGAAGAGCACAGAAGGTGAGAAATCTGAAGAATCTGAGAAATCCCATGGAAGCTGAAAATGAAATAACTGTGAGAGAGTTCTACTTCAGGTACATTTGTTGGTCTGATGAGTGTGATCAAAGACTTTGTGTTTCATGTAACTCCATGCAGTCACTGGGGGTGGATCCAGTGCCTCGGTTCCCTCCAAAACAGGAAGGGCATCCCAAAGGGTATGTTGGACAATTGAAGGCATGGACAAAGGTGTTCATGGACACCTCAGCATCTGAAAATTTGATGGGATGGATCTGGATTAAGGCCTTTACAAAGAGCTGGTTTGTGTGAAGCTGGTGGAGATGCTCAGTCCTTGCTCTTTTGGCACAAACTGGGGAGCACAGCCAGAAGGAGCTGCAGCTGCTGCTCTAGACACAGGCACTTCATTTTCTAGAGAGGTAAGGATGTGCTTTGCATACTCCATCAATTAAACACAATACAGTTAAGGTGTAAAGCAAGTTTCTTTCACATATTAATTTGGGGGCCTTTGGTACCATGTGGTTTTACAAAAAAATTCCTTTCTTAGTTACTTGTGAAAAAATCTTGAGAGTGCCAAGAGCTTTCCAGCGTGGGCTTCTTGGGCAGCCCAGCTCTTGCTGAAACACGTATTTTGTGTACAAAGGCAGCAGTTTTAGGCAATCACAGCACATGGGATGGTGCTGGTGGGATGCTGGGGGATGTCAGGAGTAAGAGCTCCTGTGGCTCTGGCAGAGGAGCAGGACAATACCCAGGCAGAGCCCTTGGCAGATCAAACACGGTGCCTGCTTTCATCACAGCAGCCCAGATCACTATCCTTAGCCAGACATGCTCTTGGCACAGGAATGCAAAAACCCTTGTCACAAGGGAGACTGAAAGAAACTGTCTTTCAGTGTGGTCGTTTTTCCCTCACCTTGAGCTTTTTCAGCAGATGTTAATAAAGCACTAATAAAGCAAATATTTGTTAATAAAAAAATCCCTAACTCGATCCTTGGAAGCAAAATTACATGAAAATATTTTTCTGGTTATTCCTGCTTGCAGGTTTTATAATGTAAAGTATTTTTTAGTGTTCAGGTTGCCAGGATAGCTCACTGCATTCCTTCAGTAATGTGGCAAAAATGTGTCCTTCAAAGTTGCTGACCAACCCTAGGCTTCCTAAACACCGCTGGGGAGACAAAAGTCTGTTGTTTCGAAACAGGACAATATCAAACAACCCATTCATTTTAAAGTTAGCTGGAGAAAGTAGGGAATGCCTGCAGGTGGTCTTTGATGTTTTGGTTTAGAGACCTGTTTCCAAGAAGGAATATGAGACAGCTGCACCAGCCCTCATGGTAAATCCATGCTCTAGGAGATGCCCTGTGTCCACTGAGGTGGAATTAACATATTTCTGTTAGAGCTCCCTCCTTCACAGCGCTGTCAATATTTTGACTGTATACAGATTTTAATGGGAGAGTGTGTGCAGCTGGGAAACAGCATCTGTGATGCTCTGGTGCTTTCTTTTGATGTCCAGCTGATGCAAATAAATGCATAGCTATGGTTGTCTTACTGCTGACTTATTATCCACTTGAGTCCTTGGGAGTTGAAGGCTTTGTTTTTCTTTAAAAGCATAGCTGTTTGTTACATATGCTTTTTAAACTTTGTTTAGGGTTTTGTCTACTGTCTGTGTTTTGTTTCAGCCTTCTAATAAGATTATTTAAATTTGACATCCTAACTGTTCTAGGACAATGTTTTTAGAACAAACTCTAACAATTTAACATATACAGATGTGAACCAGAAAATCCATATTTTCCTTTATTATGCTGCCAAATGTTGTGTACATTTCCTTTTAAAGTGTAAGAATTCAAACAGTAACAGTTGCTTGAATTGGAGTGTAAGCTGGTAATGAGATTGTTAATGACAAATTGATATTAAAAGTAAGGAAGTTAGACTTCAGCAATTAACTCCTTTTATTACTTGTCTGCTGTTTTCTTGTGTTGAGGACATGAGGTTCCTTAAATAAACCTTTGAAACTACTTTCTTATTTCAGGGTGAGGTTGGTTTCTACAACTCCTTCACATCACGTTGAGTCTATAAGCTGCTAATGGATCATGATCTCTGATTGGTTCAAAATACAAAATAGAAGAATGAAATACATGCTGATAGATTCATGCAAGTATTAAAAAAAAAGATTGTGGTTTGCATTGAAGGAAAATAGCATCTATTAAGTCCAACATCAGAGAATACCAGACAGTCACTTAATATTTGTGGGTTTATTTACACTTTTGATTTTCCTTTTCCTTCAGCAGCTTGTTATAACCTTAAAAAAATGAAAAGTTTTATAACTGTGTGCCAACAAATACTTTGTTGGAGACTGACCTGAATCATTAGACCAAAGGAGCAGAAAATGAACTTGTTGGCGGAGCTCCTCAGTTTGTCCTGTTGGTTCAAGATTTCTTGTGTTTTTTGAGGGAAAGCTGAAAAAGAGAGAGTGTATCAACATTTGTAATGTTTCACATGCAGTATGTGGGGGGGATGAGCATGCCACAAGGTCGGTTACATACTATTTATAGTATAAAAGTATATTAAATATTTTAATTGCACTGAACCAGTCTGTGTAACAGCCTTGCAAGAGATCATGGGGTGAGAGCTCCATTTGTCTTCAATAATGCAGTAAATGGATGTTGTACAAAGATCATGGAATGGTTTTGGGTTGGAAGGGACCTTAAAGATCTTCTCATTCCACACCTTCCACTATCCCAGGTTGCTCCAAGCCCTGTCCAGCCTGGCCTTGGGTGCTTCCAGGGATCCAGGGGTATCCACAGCTTCTCTGGGCTCTTGCAGTGCCTCAGCACACAGTGAAGGTACTGTGTAATGTCTAAGCCAAGAGAAAGTTATCTTTCTATCATACAATTTACCGTAGCGATTATCCATTATGCTAGTGGTGACTTTAGTGTCATAAGCCCTGATCACTGCATCTAGAAAACATCACTGGTTTGCTTAGACTCATGTCAGATGGTTTTGATACCTATGGGGGTTCATCCTCCTGGTGAAGGGGGAAGAGCAAGTTTTTGTGTCCTTTATTTGTGGAAGTAAAAATTCACAAACGTTAGTTGTGTATGAAACAATTCTGTCTTCAGCAATCAGTTCAGTTGAATGAGAAGTTGATGCATGTACAAGCTCTTTGATAACCAGTAATAATACTCATCCTTCTGTAATAAAAATCTAGAAGTAGTACTGAAAGTGTTAAGGCTTCTTCTCCACTTCCATTGTGTGCTAATGCTGTTAATTTTCAGTCTTCAAATCGGCTTCCAACCTCAGACTGTTGGTTGAATTTTGTGACAGCACTGTGTAGAATTGTGTTCTCACTTTGCAGTCTCTTTGGGTGAGTAGTGAAAATTTAGGATATCAGTTCATCTTTGTGGGGAGATTGTTTATAAAATTCTTAGAAATGTTTTATGTCTGCTTAGCGTGACTCCAAAAATAGCACATCCTGCCCCTGTGCCAGTGGACCCACTTGCCTGTCTGTGCCCTGGCAGTGTGGGAGATGCTGCAGACTGCTTGAAATTGGTCCTGTAGCTCCTCTCATGTGAGTTTATGAAATCATACATAAAACTGGGCCTTAGCTGCACCTGTTTCACTGGGTGTGTTATGTGCAATGACATATTGCAAAGGTATCTTAACAGGCGGGTTCGCATTACCTGAAATCTGAGCTGATTATTAGATACTGCAAGACAAGCCAGGTTGAAGTATAATTTTAGCTGCTGCTGTAACAGTGAGTGACCCAGAAAGGCTTTCTAAAATCTCAGCCTCTTGATGCTTTTCCACCTTGTCTTTGTAATCCTGCATGTAGCATTGTCTGTTTAGCTTTCATTTCTCTCGTCATGGTTTTGATTTTGGGACAGTGCTTTTAGTTTTTTTCCATCTGCATGTAGTATGGAATATACAAATTGCTATGAAAATAATGTCATTTTAATTAAACCAAAAAGGAGCTTGAATACCTATTGAACTCAGGTTTCTGAGACTTCAGGCTTTTTTCTTCCATTAAACGCCTCTCCATGTAAGTAATAATGTGCAAAATACAATATATTGTGCCTTAGAACAACTTGAATATATGGATTATTTTGGTAAACCACACTTGCAGACAGTTCATACCAAATCCAAACTGGGACCAGTCTATTTTCATTGCTCTCCAGTTAAACATCACACCCACTGGTTCCATCAGCTGAGAATGCAGAGCACAGTGGGCTGTGCTGGTTGTGGTGAGAGAATTGATGAGTTTCTGGTTCTCCACAGGACTGTACCCACTTGTGCCCAGAGCAGCCCCTCCCTTGATTTCTATATTATAACCTTCCCTGTATCTCACAGACCTTTTGAATATAACTAAGAGACAGAAATTGTTTTGCCTGGTGTGATATTTGGGTGCTAATCTCAAGTTGAGGGCTTGTGTGCAACATGGGCAAGAGGTGATGGAGCTGTTGGTCCCTCTTGGCACAGAGGGGACCTCAAATGTTCCACACCTGAGGGTGCAGTCACATAGAAAAAGGTGCTGGTACCACATTCCTTCTGCCTGGGAGCAGTTCTGTAGTGACTGAGCCAGCTTGATTCAAGAATACAGGTGAAACTGGTGCAGCTGGTGGATGGTCAGAGAGAATGCTCTGCCATAGCAAGAAGGTCAATGGCACAAAAATTGTTCCTGGTTTTGCTTTCCAATTGGGTCACTAGTCACAGTGGAAACCACAACACATGGAGTCTTTTCCCCCAGTTAATAGCAGTTGTGAGAATTAGTGCATATTCAAACTTTTATTAATAGAGCAGACCTTTCCAATTCATGTGCTCTGTTATTTTGGTCTGAAACAGAATCTGTTGATTTCAAAACCTTTCAGACCATCCTTATTTCACAATCTTTTATCTACATGGGCACATATCATTATTCTTGCAGTTACTGTTGCCCTGATGCAGAAATGATAGTGCTCAAGCATCCAAGGAATTCTAAACATGGAATGGGGACAGTTCCTAGGGAAAGCACTCTTGCCATGATTTTCTGTAAAAGCAAAAATTCCTTGGATATTTACATAATTGTTAGAATTTGCATAAAATCTCTTCTGAATTCTGAAATCAGCTTTTAAAATAAATGCAGAAATACCCTTTTATTTACCAAAGAGACGAGGTGTTTGGTAACCAATCTGCAATTACAAAAGGGCACTGAAGTGAGGCTGCTGAATATTTAATTTGCTTAATGTACAACTGCCACTGTTAATAGCTTTGACACAACTAAAAGCTTTGCTCATTCAAAAGGCAACAATTAATAAACAAGATTAATTTTTAAATTAATTATTTATTTACCAGAGGAAAAACCTTTTGTTCTTTTAAAAAACTAGGTAGACAATTATGTCCTTGGTGGGTATATGCAGAAGTAAGTGGGCGTCTTCAAAAGGTGTTTGCATACTTATTTCCATTTTTATGAAGTAAAAGTGATTTAATATAAATAGAACTTAGGGGGAATAATTTAGCTTTAAATTATTTTCCTCTCTGAAAACACATTTATGTATTCTTTGGTTCTGCTTGCAGGAAGAGTACTGCTGAGGAGGAGAGGGCTGAAAATTCAGCTGTTTGGTTTTTTGGGGTTTTTTTTGGGGGGTGTTTTTAATGTTTGAAAAAAGCATCATCAGTTCTAACTACTTTTTTGTGGTCAGCTCCTTGTCTCCTCCTCCAAAGATGCCTTTCCCAGGGGCCTGTGGCAGGATGGAGACATCCCACAAAGATGCCATAAAACAGCACCTGGGGGATTTTTGTCCCTGGTGTTTTGCCCTTTGCAGGCAGCTTTGTCACAGGGATGGCTCTGACATCCAGCAGCTCCTGGGATTTGCCTGTCCTGCCGTGTCATGCTTTTACCAGGTTGCTTTGGAAATCTTCCTGCTGCTGCATGTGCAGAGGATTGTTTTTTTTTTTTTTTTCCTCTGTCTCAGGAAAAACAGGAAAACTAACAGAAGGGTTTTGTAATTAAAAATTACACATGTTAAATGTTACTGCTGAGCAAGGTAACTGTCTTTATGGGACTCTCCCAGCTGGAATGGGGGTGGGCATGGATATCACAGGTTAGTGCTAACCCAGGATAGACAACTGGTAACTTCCTACGTTTTATGATTAAAAGAAATGTGTGACCTTTTAAAACAGCATTCTGATGGAACTTTTGCTTAACAAAACCAAAAAAATCGTCTTGTGCCTGGTGGGAAGAGAGAAAAAAAACACAAAACAGGAGAACCTTGAGCTTGGAGAAACTGCTGATCAAAGACTCATTTCCAAATTTGCTTGAGCTGCGCTTGTCTCGTGACACTTGAGAGGAGGGTTGGTTTGTTGGAGTGACTGGAAGTCTGAATGCCTGGTTTATTTAGTAACCACTGACCCAGTAAACATTCCCAGTAGTCAGATGAAGCAGATGCCTCTCCTGGTGCAGCCTGTGTGTGCAGGGGAATCTTGTACCACTGGGCTGGGAACATTTTCTTTCCCGGTGGAAGATGCCTCAGTGCAGTCAGAACACTTTCCAAGTCTGGAGGAGGTTTTTTGGTTTTTAAATCCTGTGATCACTTAGAGCATCTCTTCTCCTAAAGCTGAGTCCTCACAGAATTATGACGGAAGCAAATTTTCAGAAGTTTAAGTGGAGGGTTATTTATGTATTAATCCACTAGGATGAGCTTGCACTGCTTGTGTTGGAAACATTTCCAAGCATTAAGAAACTTGGTGTCCTGGAGTGACTTTGTGTTGCTTGTATCCCCAGTAGAAAAATGCAACTTTATATACTGGAGTAATTGAACAAATGTTGCTGGGATCAGTCTGAAGGTGGTTGGTTTTTCACATAATTAATGCCCAACTTTTAAACCCTCTGGGTCTTCTTAGTCTGGTCTCTATTCCATTATGTGAAATTATATTTATATTGTAGTACATAACATTTATGCACAACATTGATGTTGTAGTAGAGACATTTTTGGTTGATCCAGTTGTTGAGGACCTCAATAACCAGTGAAATATTTCTGAGGAACCAGAAATATTTGTGTGGTGGTGATGGAGAAAATCCCCTTTCTTTAGTGGTTGCAGAAGAGACTCTTAGCAAAGCCCACTGCTCCCCAGCCCTGCAGAATGCTTTCTCCAGCTGTTTGCTGAGCTGTGAGTGCTCCAGGGAGAAGAGCATGGACAGGGCTCCTGGGTGGAGGTTTTCAGCCTGTGCCACATGGGTCCCACTCCTGGTGGTGTTCTCCTGCCACCTGCAAACTGTTCCTGGCTATCAGCTGTTATTTGTTAAGAGCTTTTTTTATCATTTGGACCCAATTTGTTACTCAGATTGGAACATGGCAAAACATGGCCTGTAAGATTAGTTTTGATAATTTTATAATACAAATTCCTTCAACATCTATAGAGTTGTGCCTGATTTACTGCAGCGTGGTCAGTCCCCAGATGGTTCCGTAAAGCCCTGAAATTACCTGATTATAATAGTTTTAATGCTGATCATGAGTAGCAGTGGTACAAAGTATCCAGCTATACTTTTGAGAGCTTAAAAAGATCTTTTTTAATAGGCTTTCTTACTGGCAGCCTTAAAATCAAATAAAGCAAAAACAATTTCACTGTTCAGAGATGAATGCAGGCTGGGTAATTTTTATCCAGTGGACTTCATTAAGTAACTGTGTGCTGCTTGATTATATCAACAGTGACCTGCCAGGCTTAGGAGCTTTTGCGAATGGCAGGAGTATTTAGAAGAAATGCTGTCAAGAGAAAAGTTGCTTTGCCCACACTTTTTACCCTACATCGGAGAAAAACTGAGAAGGTAGCAGGATTAAAAGTACTAAAAATGAAATGTCTCAAAGATTCTTAGACTTTCCTTGGTACTCCGGTGCATTCCCGTCTTTTTGTATAAATAATTCACACAGTATTAGTAAGTGTTGAAACAAATTGTGGTAGAAGAAATTTCCAGGTGTTTCTACCTGATATTCCTCACATTCTTTTCATGCCTGGTGGGTTCATAAGAAACTGGCTGCCATGGAGTAATTAACAGACCGTAACTCACTTAACAGACATGAGTAGAAACCTTGTATTGTGTAAACCTTCCTCATTATTATGGTACATTTCATGCTGTTTGCATGTCTTTGTTTTTTAATTATTGTATTTTTAGGAAGCTTTTGTAGACAGCACTCTCCAGGCTTACGTGCAGCATTAAAGCTTTTTCCTGCAGAATTAAATAACACAATTATTTAGGTTAGGTGGATCTCCAAAGGCTGTCCCCAAACCCAAACAGAGCAGATGTTCAGGGACTTCTCCAGCTGAGGTTTGAACATCTCCAAGGATGGGGATTCCACAGCCTCTTTGAGCAACCTATCATTTGGTCATACTCATGGTGAATGAATTAAAAAAAAAAATATAGTCTTCATTATATGTGATTGCAATTTCAGGTGTTTGAGTTTGTCTCTTGCCCTCTCATCATAGTGCTGTGCACTTTGGAAAAGTCTGGGTTAATCTAATCTGTATCCTCAGTAGTAATGGGTTTTCCTTTAGTTACAAAAGCTATTTTCTCCATCTGGACAAAAGCAGAATTGGTAGTTAAACCCCAGGCTGTATTTCCTTGAAGACCTTTCTGAAGTTATACATCACAAATTCCCAGCTTGATGTTTTGAAGGTGGAGGTTGGAATGTGGGTGGTTTTCCATTCCAGTTACAGCTGATCTGCTTCCATCCATAAATATTCAACAACTCCATTCAAGAATATTTTAAAATGCTTTCCACTTAGCAGCATTGTGCATTTTGTGTTCTCCAACTTCTAATTTGGCAAGTCAGATTCAGACACCTACCCAGAATTGTCGGCAAGGCTGCAGATTAAATTAAGGTGTAATGACCTGGCAGAAGCTCCTGCTGTGTTCTGCTGGGGCATCTGCCCAGTGCCAGTTGCATTTGTTTGGTAGCTGATGGGTTCCCTGTGTTGTTCTTCCCCGTGGAGACTGGGATTCTGTGTTGTTAAAACTGGAAGGTGAATTGGAGGAAAGTTTCCAAAACTTCACCAAAGATCATGTGCTTTTCAGCAGTGTGCTGTTCTTTTAACCAAATGAGGTTTATTTATCATTTACATTTCAAAGATGGGGTGGAGTTTGGCCCCATGTGCCACCTGGCACCACTGGAATGATAAAATTAATCCAAAAAAACTTGCATGGATGCTTCAGTGCCTCTGTGCAAAGGGAGCTAGTGGCCTTCTCCATTTAGTGCAGTATTTCTACTACTCTGTATTTTAAAGCTACACACAGTACATGTAATTCCATACTTGTGAGATACTGTGTGTGCCTTTGTGGGTCGGTCAGGTTTCTAAAGTCTGAGAATTACATGTGTTCAGGATCTTGCTGGATCAAACTAATTGTATGTATTTATGTAAGTGATTGACAGGCTCACTTAGCGTGCTAAAAATAATGAGGCTCCCTCAATTTATTCAGCAGGAAACTTGATATTCCTTTTCAAAAGAAAGGCAATGCTGTTGTTTAAAAAAGAAATGTGATGGCATGTTATTACTTGTGGATGTTGTAAGTCTGAGTCGTGGGGCTTGCAGCAGCTCTCCTCAGATCACGTACCTTCTCGTGCCTCAGTAAAGAATAGGTGTGCTGCCGTGGGTTCTGTGCTGGAATTCCCCCAAACAGATTTCATCTCCTCCTTTCAGACAATTCGTGGTGTCTCCTTTGAGTATTGTTTTCCATTGTTCATTGTTAAACTGTTCCTGCCTTCAAACCCAGAGCCTGTTTCACGCCAGTGGCAGATTGTCACCTCTGTGTGCCCGGGCCATGCATCATTTGGTGGCTGTAAAGGAGGTGATTTCCTTCCCTACCCTCTCTCTTCTTTTGGGGAGTATATTTTGGGTCTCTGAGCTGTTTTTGAAAACAGTTGTTTTTGAGATGGAGAAGATGATTGATTTTAGTGTGCCTTTTTTTTAGGCAGGCACATGGTTTCTAGTCTTCAGAGATGAGGAACAGGTAGAATTGAATCCTGTACTGAAATAAGGCTTCAGGTCTAATAACTTAGTATCTCCATGGCCAAGAAATGATCACTTGGTGCTCAGATCTGTCTTCTTTCATGTGCAACTTATTTCTTAGCTAAGGTGCAGTAGCATCTAAATGCAGAGGATGGATAATTTAGGTGTTTGCATATGTATCTAAATGCCTGGATTTGCCCTGGAGTAAATTCTCAGTGTTCAGGTGTGTTAATCGAGGCTCAGTGCCTGGCCTAATTTAACATTTGAAAAAGAGGGGAGTAAAATGGGCTGGAAAAATATAATAGGAAAAGAAGAACTAGGTAACCTTGCTGGTGAGGCAGGCTATTAATGTAGAATAATCTGGATTTTTTTTTTCCCCCCCCACCTTTCCCCTATTTCTGTGTAGTAGCCTGATGATAAAGGGCTTTTCCCAGAGTTATTTTCTGTTTGAGTTTAATGTCAGTGTGGAGATTAAAGATGTTTGTTTTCCATTGGCTTAGTAAGTCTAAATCCAGCCTTTGAAGTCAGGTCATTTGAGATTCTTTAGATGAAAAATCAACTCTTTATTTGGTAATCTACCCAACACCCTCAGATTTCAAGCTTAAATAAAATGCTGCCTTTGCTACAAATGATGTCAGTATTGCCTGAGGTTTGTTTAAGCAGAAAGCTGAAGTCAGCTTGAACAAAACTTGGCAAAAGTGGGATGTTTTATTCATGTGGATGATTTGAATAATGTCCCAGAGTTTCCATGGTATAATTTTGTTACACTTAATGTTTAAAGAGACCCCCATCCCCTTCATTTAGGGAAAGCCCTTTGGTTGGGATTCATGTTTAGGATTATGGTGAGTGGTGTATTATTGCTGTGTAAATACAGACTTTTTCCATACGTACAAGCTCTCCTAACGTTTATGGAGCTCTGCTGAGGGCTGCAGGGCAGTACCTGAGAGACGTGGTCCTGCCAGCAGGCAGCCTTGGAAGCTGGGAGGCAAATGAAAAACACATGCCATCAGTTTTGGGGTTCCCACTTAACCCTTTTCCTCCTGCTCCTCCTTTGCACAGTGCCTTTTGAAGCTTCAGAGAAGGAATTTACCCCTCTTTGTTGAAGGTGTCAAGGAGCTCATGGGAAGGTTATTCATGAACTGGGGTGGATCAGAGTAGAAAACTGTTCTTGCTTTCACTCTGTGCTTCTCTCCTCCTAAAATCCCAACCACAGACAAACCAAAAAGCCCACCTCCAACCCAGCTACTGAGTGAAATGGGGTCAAGCATCAGATTCAGAAGAGGACGTAGGATCGTGCTGATGCAGGAACTATGCCCCTTTGTAGCACTGGGGTGTTCAAGCAGCACCGTTCTCATGGATTTTTGTAGTTTTGAGGGGTTTTTCTCAGAATCTGCCACTCCATGAATCTTATTTGCAGCAGGACATTTGATTAAGGATGTAGAAGTTGCGGGTCTCTCCGTTAGGGCTGAGTTAATGAATTCCACAAGTTCAAAATAGCAATAGTTAAGATGGAGCACACGTCAGGCAGAGAAAAGCTAATTACTTCCATTGATTGCTTGGAGGCCTGGTGCTGTGTGTCAGAGTCTCTGTATTGCAGAGACTTCTCAGCTTCCTGCAGCAGGAGCTGATGTTAGAACCACAGATGGGGATGAAGCCCTGGCTCATGCCTGCAGGGATGCAGTGAGGTGGGGCAGAGGGGAGGGAGTGCAGACATGAACCTGCAGTTCCCCTGCCCTCACCCCTGCCAGAATGGGTGACAGCGGTCTGGTTTGTAGTTGTGAGCATCTCTGTGCCCACCTGAGAGGCAGATGTGCTCAGGAGAGGCAGAATCTCTCTGTGCATTTCTGGGGAAGGCTCCCACTGCTGGCTGCTGATACTGGGTAAAAGCTGCAGTTTGCTGTTCCTTGGCCGAGGGTGTATTTTAGTTTTAATAACCACTGCTAACTTTTGCAGCCTGTTTGTTGCTTGCTGATTGTGATTAGTTGCTTTAGAAAGACTCAAAAAGCCATAGCATTAGGAACCAGATAAATATCCAAAGGCAGATCCGTAATACTGTCCAGAAGTTTAAGCTACTAAAGATACCGCAAAATTATATTTAAGCGTATTTCCTCCCCGTATTCCAGCTTCAGAATATTTTTTTGGATCCCAACCTAACGCTGGAGTGGAGGGAGACAGCTTTTTTCTTGTGAAGCCCGTTGGACTGTGAGCGGGGCACAAAGGGGTGTTTGTTCTGGAGCCGGGGCCGATGGGCTGCGGGAGCCCTGACAAGGGCCCGCAGTGCTCCTCGCGCCGCGGCCCAGGAATGCTGGTGTTTGCCGAGGGGATGGCTGGGCTCACTGTCCAAACAGATCTCTGCTTGCCAACTGGGAACATATTGCAGTCTCTGTGAGGCACTCCTTCACGCTTTGAATGGCTCCTCTTGTGCTCAGGCGCTCTGAGTGCGAGAGAGAGAGAGAAATATTCCTTTCAGCCTTCTGCAGTGTCAAAAAAAACCTTTAGTGACTGTATGAGGGCATTGCCTTGATGCAGGGGTTCAGGAAGGGAAGGAAGTTAAGAAGAAGAGATGGGATTTTTACCATTTGTCACTGTATTTTTAGATTTAAACTTTTCTTCGCATTAAAATGTTGCTGTATCTGCTGTTTCTTGGAAAAAAAAATTGTAAATGCGCATTTTTAACATACCACTCTATTTTGAAAAAATGTTTGCTGTCACTAGCAAGTTCATCGTAACTCTTTTTTAGGAGACTAATATAGAGCTTGTAAAATAATTCTTTTCATCTTCTAAGCCTTCAGCTGTAGTTTGTAAACATACTTGTGTTTTGGAAAATTACCATAGTAAGGCTTGATTCCACAGCAGCATGTGCATTAATTGATCCATTACCTATGCAAGCTTATCTGGAGTCAAAGGGTTTTTATACAAGCTTAATTCTGTGCTTGTGATATTTGGTTGTAGATAAGTTGATATGATTTTGGTGAATTGATCTGAAAATTATAATACATGGTGAAGTAACTTGAGGCTCTTTGCAGCATAGGCAAAATTTCACCCTTGCTCCCGTCCCTCCCCCAAGCAGCATTCTCCCATTCCCGAACTATATTTGTATCTAACTTAAATAAACATAGATTATAATTCCTTTAAGTGCAGTGCTCATCTATTTTTGTTTTCAGAATGCTTCACAAGCAATTCTGCAATTCCAAAGTGGAGGAGCTTTTTACATGGAAGGAAAAGCTGCTGTGAAGACTGGAAATAAAAAATGCGCTTCAAAACCAAGTGAAAAATTTTGAGTTTTGCTTAGGACTTGACAGTGTGCACACGTTACCTAAGAAATAATAACAAAAATGTGTTTGTTCCGGGACTTTTGTGTGCAGGAGAGGGAGGAAGGACTTCACTGCTGTCACTGTTTCTATAGTGACAGCTCATTCTCCAGGCAGTATTGAAATAAACTACAGTCAATCATTTATGGCGAGAAAACGTAAAGAAAAAAAAATTAACCACCTAAGAGTGTTTATAAGCTCTTCCCAGTATATGATAAATTGTATGTGGAAGTTATTCACTCTCTGAGGTTTGTGTAGTTTGCTGTACTATGAGATGCTGATAAAATATGTGGATGTGGTGCACATTTTTATGAAATACCTGTAAATGGCTTTGGCTAATGGATTCAGTATGGTGTATTGCGTTGTAAAATATCTGTGAGTGCACGATGGTAAGAAATTTATCTTAAAGAAGGCAAAGTTAAATTGCAACAGCAATTTTTACCAGATGTTCCCTTATCTTTTATCCTATTTGTCTTGATAGTCAGAAGCCAAATTCTAAAGGAGAGCAACCTATGAGGAAGTGTTTAGTGATGGCCACATCCCACCAAAATTTCTTTTGGACCTGCCCTTTGTAGGAAGAATGAGCTAAGCTTGAAACTCGAGTGTGCCAGTGCAGGAATTATCCCCAGAGATGTTGCACCACCAGAAAACATAGGAGCAGACTGGAGGGCTCCAGCTGTGGCTGCTGCCTTGCCTGGCTGTGACACCAGCTGTAAAGACTGTGGTGCCACATATTGGGCCAAGCTGTGAGTTTCTCTGTTTCACATACAAAAGCAAAATGAATTTTTACCAGAAGACTTGAATCTGGGGCAGTGCAGCCCAAACTAAATCCCAGCTGGCTGCAGGTTTGCTCTGGTAGGTGCAGGAAGATTCTGAAAGCATCTTCAGCTTGTCATGTCTTTTTGAATTCCTGATGGATAGTGGGAGCGATTCCACAGCTACTGAATGTCACTTGAAAAGCCTGCCCAGTTCTCAACAGAGTGGCACTGGAGTTTTCAATGAAATATAGTTTAATTTTGCAAATTTGTGTTTTCTCTAGGAAAAGCTCGGTTGGAGAATGATTTCAGCTTGCTTGAAAGTTGCTGTGTGCTGATTTGGCATCCTTGGGTTTGGGTGAATGTTGAAAAAGTGAACATTTTGCTGTGCATCCAGTCACTGTAAACATTTTTCTAAGTGGATCGTTGTGGGGCATTTTGCATTCTCTGAGATTTCACTTAGGAATTGGATAGCTGAAAATTATCTATGACTGCAAATCTGTGCGTTAAAATGTCACTGTTCCTAATTTTTTCAGAATTATTACATGTATGACAGCATAAATGTTTACTATAAATTTGACGGTAATTTTCAGAATTAGTTCATGTATGACAAGTATGTGTATAACTGTGCACAGACATATAAAAATTAGAGAAAGAAAGGAGGGGAATATCTAAAACAGGTGCTGTGGTACAATATTTCTGTTGCACTGACACAGCAATCTTTATTGAAAAGATATTTTCCCTAATGCAAACGATATTGATTTAATGTAACTCAGGTGCAGGGCAAAATGTGAAGTGACAAACCACATTTTTCAGAGAATTTTTTGTTGTTTTCTTTCACCGTGGCTCTGGGTTGTTTTATGACTTACTGAATCTTAGCTATTGAGGGAGAGCGATTTAGTAGTTACAGAGCTGAACATCACTGCAATTTATTTATTTCCCTAATCCTTTCTCTTGCTGTCTGATAGTTTCTCTTCTTGGCTGTGCTCTCCTATAAAAGGAGTAGTAGAGCTCACAAGGTGATGTGAGATGGGGTTTAGAGGGGCTTTAATGCTGTTTTGTGTAAGGGGTAATTTTTGATGCTCAGCTTTCTCTTGGCGAATGAGTGTGACTGTGACTCTGTTGTGCCAGGCTGTTCTACCAGCTCGTGTCTGGGGTTCAGCAGGAAATATTTAATGTCTTATGTTACATTCTCTGGTGGACAGTGTAGTTGCCTGCAAACCAAAGGCTCATTTTCCTTCCAAGGCTGGGGTAACCTGGATATAAAATGCAGTGTCAGGAGTGTGATAGAGTGTGCACAGAAGGAAGCAGAAAGAAAAGGAGATGAGAAGCTCATGGTCAAAACTTGAACTCTTTGCTTTGGAAAAAATCACCGTATTAGGTCTTTAGGGATGCTGCAAATAAAGACAAGAAGCTTGTTGGAGAAATACATGTCCATGGCATGAAGTAGTTTTTTCTGAATGCATCATCTTTCTTGGCCAGCTCCCCATTGCTAGGTCTGAAATAAAAGCACAGCAGACTTAGAAATCAGAGAGAAGTGGAGTAAAACTGCCCTAAATTTAACATACTGAAATGAACCTGTTAAGCACTCACAGGAAATAAAGCAGCCAGTGCATTAGGTGTGTTTCTCCAATGCTTTTTTTCTAATATTTTCCAACTCAGTTGCTGAACATCATTGCAATCATAGCATCAGGCTTGTGGTAAACAAGGCAGCCTTAAACTAGAAAGGTTGGTGAGTGTTAATTTCTGGACTTCCAAAGAAAATAACAATTATATTGGGATTTTTATATTTTGCAGTGATACTAACTTCTCTACGTTATTTTCTTCTTAGCCAAACCTTATGATGTGTGCAGATTTCAGTAATTTCTTGATGGGCAACTGCATGAGCAAATACAGGGGAAAACAGTTGAGTCACGAGCCTGAGCCCCATGAGAATAGATCTGAAGCCAGCATGATGCAGTGTTACAGAAACAGGGCTTTCTTCGAGCCATGGAGACTCTGAGTCACCAGGACAAATTGTTTTTGTTATTTTATTTTTTTTATCTGTGTGCTGGGAGGGCTAATGCACAAACTCGTATGACCCAGTGAGTTGTTTTGCTCCCTTTTAGATACTGCTGGATGTCCAGCAACTCTGACTCCAGGTGTTCCTGTCCCTTCATCAGCCCTGGTGTTGATGGCAGTACTGCCTGGTCACTGAAAGGGTTTAGAAATAAATAAATGCTGTTCACTGCTTGAGTGGAAGTGAGGAGAAAGAAAAGGAAGAACACACCTGCGGAATCCTCCCTCCTTTGAGAGTGAAGTGCTTTGGCTGTGGGTGCAATGCTCAAGTTGCACAGTTATACCTGTATGAAGTTTTGGAAACACCATTCAAACTTGAGAGGTTTTGAGTAGAATTTTTGGTTTCTACCTACATCAAGGATAGGTAGTTGTTTAGGTGCAGAAATGCTAGGAAGAAGGATTTTCTTTTTTTTTTTTTTTTAATTGCTTAAAAATAAATTAGATGAAACAAGATGGGTGATACTTGTATTTTGATCAGTCAGTTTATCCCAACCCTGGAAGTGTCCAAAACCAGGCTGGATGGGACTTGGAGCAGCCTGGGATAGTGGAAGGTGTCCCTGCCCATGGCAGGGAGTGGAACTGGATGAGCCTTAAAGGTCCCTTCCATCCCAAACCAGTCTGTGATTCTAAGATTAAAGTGAGGCTGCTGTGCTCCCCATTTCTGTCAGGGCACACACAGTCCCTGCACTTGTTTGCATGTGCAAACTACAACCACCAAAGAAACGTTTTAGAAATTTACCTTTTGGAAATTGTAGATTTTTGTTTTGTTTTGTTTTTAAATAACACATTACCCATGTTTTCTTAGCTGCTACTTCCCCTCCCTTCCTGTTGGACTCTTCACTTCCTTTACTGAGATGTTAGATCCCAACAATAGAACTGAAGTAGAAATTCAAATAATTCAGAGGACAGTTTTTCAACCTGAGGTTGTTAAGAGGAAATCAAGAGCATTCCTTGAATAGTTGCGAAGTGGCTGAATCCCTTCTCCCAGCCCCACTCCTCTCTGCAAATTCCAGGCGCTGCGGGTGGAGTTGTCATGGTGGCTCCTCTGCCGTGGGGGTAATCCCTCTGTGAACCTCCCCAGCCTGGGAAGGGCCCCAGAAATGGGATTATTCCAACACAACTGCACCCATGGAGCCTCCTGAGCGGAGCAGCCCCCGGCAAGGCGCGGCTCTTCTCCCTCTGCTGGGACGGAGACGCCGAAGAGCTGGGAAGGCTGAAAGGAAAACGTTCCACTCAAGTGTTTGAAAACTTTTTAATAAGCTCTGAAGAGTGATGGCCAGTTGAAATGCTCACTCCCTGGAGGATGGGGGAGCTTTTAATCTCTACTGAGCTGCACGATGAATGTTTTGGGTAGTAAATTAGTTTCGCAGTTGCTATAGCCAACAAGAAACTCCTTTCACTGCACTTGAAAAATAAGAGCATTTCAAACGTGCTTTGGAGAAACTGTCCTAGAACTTTTCTGGTTAGAAGTGTTATTTGAATAATTAGAATAATTTAGTTAATTACATGATATTTGGTTCTCATTGACAGTTAATTTATTTAGAAAGGGCAGACTCACTCTCCCACTACATCATGCTGTGTGCTAGGATTTTTTTATCTGGGGACATGGGAAAATAAGAATTTATGGCTTATTTTTTGAAGGATGCAATGCTGTCAGTAGCCTAGAGGCATGTTTTAAACACAACTAATGTGCTCCTTGCAAAGGCTAAGCTTAGAAATATGAGAGATGAAGTGAAAATGAGGGGAGGATGACAGGACCCTTCAAGCATAACCTGGTGACTCACAGCCTTCCTCTTCACCTTGAGTGTTTATAAATGACAGCAGGATGTGAAAAAGTGAGTTGGTGCCTTTCTGGGACAGCCCCTGTGTAGCTGAGGAAGAGTGCTGGAGTCGAAGCCGTGAGGAGGAACCAGAGTCAGCATAACCAGCTTCCTTTGCCTCTCTGGGGTTCGGGTGGCTCCCAGGTGGGATTTGAGCACCTTCCTTTAGGCCTGGCGTGACTGCAAGGTGTTCAGAGACCAGCAGCCAAGAGAATTGGAGCTCTGTGAACACAAGCTGTGAGAAAAGCTTGGAAAATGGGTTTTGTTTGGGCTATGGAAGGGCAGGCTCGAAGGAGATGGGGCAGTGAGGGATTTCAGGAAGGGCTGTTGGAACGGACATAACATGCTCCTCTGTTATGAATGAAGAGTGAAGAAGCAAAAGTGTTAAAGAAGTGCAAGTTCATTTCAATACAAAGGCAGGTGGGCAGTGGAGGACACAGGTGGGGATTTCATGGAGCTTCAGTCCCTGGAGGTGCTGAAGAAGCAGCATCACTCAGGAGAGGCTCAGGTGGAGCTGGTGCTCCAGCAGCTCCTGTGTCAGGGAAATACTTGGCTGTTGCACTCTCTGATCCAGGAGAATATTGCTCTGGTTGAGACTTCTCCACTTAAGATGCAGCTTTTAATTTTTTAATTCTTAATGGGAGTTAAATTGTGAAACCCCTGTGAAGGAAGGAGGAGATGGCTCTACCTCTGGTGAGCAAACCTCAGCTGGGAAAGCCCTGGGCTTACCAACATCATCTCCAAGCCCTCTGCTGAATATCATGGCTTTACATTTTAGCTTGCATTTTTTTCTGTGTTAATTCTGGTGTAAGTGCAGTGCTGTAATAAAACTCCCAACAGAGGGAATGAGAATATTAATATATAGTGAAATTTGGTTTTAATGCTTACTGAATATCTATGCATGAATGAAAAATATGTATAAGTTATGTATATATGAAATGTGCTTTTACTCCAGGGAGATGGCAGTTCACCACAGCCTCACAAAATAGCCCAACATGTACCTGAGAACCAACATGTACCTCAGTGCTGATGATTCTCATTCCCTCCCCACCCTCACACGATACAGAGTGCTTGTTTGTGACAGGTGGATATTAATTGCTGTGTTTTTGATGAGCACATTCAAACAGAGACTTTCAGATGATTCACTGAAGTTCAGGATCCAAACATGTCACAAATAAAACTTGTCAGCCCTGCGATGGTGATGGTGATGGGTGGCACTGTGGCAGTGCTGGGTGGGGAAGGGAGGGTTGGAGGTTTGGTTTAGTTCAGTTTTCACTGCCTGGCTGATATTTCTCCCTGTGGGTGGATGGGTGAAGAATAGCCATCACCTAATTGCTGCCTTGTTTGGGGCAGGTGGAAGAGAATGTTCTATGTAACTTCATTGTTGGCCAGGTTTGGGTCTGTTGCTGATTGTACGGTCCTTCTGGTGTTGCCATGGGAATGAAATAATTATATTGTGAATAATTGGAGCATTTTCTTCTACTGTTGCAGGAAAGTGCTGTTGTATAATTATTGCTGCCTTTGATGGAGGTTGTGCTCAGAGCTCAGTGTTCAGTATTTGTATAAACCTGTTGCAGAGAACAAAACTTTCTGCCCTTTTATAAATGTGGCTGAAAGCTGACACATGCACACGCACACTCCCCAAAAAGCACTTCTGTCTCTAGAATGTGTTGAAGAGCTGTCTCAAAATTGAAAAGGGAAAAATAACAATTTTCGTGATGTTCTCATGATTTGTTGTTTGTCTTTCAGGCGAATAGTGTCATATTGTATGCAAATGGAAATGCTGTTGATAACTGGTGCAGTAGTAAAATAATTCTCTTTCCAGGACATCTGTTTCCTTTGAAACTGAGTTCTGGTTAAAAGTTACTCCACTGGTTATGTAGGTCTAGTGGGAAGCTGATCTGCAGGGTCCTAATCCTCCTTTATCTGTTCATAGCTTTAGCAGTGTAAAAACTTCATAAATGAGGATTGGGTTTTTTTTTTTTTTATGCTAAAGTGAAGCCTGATGCTGACAGAGATCTCCCATCATTTGTGTGGCTTGGCAGTAGTTACTTGATGGGTTTTCCCCATTTCTGAGTTCAGCTTTGTGGTCTCCTTTTCTCTCTTGCAGCCTCATGCAGGGCCCAGGCTGCAGTTTGCTGTGCAAACTCTCTTCTCTGTCACATTTCTTGGTAGTGCTGTTCTCTCTGTTCATCCATGGACATTTTGGCATATTTCTGTCATAAAACAAAGGGTTATGCAAAGGAAAAAGAAGACAGTAGATATGAGGAAGGCTTACTGCTTTTTTTCTAAAACAGCGTATTTTTTTTGCGATACCCTACAATTTTTTTGCAGTCTGAAGTTTTAGTCAGGCTTAAGTATTGCTTTCTGACCTAAATCCTGTTCTGGGTTTGTGTCCAGTTGCGTTCCCACAAACTTCCTGTGTGACCCTGCATCAGGCATTTCATTACTTTGTCCCACAGTTTCACTTGTGAAGCGAGGGGAATAACAGCCCTGCTCCAGCCAGATGTTCTGGGGATGGATTCGTGAGTCCTTGTGGGGTAACGTGGTGCTGGGTCACAGAAACGCTTTTGTGCTCCTGCCTCAGATGTCAGGATGTCATCTTGGGCTAATATTCCTCACGAAATGAATGTCTCTCCAGTTTCAGGTTATTGTGTTGGGGCTTGTGTGCTAATGGATTAATTTCAGATGTTTTCGAGTAGTTGGTTGTTCTCTTTGTTTCCAAAGTAGTCCTAATTTATTTAACAGTATTTGCCATTCAAGTCAACTGATTTTAGACAGATGTTTGTCTCTTGTGTTTCAGTCTAGACATTTATGATTTACAATCTGTAGCCCATCTGGTGAATTGCCATGGGAATATGCTTATTTTCAATGCTTGAAGTATTGCAACATACTCTTTGCAAGTGTTTTTGCAGTAGCGACTGGTGAGCCAACCACCAGAAAGGGTTTATTTTAGCAAAAGACTCTGACTTGTTTGCTCAGATTAGGACAGGAAAATACTCCATTTCTGTTCAAAACAACAACAAAAAATGTTCCGCTCCAAACTGTTGCCTGTAAATTGAAACTCTGGACTGAAAGATACCTGGGTCTAGTTTAAAAAAAAAACAAAACCCACCTGGGAGTGTTGAAGAGCAGCAAGAGACCTGAAGAATCCCCCTTGTCCAGCTCCATTTTGTGTGGCTGAACAACTTTACTTGTCTAACCTTTTTGAAAGACTTCAGTGAGCTTTAGATTGTCCAGGTTTCTTATAATGTGTAAATTTAAATGTCATCACTGCAGATGTGGTCGCTGATGTTTAGTCCCTGGTGTAAGGTGGCCATATGCTCTGGGACCGGGTCCTTGTCTCCAGGTGCTTTCTCCTTCCCTTCCAGCCTCATGGCAGGAGGACAAGCTGTGCATGCACCAGGAGAGGATGTGCCAGGCTGCTAAACAGCCTCCTGACCTTGTCTGGACTCTTCTCTGCTTGTTAAATTAGTGAAGTGTGGTGAACCTCAAAACCAAGGCGCAGGATGGCAGGCGAGGAGCAGGACAGTTCTCTCTGCTCTCAGGATGAGTATCTCCAAATTCAGACCACTTCATGTTTGAAACAACAGATGTTTGATGCTTGAAAAGTTAATAATTCGTAGTTCTGTGGTGGACAGAAGTGAGCATTTAACCTGACTTCCTTTCAGAATTCAGCTGAAATAGTGCTGCTGTGACTGCTGTACTACTGTGGTAGCTTCGGACAGAGCATGTTCAGGGCAACTGATAGCTTTTAGTTAATTTCCTGTTTTTACAGGTTACTGCATTATTTCTAGACTCTGCCCCAAACCAGAATACAACATCTGGGAGACACACACTGCAAACCAGCAGGCTGCTGAGTAGGAATCTCGTGGCAGTGACATGAGGGCGTGGGGTGCTGTTGTTTGACTCCAGGCTGGACGTGCTGGAGCCTCCCGCTGTGTGCAGCAGGTCCGGCGGCAAACACCGGCAACGCCAGCGCCTTTCAGGAGGCTCCAGTGTAAACAGCAAAGGTGCTGTCGTGTAAATAAGCCAGAAAATCCTCCAGGAGCTGCCTGCTGGATGCTTTTGGCATGGGTTTCTTGAGCAGCTTGACTGGATGTTTGGTGGAGTGAGTTTGTCTGCAAAACTTTTGATGTTGAAAGCATCAGTCAAACCCAGACTGGAGCGTGGCTGGTCCTGTCGGGTCTGTGGCTGCAGAGTCCAAGGGCTGAACGTGTCATTCGAGCGTTTGGGGTTTGCACTTTGGTCTTAATAACAATTGTGCACTGAAACTCTGAGACACCAATGTGTTTTTTATAACTTGCATGGGTTTGGCATCTTATTTTTAATTATATTTATGGCAAATCGACTTGACAGTCTGTGAGAGCGAGTAAAGAACCGTTAAATTTGTAGTCCTGGGATTTGGAAAAAACATGAAGTGGTCGTAGAAGTCACAAGGAGTTCAGGAATTGTGTGTTACTTCCATCAAAAGTGCTTCAGTCTCCCTTGTCAAACCCTGTGTTTGCACATAAGGAGGTGGCTGTGCTCAGTGGTTAAGCCATCCACGTGCAGCATTTCTCAGGCTGATTTTTTTTTTTTCTTTTAGCTGTTCCATTTGCATTTAAATAGTCATTTGTTGCAGAATCCAAGATAATTTTAAATTCATGGAGCCATTTCTGTTAAACTTGAGGGTTTTTGTACTCTTCAAAGGTGAAGGAATCACTTCATACTACTGAACAGTGATGTGAACAGAAAATTAGCAGTTGAGGTGCCAGAAAGTGAATGGGCATGTGGCAGGCATCCTTTTATTTGCATCTTGGTGTGTAGATGAGGTTGTCTTAAAGATATTGACAAATCTGTAGGGATAAGCAGGATAAAACTCTGTCTGTTGCCTGTCTCAGGCATGAGCTGGTGCCATGGGGATGGCCAGGTGCTGGACACGTTTCTTAGCATTTATATAGCACAGGCAGCATTATTTTAGCACCTTTCACTACCCTGCCATTGGCAGGTTGAATGCAGCACGAATGGGACTCTCTTCTGCCATTTCAGATTCCTCCAAAGGTATTTTCTAAAGCTGTCAACCCTTCAAGCACCTAATACTGTTAAAGCTACTCCTTTTCTCTCTAAAGTGGAGCTGCTTTAATCTACAAATTCACACTGATCTGAGGACAAAGTGTTTAGATTTTGATCAGCAGCAGATTTAAGACCCTGTGTCCTAGGAACTTGAGTAGACACCTGGGAGTTGGCTCTGCCTTGTACTGTACGTGAGCAGAGTTAAGTTAGTGGCCAAATTAGCTCTTTGTCTAAGAGAGAGTGCAGTTCAAAATTGTGATGATACCAGTATGTGAAAGCACTTTACATCCTGTTTTAAAGGTTTTTATTAAATGCTCTGATATGCTCATGTTTACTTGTGCTAACAAAGAGTTCTAGGCTGTGGCCAGAAGGCTGGGAAAAATGCTTACCACAGTTCTGCTGTGGAGGAAAGAAGATGAATGGAAGGATCCAGGTTTGTTTTTTTTTTTTCCCTTGTCATCACCTTGTTTAGTCCGTAAGCTGCTTTGAGAATAACCAAGTGGAGGGAGAGGACACGTGTGCCTGACAGGGAGCCTGTTTGTGCTTGTTTCATTGAGGAAATTGTTCCGGAACAGCTGCTCATCCATGTGAAAATGCAAACCCTTGGGTCCCAGCCAAGGTCAGCAAGCCCTGGGTCATTTGTTTTAGCAAAGCAGACCAATTTGCCCTTTAATTATCTCTCCTTTTCATTCTGTCACACCTCTGGCCACATAGATTTACTTCCTGAGAAGTGCCGCATGTGAAGGATGTGATACCAGTTTTGTTGGGGATCAGGTAGAGGCAGAATAATTTTTCATGGGTTAATTTTAACTGTTAAGCTTTATAAAATGTAATGAATTTACCTCACTGGATTTAATTTTTCACTTAGATAGTTCAGTAGGTTCTTGTTATTAAAATGTACAAGATTCTTAACTGTCAAAATCAAATTGCTAAATCACTAAATTTCATATTGTTTCTCTGCTAGTGCAGGTATTGTGGTGTGAAATGATAAATTGATATGTGTTTGCTGGAAACAGGGCTGAGAAATTTCTGAACTTCAGGAAATTTCCAGTAACTGCTCTCAGAATGGGAACTTAATAATTAAGCCTGGTAGAGTTCGGTAATTGCAAAACAGTCACTAGAAACTCTGTGTAAGACATACGCCCATGTGCTGGAGCTGGATGTGAGGAATATTCTACAGGGGACATAATATAGAAAAGCAACACTCTCTAAGCATTCATGGAAATGGTGTGGTAAAATGACTTCTTTGCCCTATAATGTTACGTGGAAGGAGAGAAATAAGAAGTGTTGCTGTAGCTAGAGGAACTGAAATGCCAGATTCTGGGTTCTGTAACGTAAGGAAAGAAAACTGATTAAAGTGATCTTTAATGCATGCATTAAAGGTCACTAGGGAACAAGGGAAAAAAGCATACTTATTCCAAAACTGGTTTTGTACAAGAATTTTGAAAGTGCCATGGGTTGCAGCCCAGGCTATAATTAGCCTTGAAAATCTTGGGACAGAAGTTTCTCAAGTACATTGTGACATTATTCCAGAAAGAATAAAAATGACCAGAAGAACTGTCAATCTCTGCTTGACAGGAACATCCTCTTGGCAGGACAAGTGGGAGACAGAGGTGGAAGGGAGCCCTGTTTTGATGTGCAGTAAAATCACCCGATAAAGCATGGCACAGGAAGGAATACAATGATTGCTGTTGTCATTTTTGTTAGACTGAGCATGCAGGTGTTTTTTTTTAAAGGCAATAGGTTTTCAAAACCTTGTTGGTTATCTGAAATGGTTAAAATAATCAGCTTTAATGCCATCAGGGGAGTGACAGAGTGCCACAAGGGAATAGGTGTTTGGGAAGAGGAGGAAGGGCTCAGGTTGGGATGTCAAGGTGTTAATTAGTTCTGCCACTATATGAGACGGAATTGCTTCTTTTACTTATTCAAAGTTTTATTCTGTTAAATATTAATGTGTTAGAAATAGGAAAACTGTGCTCTGCCAGCTGGGGACAAGCGGGGTCTGTCCCCTGGCAAGGGGCAAGGTGGACATTGGTGCCTCCAGCCTGGTGGCTCCTGCTTTTCCTCTTCTTTCAGGGGAGGGGGGAACGATTTCCTTGCACCTGCATTTTGGAGAGGGCAGCCCTCCAGGAGCCAGAGATGTGCTGCGTTCCCGGGAAAGGCGCTCGGGGTGGAATTTGGCCCCTGGCTTTGTCAGCAGAGGTGGCCAAGCACTGCTGGCTTAGTTTCATTAGGAACTCAGCAGACAAATCTGCATTTGTTAACAGGTCTGAAAAGTACTCCAGGGAGCTCACTTCAGCGTGCAGCATCTCTGATAGAATGGATGGACGTTTTCTCATTTAAAGTAAACTTTGTATTGAACCACGGGCTTCAATTAAAACTTGCAAAGTTGTGATTCCCAGGAGTGTACGTTACTTACATCCATCCTGTGAATACAAGCAGCTGAGGAACATCCTCCTCTAAAGTTTTGCTTTTTAACAGGTCAAAACTATTTGAAATAACCAAAAGTAGTAAAAAAAAACCCAACCCCAAAACCAACCAAACAGAACTCAAGCCACACAAAAGATACGGTTTTGTTTGAATGTTAATTAGGGAATGGTTTGACAATGAGAAGAATCTTTAATAATTGCTGGGATTCAGTGAGCTGTGGAGGTGGGGGTCTTTATTTTACTACCACTTGAAGTTGTTTTGATACCGTTGATGAGAGGAATGCAATAATGTGTGCTAAAGTCATTTGGCTAACCCTGAAATCAAAGCACTGGAAACAAAATCTAGCAGCAAATCACCAGGCTGTCAGTCTTTTAAAACCTGTTACCCAAATGACTTTAACAGTTTGTGGGTCATGTGCAAGGTTAATACTCATCTTGCACAGCACACGTTTTGATGATAAAACACAATATTACTTTTTTTTTATTGGAGTGGAAGTGTTACAGTCAACAGTATCAGTGTGGGAGTTTGATTTCTTCCTGCAAGTAGATCACTACTCCATATGAGCAGTTGGCACAAGGTTTGGAAGGACAGATATGAGGCATGCCATGCTGCTTATTTGTTGTATATGTCTGCTTTGTATGTAGAAACTCCAAAACTGTTCTGTTTTTAAGTTTATTTCCAAGTCAGAGTAGCTATTTTTGAGAACCACAGCCTAATACAACTGTGAGAAGTTTTGGTGAGGGGCTGAAACAGGTTATGCATAAAGCTTCATTCTACTGAGCAACATTTACGTGCAATATTTAAATTATTGTCTATTTAAATGGTGAACTCAAGATTTTTAAATGTATATCAACAGTTTTTCTAGCAGTTTTTTGAGTCTGAGAAATCACTGATGAGGAATGTGTCTCATAAATGTTAACTGTTCATTTTACATATTTTCAAGCATGTTCTGTCCTGAAAAAATGAACAGCTCTTGATAATCCAGTGTGGATTAAATCTCGAAAAAAGCATCATTGCATGTTTACAATATCAGCATTTACCTTTTATGTAATGTCCAGCTTACTGTGGAGCAAAACTTGGCAGTGTGTACAGACAAAAGTGGATTCAGAGAGAAATAAAAAACTCAAAAGAAGTTTGCAGAGATTTTTTTTGATTGTGAAAACACATTTATTCAAACAATATTTCTGTTCTGAGCCAATTGTCACTTCATATTTTTGATGGATTTAAATAAAGCCATTTAGATGGCAGCTCTTTCCCAATAATCACTTACTGCTCAGGCTGAATTTTTTCCATTGACACTAAAATTGTTGGCTGTCTGGGGAGACAAATATTGTTGTGAAGGCCATAGGATAAGAGAAATCCATATGAGCTGAATAATAAGTAATAATTTTTTTTCCCCTTACTGGGCCTGTAGTGTAGGTAAAGTCTCCCGCATAGTTAAGTGTAGGAAAGTATGAAGTCCAGCAAAACCAGATCCAAAATATTTAAATTTAAGCTTCAGAGTTCCCATTTGCCTTACACACTTGATGATGGTTTACCATATTTCAAATTCAGATGTGAGAAGTAAAAGCTGTAGGGACTGGTTAGACTGTAAATAACTGGATAGAGAAAACAAACCAAGATAAGAGGAGGTAAAAATAACTCAGATGGATTCCTGTGTGTAACTTGGACTTTGGGAGGTGGGAAGTTCTGCTGATTGTACCAGAAGCAGCAGGAGTACAAAAATGCAGATGGATAGGGAATGACTGCTAATTTAATGTGGACTGGTTTTGCTGGTATCAGACAACAGACTGTGACTCAGTTTGTTGTTGGAGATTTCATTAGATTAGTTTAAATTTTTAGGAGCAGTCACTCCTACAGGCCATTGCCTCCCATCTGTGCCTGAAGTGCTTCATATGTTTTAGTGTTCAGCTTCCTTCCCTAGAATGTGATATGCTTTGGAGATGTTGGATGGCTTCTCCATCAGGGAAGGTGATGGAGTTACCTTTTGTGTTGTCAGTCAAAGCTGGAATTCAGTTTGCAGTGACAAGGAGCAGAGTCCTGCTGAGCTCCTCTCAAGAGTTTGACCATGGGGACAAATGGGCTAATTAACAGTTCAGTGTCAGATTTTAATATGTAATAAGGAAGGAATGAAATTATTTTTTTCTTTTCCAAGCAGTAAACTCTGATTGCAAACATCTGCCTGATGTTTGGGGGGTTTGTTTTACTGACTGCTCCATGTGATGTTCCCGAAGTTAATGGGTGAATCGATGAGCAGTTGAGAGAACTATTTCCATTTTATCTAGACACTTTCTTTTAGCTGTGAGGCTCCATTTCCAGAAGCACAGTGGTTATGGCACTTGCTTTGTTGTACTTGTACTCAGTGCCTCAAAATGGAACTTGCATGTTCAGGGCTGGATTTCAGAGTGGAAACCATAAGCTTCTTGCTTGTATAACCACATTCCAAGGTTAGTCTGAATAGCTGAGATAATGAATTTGGTCTTTGTGCATTCTTAAATAGATAGATAGTTTTTCACATATGTGACTTTTTTTTTTTTGCTACAATTGGACTCTTTCCTTGAGAGCTGCCTAATTCCAGGCTGCACAGTTTCTGCTTTGTTCCCTGCTCCTATGTCTTTGACAAGAATAACTTAAACAGAGTTCAATATAGGAATTGTGGGCTGCTAAAGGACATATTGTGTTACTGCTTAATGCTGTATAAGTTGATCAGTGGGTAATATAAAGTCTATGTTCTAGCTGTTTTATGATGAAAATATTATTTCAACGGAATATATGGTAAAGTCATTGAACAATGATCTTATTCTCAGAATGATGGCACAAGGCATTTTCCATATACCAGAAATTAGTGGAGCTGCTCATTTTGTTATTGCAGGCTTCAAAAATAAAGCTATTTTTAACCTTTTCTAGGCAATTATGCTGTTTTTTTTACTGAAAAAAAATCTGATATCTTATTACTCTCTTTCTATTAGGACCAGCAGAGGTTCCCATGATGTCACCCAATGGATCCATTCCCCCTATTCATGTGCCTCCTGGTTATATCTCACAGGTATGCTTCTTGAAGAATTAAAATTTTTATCATTAAAATAATAAAAAATTTAAAATGTAAAAAGCAGAAACATTGATCCACGTAGAGAAGTCTACCTGGTTGAAGTTTAATTTAGAAGTTTTAGTGAAAATGGTATTACACATCTTCATGCTTGTGCTCTTTACTGATAGCATGCTGACATTTGCATAAGTGCCTGGATGTGCACCTTCACACCCTGGTGTTTGTAATAGATTTGGGGTTTGAGCACCAGCAAAAGCTCTGCACACAGACTGAACCTAGAAATGCAACTTGTTGTTTGTGAGAGAGGGAGAAATCCTTGATGTTGTGTAATGCCTCAAGTTCTTGTGTGACAGCCAGAAGGGGTAGGAGACCATGGGAGTGAGAGAAAAAGCCACTGTAGCTATAAATATGCAGTTGATCCTCAATATCTTCCCAGCAGAAATCCTGCAGCATACCAAGAACTGGGGGTTTTGGTGTGTTTTCAAGAATAAATGTGATTTAACCATCTGTTTATGGAAAAAATGGAAAAAGTTTCACAAAGCTGTTAGGTTTTGGAACTCCTGAACAGCTACTGCTCTTCTGTGTAAATAATCCCAGATTACCAGTCTGTTCCTTCCATCTTCTGCAAAGCTTAGACTCATTCTGAGGTAAGAAAAAAAAAAAAAAAGATTGATATAAGGCATAACAGCTGTGAACAATACAATAAATCCAATAATTTCACCATTTTCGTTGAGACCTGGACCAAAACCTTCCTTAAAAGTACACAAAGTATTTCAGATATCCTTGATGAATAGCATAAGAACTTTTGATAGATATAGTTTGGCATCTTGTTAAGCAGAAAATAGATGATGTCCTGGAGTCTCTTCCCTTCCTCAGGAAACATGTGAGCTTGTGTAACTCTGAAAAATTGTGGATGGCGTCATACTTAAATCCCACAAAATGCTGCAATCACTCTGTGGTATTTTGACTTCTGAACAGAGTGAAAACATGCTTCAAGTAAAGGGGAATTTGTTAGCCAGCCTAGGAGAAGAGGGCAGGATGTCAGGGTGGTCCTCCTGCTCCTCAGTCCTCCCAGGGAGAATGGCTGGAGTTTTGAGACAGCATTTGCTGCTTAATGCTCATGGGCTCACCTTTAATAAACTGGTGCATATCATGCAGAGGTTTATCTGAAGATTTATTCTTCCTTTGAAATAACTTTTAACACCTTTTTAATATTAAAATGTTTATTCCTCTCCACCTCTGTGCTGAGCTAAATGGTTGGGTATAATTGGAATGCTTTCCAAACCAGAGGGATGAAAGTTTTCCAGCTGTATCTCTGTCTGAGCCCAGTTCTTCTGTACAGCATTTTGTGGGGCACCATAATAATTCCACTAAAGAAGCCTTTAAGTGGTTTATTAACAAGAAAAATTCCAACCAGAAACCCTCTTCTGAAGCAGTTTTTCCAGGGAGCTGGAAATATGGTGTAAAGTTTTAGGGGGAAGCTCTGTATTCGGCACCTTTCTGCAGCAGAATGTGTGTTCTGTGGTGAGTGCCTTTCAGACTGCTTCATATTAAATAGTAGTTGAAAGTCAGTAGTAATGAAATTAGCTCTTTGTTGTAATAAATGTCTCTGCCTTACTTGCTCTTGCTTTTGTCTATTGCTTCACAGTTAAACCCAGTCTTTTATGATAAACAATTAGAACACAGCTTAAATTTAACATGTCAAGGGAAAGGCCATAAAGCAAATTAATGCACCCTTGAATATGAATCAGAATATATTTGATTTTTGGTTTGATTTGTTCCCCAAAGTGTACATCTAAGAGTCAGGCAGAAAGCAATACCCCTGCAGAGAAGCAGCAGTGCCTATTAAAAAGAGGCATGAAATCTTATTTCCATTTTGTTATGCCAAGCCTGTGTGAGCTGTGTTAGCCCTGAATATTGCATGAGATATCGAATGATTGCAACCCTGGATGAACGTGGTGCTTCATCACCTCTTTGGAAAAATTGGCAGGAGGATGTGAGCCCTGCAAGGTCAGCCCCACTGGAAGCAGCACAAACACAGACTCTGCTCCTAGACTTCAAGGACCATGTTAATAATTGTGACTAGAAGCTGGGTTTGTTGATGTTAAGGAGATGTTCCCTATGATGAGGCTTAGCCAGGGCAGGAAATGAGCCAGGAAAATAATAGAAAACAAATACACACCACCAGTTCAAATCTTTCATGCTATGGTTTTGCTCTCAAAAGATCAGCTCTTCATAGAGCCAGTATTTCACATTATCTTTTACAGCAGACAAACCTCTGTGCACCTCTGACAGTTATGAGCTATCAGATCAGGGTTCATGTCCCTGCAATTCTTTGTGGGCTAAGGGTTAGTTAAATACAGACAAGAGGGGAAGTTCCCTGCTGTGCTCCTGGTGGACAATATCTCTGCTGTAAAAGTTGGTTGTGGAAGGCGACCTGGCAGAGAAATCTGCATTAAATCTGTGTGATGTCAGCTTTTTTGGCTTCAACTGTTAAGTGAGATTAAGGATTTGGAGGCTAAGGTGTTAAATTTAGGGACATCCTCATGGGTTGTTGTTTCTGCTTTTCAGTGTATGTCTGGGAGGAGAGAAGGAAGTGTTCTACTCAGGAGAACTAGAAAAATGAAAATATCAAAAAGCAGGATCGTTGACTTGTTTAGTGCTACTGGCTTAGGACTGCTCTCTCTGAAATTAATCCGGAGCAATTCCACTTTGAATTTGGGAAGTTACTTATCTGTGGTTTGTACATAAAATTTTGGCATGAAACTCCACTTTTAATTTTATTTACAGGTTTGTTAATATGACTTCTCTGCCACAGATATTTTAAGACTAAAGGAGAGATTTACTGGTTGGACCATGAGGTGCACGTGTTGAAAAGCCTCATTTGGCCATGGGATTTCTGTGGTCTGAAGTGTTCAATTTGAACTATAGTCCTGCAGTTCAATGTTCCTGCAGCAAGCACATGGCATTTGACAGAGCTATAGTGTAACTTCTGGAAAGAGGAATGTCTTTAAATGACATTTCAAATGGTAGAAAATCTATCCCCTCCTTGAAAATCAGGATTTTGGTCCTGGGTACATCCTGTCCCCTAAGAGAGGTGTTCTCCAAAAGCGTATTTGGCTAGCATCAGGTTTTAGTGACTGTCTCCTTGTTTTTGTGTGGCTTACTGCTCACAGAGTTCTCTGGGTGTTTAGTAGACTGCAGTCAATCAAGGCATCCTTTAACTGGATGATCCTCATTAAAGATTTGAACACAAGGAAGGTTTTGCAGATCTCATATGGAGCAAACCATGAAGTGATGATCCTTTTGAGCTCATGGGCACTGGTCCTGAAGAACTGTATCACTCTAGATTTAAAGTACCCCAACATGCTTGCCAGCATTCTAGATATTTATCTGTTTTCCGCACTGAAGGTATAGATTTAATTTGTTGTTTGATTTAATACTGATGGATTCTAAAGATGGTGATGCAAACTTGCCACGACTGGTGTGAACTCGGATTGGCATCTTTTAAAAATTAAATGAATAAATAAAATGTTGACATCTAAGTGCCTCATGGATGAGCTCATTCTGTGCTGTTTTTCGGTACAGATTGATTTATGAATGAAGTTTCAAATGAGTTTATGAAATTCCTGAAGTATTGGTTGTGGTCCATCCAGTGGCCATGCTCCAGATGTCCTTGCTGAATCTAGCACATTAAATTTTAGTGAAATAAGGGTTGTTTGGGTTTTTTTTTTTTGAAAATAAATGGAAATTACTTGCATATTACCATATAAACTCACACAGTAAAGGTGTGTTACAAAATGAGGGTGATTGTTTCTTTAACTGGATCTCACAAAGTACAGATGCAATTTACCTGTGCACAATTAACATGCCTTTTTCTTTAGAGTGTAATATTAAATTTCAATGGAGAAAAATGAGACAACATGGAGCAGTATGATGTACTTTGAATACGTGAATTATCTCTAGTTACTACAGTGATATCTGCACTGGAAAACAAGTAACATTTAAAATGGCATTCCCAAAATGTGGCAACCAACGGGGGAGGCAGTTTTATTGTGTATGAGTAATGTTAACCCAGACTGCCCTGAAAGATCATCACCTACCTCACGTAGCAATTAAGCTCCCTAAAATATGGGAAAAAACCCACACAGGACTATGCTATAATAGTATTGTTATTGAGGTGGCATGCCACTTACACCAGCAAGCACAAAAAAAGCCAGCAAAAGACAATTTACTTAATAAGTGTTTGAAAAAAAACCCCACAAAATAATGAAGGTTTATCTCTAGGTGTCATATGACCAGAGATATTTGTTTTCTCTAAATATAAAGTGCTAAAATTAGTAATAGCAATTACTTTTCATATTCCAGTTGTGTCTAGAGACCTCAACAGGGATTAGGATTTTGTTGATTCTTGGCACTGAAGTAGAGACAGTTTAGCAGTGTGTTTCCAGATGAATTTATGATCTTTGTGACAAATGGTTTTTAACAGATACAAAGAATTGCAGATTTCTTCTTAAAATAACAAAGTTGAACCTCTCTGCTGCATTATGTTTTTTTCATTAATGGATCAAAACTGATTTTATCTGTCTTTGATGAACTGAGTGTTGTCTCCTTCAGTGGCACTACTACAATTTACTCACTGCAGGTTTTACAGATCAAGGGATATCTCCAGTCTTTATAGCTACCTCAAGCATATAGCACATAAATCAGATTACCAACTTTGATTTGTTAAGGGCAGAATGCGTATTTAAAGATTGTATGTACAGCTTCAGAAATGTACATGCATATCAACAATTCCTAGTTGAGAGAGAAAATGCCCTGTGGGATTGGGAAATAAAGTAGGTTTTGCAAGGTCCCCTGTGTTTTTGTGTTCAGTGGTATTGTATGCACACGGAATAACAAGAATGCTGTCGCTGTTCATGGCCTGGGAGGAAACAAATAAAAGGTATTAGTGTCTTGGCTTTTTGACTAAAGTAATTTGGAAGGCTGGCTCATCCTTTGAGTTGGACTAGTTGGTGGTTGTAGGTTCCTCCCAACTGAAATTTTCTATTCTATCCCCTCATCTCTGGCTTCTCTCAGTCCTGATGATATTTTGCAGTTTCATCTAGAAGGATAATTTCATCAAAAAGGTCTGTGACAGGGCTCTGAGCTTTCTTCCCTGCTTTATAGATGATAGTTCAGGAAGCTGAATCCTAATAATTTTAAATATGGTTTGTATTATGTGCTGCTCAATGTATAAGCTTTCTGTCTAAATCTGTTCCTTAATATATTCATCTTTCACCAGAGCACAAAAGGCACATGTGGCTGGTCTAGATGCAGAGATAACAGCTTGGAGTTGGCTTTGAGGCTTGGACTAGTTAAAGCCATGATGAAAACCTTTCACTTCAGGATGCAGGAACTTGCTCTCTCAGTTAGGTTACAGCATAATCTGAGAGTTAACCCAGCATTTCTGTGCACAGTCCTGGATAAGTAGTTCTGTTTTCCAAATACGTGCTAAACGGAAAAGGATTTCCTTCTTTTCCAGGTTTCAGAGTGCAGGTTGGAGACCTGGCAGCATGATAGGAGATGCTGTGGAGCAGAACCAGTAGCAGAGATGGGAAGTCTGAAAATGCAGCAGTTGAAAGGATGTGATAGTCTAAATCTCTGAAGTTCAGCTGTCTTTTGAGAACTCTGTAAAGTCTTTGAAATTTAAAGCTGACAAACTGCTAGTGGAAGTCGTAAATTTTGAGAGTAGAATCAAGTATGTGGAGCCAAACAATTACTGTTTTGGTTACTCAGCAAGCAATGCATTTTTAATGTGAAATGTTACAAGTGAATGAATTAACTTTCTATAGAAAATTGTCTTCTGTAGAGGCCAGCCACAGAAATTGTGTGTCCGTGGTCACATCCCAGAGCTCACAGGCGTAAATTCACATAACCTGAGGGCACACGTGGCCTGGGGGAGGAATTGGGTCAGCTGCTCCTGGGTGAATTTTCCCCTGTGATGCCTTGCTCAGCTGATGCCTGAGGCAGGAGCTGGTGTTTGCTGGAGCAGTTCTGCTCAGGGCTGTGGGTGTTGCCCCTGGGCAGGGCTGGTCCTGTATGGCACAAACAGCCACGTGCCTGTGCCATTCCTCTGCTCCAGGGTACAGATTTTTCTGCGTGGTTTAAAGACACTGGGATGTGATGGGAGCCACTGGGGTGTGGGCAATCCACAGCAGTGTCTCTTCTGCTGGTGCTGCTGAGGGGTGGATAACTGCAGCTGATGGCCTGGTAATCAACTGAGAGTGGCAGCATCTTGCAGCAGGTGCCTTTGGTGCATGTTCACTTACCTCATACAACATATTCATCACAGATACTGCTCCATCTGTGTGCCATCAGTCAGTTTAGAGAAAATGGGGTTTTTAACAACCTGTTTGTTGTATGAAATTAAATGATGCTTTCTCCTTCATGCTTTTCTGCCTCGTGCATGCCAGCATACTGAGTCAAAGGGATAGTAATTGTTCTTGCGTGGTTGTATTTTTTAATTTAAGAAATGGCAGAAGTTTTTTGAATAAGCTTCAAGAAAAGCTTGGTTCCTAAGTCTGCATTGAAATTTGGATGACTGACTGCTCTCCAGAAGTACAGCTCTGGAAAAATTATAACCTGAAAACCCTTTTTCAGCCTAAGCACATTTCCACCTTCCTACATCTGTTTTTACATGCTTGGACTCTGGCCTTAGGGGCCAAGTTGTGCATATGCCAGGGCTGATTGGTGTGGATGTACAGACCAGCTCTGTAACAGAAACAAGCCCTTTCCCCTGTGATTTGTCCTGAGCAGCAACCTGTTATGAACAGAGCAACTCCTTTGCAAATGTAGGCCAGCACAGCAGGTTCCTGAAGATTACATGCCTGTGTGCACACACACAGCCTCTGCACAACAGCAGTGCCAGCTGCTTTCCAAAGTGTTACTAACTCCCTTCTCAGGGCGCTGTCAAAATCCGTGGTAGAAATTTTATGGGCAGATTGTAAGGTCAGTCCCAATGAGTACGCTTATTTTGGTGCTTTGTGTTCCTTTTTCAATTGTTTTCTTCCTTAAATGCAGGTTATTTATTCTGTCCCTTAACCCACACAGTTATCACTAGCAGCAATACAGCTCCCAGTGATTAGTGTGGATATCTGAGTCTCCAGGAGAAGCCACATCACCACCGCGGTTATTTCTGCTGATATTAATTTTAGAATTGTGTTTATTCATGAAGCTAAACCCAGGGACCAGCTGTTTCCCAGTGGGAGGACAAGCTGTAAACAGTGCTGTTTTAGAGGTGTGCTTGGTTCAGATGCTGCCTAACGTGCTCCTTTCCCTGCAGGTGATAGAAGACAACACGGGCGTCCGGAGGGTGGTGGTGACGCCGCAGTCTCCGGAGTGTTTCCCTCCCAGCTACCCCTCGGCCATCTCACCAACCCACCACCTACCCCCCTACCTGGCACACCACCCCCATTTCATCCACAACTCCCACACAGCGTTCTACCCTCCTGTCACAGGACCTGGGGACATGCCACCACAGTTTTTCCCACAGCATCATCTTCCCCCAACAATATATGGAGAGCAAGGTGAGCTGGGAGGAAGGGACTGGGACTTTCACACCTGTGTTCAGCAAGGTGTAAGGGCTGGGGGAGCCAAGAGTAGGAATGACGTGGAGAACTTAAAGAGTGGCTTTGTTACATGATGGAGCCTCCTTTAATATCCTCAGTGCAGGGCTGTAGCTATCCAGAGTATCCATTTTTATTTTGCCAACAAAGAAAAAACTGTTTTGGGCATGATATTTTCAAGGATCACACTCAAAGTGAAGCGCAAAAAGGAGTGAATTATAGAAAAAATCAGGAAATACTGTGATCCCTGCAAGGTGATGACCTGCTTTAGGTTAACAAAGAGTCATCCTTGGAGGGGGAAATAAGGATTGTATTTAATGAAGTGTATCTGAAGAGTGTACATGATATTTATGATAATTCTCAAACTTTTTTTAGATAGTTTTAATTCCCAACGCTTCTACTACATGTTGCACTTCTCTCCTTAGGCAGCAGAACTGACACGATTGTAAAGTCTATTTATACTGGGAAATTAAATTGCATGTAATCCAGGGTTGGCAGCTTGAAACCAGCACGTCTCAGCTTGTTCTGTCCAGTCAGGCCTTGAGGAAGAAAATGCTAAATTGCTCTGAACTTAAGAGGGCTTTTTCCAGAAGATCAGTTCTGTCTGGATTTTTGCTTGAAATCTGTGTCTCTGAAACACAAAGACTTAAAAGGAGGGGAAAAACATCACCCTAATAGTGGCATTTTACACACTCACCCGAAGTAAAGTTCTGTCATCAAAGGAGCACGGTTAATACAAAATAATTGCCAGAAAGGGTTTTCTTCTAAAAATCTCCAGGAACAGCTGGAGCAATTTCATTTGGAGCTGGCTAGGAATTTAGAGGTGGCCCAGGTTTTCTAGGGGGATAAAAACAAGCCCTCAGTGATTTTTGTTAGATTTTTGTTCCCAGTTAACGCGGGCGAACCGTTCCGTTTCAGAAATCATACCACTATATGGGATGTCCAGCTACATCACCAGGGAAGATCAGTACAGCAAACCACAGCACAAAAAACTCAAAGACAGGCAGATTGACCGCCAGAACCGCCTGAACAGCCCTCCCTCCTCCATCTACAAGAGCCATATAGGCAGCTGCACGACGGTGTACAATGGTTACGCCAAGAGCCACAACGGGGCGAGCAGCGGCGGGGCCCCGGCCCTGAAGAAACCGGAGCGCAGAGCAAGGAGCAGCCCAAAGTCAAATGAACAAGACCCACATGGTAAAAAGAGGGTTTTATTTATTTTTAATTGCTTTTTATTGCACCTTTCCGGCTTGTGAGCTCCTCTGTATGGATCCAGTGGCCGTGCCAAGAAACACTCCCACCCACGCGTTAATACGGTGTGAACTTAAGTACGAACGCTGGGCTTGCTGGGCTCTGTTTGTTTTGTAAGGTGAGCCCAGTGCCTCCCCATTTTCCCTGACTACTCTCTTGGTAGATGCAGCATCATTCTCTTTTTATCTGTTGGAAGCAGAAATGCGTTTTATGGGCGAGGTCTTGGTTTTATTTTGCTTTTCACAGAGGCATCTTGGTACTTTACAGAAACCTTCGTGGACAATTAAGCTATAACCAAAATCTGACTACTAGGACCACTATTTTGCATATCCTAGGTTAAGCTGGTAAAGTTATTAGAAAGTTTAGAGGTGGTGACTGAAAAACCAAGGGTTTTTTTAATGTGAAAATTCAGTGAAAGTAAGATTAGTTGAAAACAAAACTGAGAAGAAATTCTTTAATGTTAGCCGTTGTAAATAGTGGTCAAATAAGTCTGGCTAATTTTGAAATAATTTTCTTCAGCGTTTTCAGAGACTTACCATTTAAAAATTTAAAACTTTACTGCAAAAAATTTAATGCTTTACTGTAACCAAATCTCATTTATCACAAGCCATTCTGCACACAGCCAGTTACACCTAAATTTAGTTTAATAACTTGCTCTAATCCCGTATACCTACCTGCCTTTCTCCTCTCTGCTTGTCTCTTTGCTGAACTGCTACAGCAGCAGCTGCCTGAACAAACTTTAATGTAGTAACCAAAGCAGCATGTCCAGGATATTCATAATGTAGCACACTCTGAAATACCTTTAGTTAATTTATGCATAAAATATAGGTTTTCCATTATCTATCTATAGTGTATATTTATATAGCTCTGTACTTTTATATGTGAGACATAACTGAAAGAAATAGTTATGAAAATGAACTGAGAGGGTGAAAAATGCTGCTTGGCATAGTAAAGAATGAGGATTTGCAGACGTGCTTCAGGGTCTTTAGAATTAGCGAGGAGCTGTATTTGGGAATGCTGTAATCCAAGAAATGAATCACTGCATTAGACTTTCTAGTTACTTCTTGCCAACCAGCTTATGCAAACTTTAGTGTTCTTATTTATGTTTAGGTGTTTATTTGGGGTGGAATACATGAGGTGTTTAAAGCACGTGGGTGAAAGACCTGGAAGACAGGGTAGTCTTACAATATCAGTTCAGTGGGAGCTGAGTCAGCCTGGCCTATCACTTCTGAAACAATACAGAAATAATTTAAAAGCATCTTGTCTAAGGTTTTCCTCCAACCCTTGTGTTTGTCTAATTCATTGCTTTGGGCTGGTCTGCTGTGCTGCAGCTGAAGAGCATGAGCACTTTTAGAATGCCAGGAAAATCAGTGGAGTCAGGGCTACAGCACGTCCAGTCTTGTCAGCCAGAGAGTGCCTTCAGACTGGGAGCAGCAAGGGATGGAGTCCTCCTCCAGCTGTGGAAAAGTCCCTGATAGGGGGCTGTGCAAATAAGCATCCCTTGTCCCACCCTCCTGCCCTTTAAAATTAGGTTCTGCATCTGCACCTGGGAGTGGCAGCCCTGGGGTTGCTTCAGCTGCTCTGCAGCAAGTCCATGGGCAAAGAAGGAATAGGAGAATTTTTTTCATATTAAAAGAAAATAAAAAGACACTGTGGTCTCAAATGTGAGGATTTTGACATCAGTGTATTGTTGTTATCATACATGTAAGCTTACATGCAAATTTCTGCAGAAAGGTCACAGAGGTTTCTTAAAGGCTCTCATCAAGCAGCTCCCTAAAATAAGTTTCCATTTGATATTTACAAACTTCTGATCATATCTGTCACTTTATATTTATCTTCTCTGTTTCTTCTTTAATTCTTTAGTGTTTTATTGATGAATACCTGACTAACCTAGTCATGCAGGTAATTAGGGTGAGAGTTAACAGCAGTCTGGGCACAGTTGCTAGTTTGATTTATGCTGCTGAAGTGACAGGTTTTAGAATAGCCAGAAAAAAATTAATGTGTCAGAAGCAACAAGTAGCGAAGGGGTTTAAACTTACAGGTTTTGTGGATGTGTATCTGTTCAAGCCTGCTCATAGTTAAAAACTTGATGCTGCTGTGTGGCTGCTTCCAAAATTGCGGAATAGCCTGGAAAAACCTATTTTTAGATACAAAAATATATAAAAATGTGTATATATATGTATAAAACTTGTGGAGAAGTCTTTATTTAGCCAACCACTTAACCAAAAAACTCTTTAGGAGAGAAATAGGAATGTATGAATTCACAGTAAAACTTGGAGTGAGGTGAAGGGGAGCTGGAGCTGAGGGCTTTGTGTGTGTGAATTTTTTAATCGGGATTGTGATGCGCTTCATAGCCTGTCATTTCCTGTCTGGCTGTGGGGTGTGTGGGCTCCTGCAGTGGCTTCTTCTGGGTGTTTGGATGATGGAGCAAGCCCAGGATCCAGCTGCTGGCAGGGGAGGGGCTTTAGGAGCCCCGGACACAGCTGGAGCAGGCGCTTGCACGGGCTCAGCTCCGGCTGCTGCAGGGAGCAGTGTCAGTGCACAGGGCTGCAGCCTGACACTGATTGCTGTCCTCAGGGACTGGGCTGGCTGAAGCAGAGTTTGGGAGCTGCCTCAGTGCTGGAAGCGTGGGTGGGAGCTCGCCAGGGGCACCTCTCTCAGCAGTCCCAGCTGCTCCTGAGCCAGTCAGAGAGGCAGTGGAGTGTCTGCTTTAAACAGCAGAGAAAGATGATCCACACGGGGACGTTGGTGACAGGGAAGGTGGGAGTTTCTGTTCCTGGATCTGCTGCCCCTGTGCTTAAGGTGATGCTTGTCCTGCTCGTTGTTTCTTGGTAGTGATTTCTCTGAAGGGTGTGTTACTCCTTCCTTAGCACACCCACACTCTTGTGGCTGAGATTATTACAGGGCTGCAGGAATAACAAGGGGGCTGCAACACCTTCCTTATCAACACAGACTGAGAGGACTGAGCCTGGAGAAGGAGGGAGACCTTAGGGCCTCTAAAGAGGTTACAAGAGAGCTGGAGAGGGGCTTTTGACAAGGGTGTGGAGTGACAGGACAGGGAAAATGGCTTTAAACTGAAAGGGGGCAGGGTTAGATGGGATATTGGGAAGGAATTCTTCCCTCTGAGGGTGGGGAGGCCCTGGCACAGGGTGCCCAGAGAAACTGAGACTGCCCCATCCTGGGAGTGTCCAAGGCCAGGCTGGATGGGGCTGGGAGCAGCCTGGGACAGTGGAACTGGCTCTGCCCATGGCAGGGGGTGGAGTGAGAGGATTTTTAAGGTCCAACCCCAACAATTCTGGGATCATGTGAATAATACTGAAGAAAATGTCCAGCGTGCAGTGCAAGGACAACTCAACCCTTTTCCCTGAAAAATCACACTACGTGTGATATTTAGCTTAAAAATGCACTTTTCCGTCCAAATCTATTCTCATTTCATGTATTATGAAACTTGAGTAAGTGCTCAAGGAAAATTCTGCCGTGTATCAATAATGTCCAACTTCCAACATTAGAAGAAGAACGGGTTCCCCAAAAATATGCTTCACCTCTGGTAGAAGAAATGAAGTTATAGATCATCAATACTGAATGTGATCAGTACTGAAATTAAGTAAATTACTCTGGAGTACTTTTGTTCAGTCACCTCTCCAGCTGTGGATCCAGCCTATGCACCCCATCCTCTGTAGAGCATGGTGGTACATTGAAAATAAGTTGGTGCTTCTATAATGCACCCTTTTCCCAAGATGGTTCTATAACATAGCAACATCCTCTTCTTACTAGGAAATTCATGGTTTCAGATTGGGGATATGAGTGCAGTTCTGACCTTTTCCATTGACTGCATCCTGCGGTGTTGGGCGGTGCACTTGTAAATAAAGATTTCTAGTTCTGTTGGAAATAGGCTGTTTTAAGGCAAAAAAAAAAAAAAAAAAAAAAAAAAGGAAATGGATTGCTTCTAATTGACTGAAAATTGAACAGTCCTTCTGAGTGTTTCTGGTAGGATGATGGATGGTGTCTTGTACAGGTAGAAGGCTTGGAGGTATGATACTGGGATTCTGATTTAAAATCCATGTTGGAGCTTTTCCACAGAGTTTTAAAAGCTGAATGGGAGAGGAGGGAGCAGGGTTGGGTTTTTTGTGGGTTGGGTTTTTTTTTTGTAAAGGGAGCCTTGCCATGTAAAAAGAGCTGTAAGCGGAAATCCTGTCCCATTCATGCTGTCCTTTATGAATTTCAGTCTGAGTCACTTCCTTCTCATGCACTCAGTGGCTCCCTTCTTGGTCATGCAGTGATGTGGTAGTTCAAGAAGTTCTGTGTGTGGCTGCAAGTACTGAGGGAACATAAGCAGTTTTGAGCATTCTGACAATGCTTTTGCCCATTTCCTTATAAAACATCTTTTTTCCTCTCATTAAACGAGATAAAATATATAATTTTTTTTAAATCCTTATTGAATCTTGAAGAGCTTAAGACAACCAAAACTAAAACACTTCAAATGGGCAGAAGTGGGAAGCAGGCACGGATTGTTGCTGCATCCTGTGCAGGAGCTGGGTGGGAGCTGGGAGCCGGGAGCCAGAACAAACAGACCCAGCCTGGGCAGGGAGGTGGCTCCCGGCTGGTCGTGTGCTCCTTTGTGAAGCCCTTCCTAAAGAAGCTTTTGTCCTCGTTTCAGAAGATCTGGCTTCAGATCAGGGGCCCTTCTAGCCCAGGAGTGTGATGAAGATGATGCTGAGGAGGAGCCTGCGAGGCTGAGCGCGTCCCCGCGCCGCTCCCGGCTCCTCCAGCAGCACCCGGAGCTGCCAGGCACCAGGGATGGGGGAGCCCTGCCCAGCCCTTGGGGTGCCCCCTCGCTGGCCTGTTGTCCATGAACTCATCTGCCTCAGTTTAGAAAAGCACATTCGCTTTCCTGCTGAGGAGCACTGACTTTGGTGTGCACTTCGCTGCTCCGAGCAGCTGCTTTCTTGCACCTGGCATTGATGTGCTTTGCACCTGGAGAAGGGAGGAAAAAACATTAGAATCAGTTAATAGTTCAAAGTGTTGTTGTAGACTATTGACAGATCATAAACTTCCATTGTCATATATGTACAAGCCTCAGAGGTGTTGCTTTCCTATTGTGGAGGTTTTGTAAATCTGATTTTGTGCGCTGAAGCAGCCTCCAGCTGCTCTGAAAGCTGAAAACCATGGCTTCAAATTCCTGCTGCTTGAAGTTTCTCATCAGGAGGTGTGGGTAGCTCTGTGTGCTCACTTCTTTGAAAGCAGTGCATTAGGAATACACAGAAAGTGGGCCTGGCAAGACAACTTCCTGACGATGGTGGTTTTAATTTGAAAATGTTTTAAAATAAGTTCTTGGCAAAGCAGAAGTTCTGAGGTAAAGAAGTACCCTCAGGTATGCCTGAGTGGGGTGGGATGTGCCCTGCAAGCTGCTGGTAAGTGATGCAGAGTGGCTGACGTATGAAAAACCAGAGCTGAGGTGTTCTTGCTATAGCCCCATCCTGTTCTCTCTGAATCTTCCTTGTAACAGTTAAATATACTTAAGAAAAAACATGAGTTTTTTTCCGATTTTTGTTTAACTGTATCAAGTTGTTGTTTTAATCCAGAGCCTGTGAATTAAAGGTAAATTGTAGGAGCTGTGATTCATTGCAGACAGGAACAAGGCAAAGTTCCTCTTCTTACTCATTCTAGATCCTGTCAATTCTTTTCTATTTTGGTCCTGAATCCATTCTGCTTATTGAGTCATACATTTATCTGTGCCTGTATATCCTATAGATTTAAAAGCTTAAAAGAGTAGTTTCATCACTTTTGGTCCATGTAAGCAAAGAGGCTGAGAAACACTGGCAATACATGTAAATTTTATGTTCTTTTAGCCAGGAACTGATGATTTGGTACATGCTAATAGACATTTGTTATACCAATATAGAAATGTTCTGCAGACAAAATTGGTCACAAATGTTTTTTCTGCTGCCATTCAAAATACCCCTATGTTAAATGCAGCTTCTCTGGTGTCCCTAAATGTATTTGCTTCTACAAAATAAGGAGTTTCAATAAGATGGTCTCCTGAAAACCTGTCAAACTGACACAGTGATTTTATTAATAACATTGAAAAAAACATATGGAAGAGTAAAATACATCTGTCAGGCTAAGTGAATTTTAATATTATACCAAGTAATGCAACATAAACCATAATATTTAGTGGAACCAGAGACGTGTTGAGAGCGTAGATCAGCATCATACATGAAATCTAAGTGGTGTTACTGTTCCTACTGCATTTTTTAATAGTTTTAGCCATTAATACTGCTTGTCTGAATTCTTCAGGCTTATATCTCATTAGAAATAGATTTTTGTGCTCTGTGCTGTTTTCCTGTAAGTTCTAATGCGTGAGAGGAAATAGAATGCATTAATTAGGGCACAGTCTGAACTTGAGAAACCAGAGTTCATTTGCAACACCCAGAATTTCCAGTGTGATATTCTCGTGCCTTGACCTTATCTCCCACATCATGACTGAGCTTGTGCTTTTGTTTGTTTCTGTTTGGAAATATGCTTGCTTATTCAACAGTCTTTATCTTTGCTTTTTTCTCTAAAATAATAGGCTGTGAATTGCTCATTCAGGCAGTAAACAAAGTGGTTGTGAGTGTCAGATACACCTTTGTGTATCCATTAGCTGGGCCACACAGATTCTCACCAAATAATATTTTTGCCTAATAGTCACGTAGAGTAACCACTTAAGTGAGCTTTATATAGACTGATGGCTGTATTAGAAACATATTGCAGGGTTCAGGTAGAGTACCTTCCCAAGTTCATGTCAGTCTGTGTGCCTGCAAGAATTTATCCAGATTAGGTTTAATTGGTGACTGTGCTTCAGCAAAAAGAATGGCTAAAATGTTTATCCAGCATCACTGAAATACACTCTGTTGAGGAAGAGAAACAAATCTGTTTCCTCTGCTGGCTTGAAGCTTTACTTATATCATGGGGGCTGTGGTGGAGCAGGGTAAAAGCTAAGTATCACAAATGGTGCTGGAAAGCAAGTTCCTACCCAGTACATTCCCTGCCTCTGCCAGAGCTTTTCCCAGTTCTAAACCCAGCAGTGTTCTGCTTTGAGCTGTCTGTGGGTACTTCCTTCTCAGGCATCTTGAACACTCTTTCCCAGAAGCTGCCTGTGTGCAGATAATTTCCAGGAATTTGCATGCCTTTGAAATCTTGTCTGCGTGTGGCCTGTCACAGACAGGGAGGTGTTCTCTTGCTGTGTCCATAGAGGAACAAACCCAAAGTTTATGGGGAGCCTGAATGCCATGGCAGTCCCACCTTCTTTCACACCACACTGCTTTGTTAGGACAGAGTTCTACAAGCTGGGGAGAACTGACACAGGGAGAGAGGAGATACACTCTATTTTTATGCACTTATTTTGGGAGACTAAAGAACCAGCTTCATAACTTTGGTGCCAGAAGTTGTAGATAAGAGATTCTCTTCATCAGCTAAGTGGGAGCATCTCCTAATTTAATTGCTCAGTATTCTCCTATCTTCAATGTCAGCTGCTCTTAAAGGCGAATAGAAATGCCTCAAACTTGGTTTTGTTCAGACTTTTTGTACCTGAAAATGCAAAGAGAACACCAGGGCAGTGTGGGTACAGATGATCCAGTGTGGTTATGAGGTGCTCTGAGAATTGGTGGTCTGGGCATCCATGGCTCTGAGCCATCCATGGGGCAGAATGGGTCACTATGGTTCTGGTTACATTTTTTCAGTCTCATCACAGCAGCTGTGACAAAATTAATCTGGTTAGAAGCTCCCTGATCTTCCTAAGTGTGCTAACTACAGGAAACACAGCTCAAAGTCCACCGAGGAACATGTAGGGTTTATCTAGTAAAGAGTGGGGGAATCTGGCTCCAGGGCTCACGTTTGACCTTGTTAGGGCTTTTAAACCCTTTTGGCAATAAAGTGTTTTACCTCAAAGCTGTTTTTCCCAATCCTGATCAGTTTCTGTAGGCTCTCAGATTTTTATTCTCATCTGCTTTATCCCTCCCTTGCCTCATTTTGCCAGCAGGATCTCCTTGGCAGGGCGAGCTGGATAAGCTGTCTGCTCCATCATTTATCAGGAAGTCAGTGCTAAATGACGTAAGGCACAACCTCTTCCCCTAGAGGATCTTCATATTATCTCAAGAATTTGCAGCTTCTGCTGCAACTGACAGTCAAATCCAGAAGACTGAAATCTGAACCTTTTTCCTAGGAGTTTATATAATTTATGGATACCCACCCAACAGAAAAAAAAAAATCATATGAAGTACATTTTCATCCTGCTTAAATGCTCAGTGATTAAATGCCTGTGACAAGGAGAAGAGTTACACCAACATCTCAGAGCTTCAGAGGAAGATAAGCAGTGTGTCCTCACCAGTTAGGAGGAGATAACATGGACCACCAACAAAGGAAGGGAACCATGTTTCCCTTATTTGGCAATATCTGAGACATTGAGCCAAAAGGGAGAGAGTATTTATAGGGAAGAGGTGGAACATTTCCTCCCTCCAGACTCTAAAACGAGTTTAAGTCTAATGATTTAATGAACAACACTTATTTGTATAGCCAGATGTTCTGAGCAATGTCCATCTGTATTTCCAGCTGGATTTGCAAAGGTGGTGAAATGAAATTTCTTGTCCCCCTGAAGTTAATGGGATTTGTTTACTGAACTCTTAGGCTCTGCTTCAAACCCCACCGGTCACTCTTCCTTTTCTGAGGAAGGGTGGAATTTGATTTCTGAAGTTTTTGTGACCTTTGGTATATTTGCTTTTAAGGGGAGGAAGAATCTTAATGCAGGGTGATGCTTTGAGTGTTGCAGTTAGCAGAAAGGATTAACACTGTTCTAAAATGAAGCAGCCACTTCAATTTTCTCCAAGGTTTATTATAAAAGCATTTTTCCTGAAGCTTAAGTTTGGTTTTTGTGGGTTTTTTTTCTTCTTTCCCCCCCCCTCTAAGGAGCTGTGCTTAGAAGCAGCTGCTTTGATTTACTGCAATTCATGTGACTTGTGCCTGAATTTCATTTCAGCAATGAAATCCAGAATGAGCTGAAATTCCTGTAGCTTTGTTGAATCCTTCCCAGCAAGCAGTAATCAGGTGGATATTTCTGTGAAATATTTTAAATATTTGGAAGGGAGCTTAGTGGTGAAACTGGTTGTGCCCATATCCAAGATCACATTTTGCCCTCGTCCCGTTCAGGACTGCTACTTGCTCATGCACTTCTTTCAGCTCACTGGTAGGAAGTTGGTACAGACATTATAAATCAGGTTTTTTAAACATTCTTGAGCTTATTCTTCCCATCTCAGGCATGAGAGGGCACAGATGAGATTACATCAGCCTTTTTGACTTCTGCATTTTAGAAATTTAGCCCCCAGTCTTTGTTAAATGTTCTTTTTAATATCCTTCTAGCTCATGTAGTCATAGTTCATCCTTCAGACATGAGTGCAAAACAATTTAGGCTGGGATTGCTTGAGTCAGTTGACTGTCATCTGTCATGAGGAAGATAATTTATTTCTGTTCTGCTGTCAATCTCTAGGTGTTTGGGTTGATTTAAAGAAGGGAGGGGAAGCTCTTTGCCTTCCCCCATCTCTGGGCTGAGTGGAAAGAGAAAAATGTTATTTTGTTTCCGAGATTACTGTGATCTCCTCTGCCACTCATTGCAATTTCATTGTATCATATATTTCATCTGGAAAAATAGGTCAGTAATTTACATTGGTAACAGAAGAGCTTAGGTTGGGGTTCATTCAAAGAATGTTGTAACTGCAGCCCCTCACTAGGTCACCATTGAAAAATCCCAGTGGAGGCTTCAGGAAAAAATCTTTGCCTTTCTAGCACCGTGATTTGGAATGATTGTATTAAAAAAAAAAAAAAGCCTAAACTTTTTTTCCCTGTGGAATCTAACGTCTTTTAAAGACGGCAAATAGTGCAAGTAGTGCGTAGAAATAAAATTTTTTGCTGTATTATAAATGCTTAAACAAAAATCAAGAGCAGTGAAAAAATGACACATTTTCTACTTTTATCCTGTTTTAGGGCAAGTTTTCCCTGCTTACTTCCTCACAGAAGATGAATAGCTCTGACTTTGCTCTGACTCTGTTCTTGAGACTGAAATAGTGGTTATTGCTAAAACCCAGCACCCCAAAGCACTTTGCACTGCCCACCATGAAATCTAAAGAAGGCATTTCTTCTTTGATGTGAGCAAGGCTGAGGAGTTGTGACTGAGGGCAAATTGGGCCTGCAGTTATTTTCTTAAATTTTTTTTAGTTCATGATGGCTTCTGCTGTGTCTCTGCATTGGGGAAGTGTTCTGCTGCTTTCCTATTGTTGTAGCAAACTCGGTGGCTTTATGAGGTTCACTGCCAAGGAAGTTGTTAATTTTGGCTGAGGTGCTCTGTTTAATCCCCAGCAAGTTTGGAACTCCTGTGGAGTCTGTTTTGGCTGTGCTGTGTGATTGTTTTTCTCTGCAAATATGCAGTTCTGCAAGTTATTTTGCTAGTTTTGTGTTTGATCAGGAAAATGCTCTTATTGTGTAATGGGCAGATTGGCAAAGGGGTTTATGGCCAGAACTGCCTATGGTCATGTTTTTGAACGTCAAGAAGAAGTAAATTTTATTTTGTGTTCAATACTGGTGCCATTGTCTCCCTACACTGGGGATGGTATTTCAGAGAAAAATATTTCCTCATTGGCATGGGGCAGCAGACACAGGATTTTGAAGGCCAGACTGGTACACTGGAGACTTGTCACTCTGTGTTCATTAGGGACTGTGCTCTCCACCTCAGTTCTTGGGGAGTGCAGGACTGCCCTCTGCCCCAGCAGGACTCGGGGTGGCTGTCCCAGCAGGGACACTCAAGAGTGGCAGAGACAAAGCCACGCCTGTGGTGGGGTGCAACGGAGCGAGGAGGGGAGGACTAATCCTTGGTGCTGTCAAACTTGGGCTTTTTGTCAGTGCAAGGAGGAGTTGTGAGCCTCCTTTCACTGTGTGTTCATGAGGCTCAGGCTCCTGCTTTGCCTGGCTGTGACAGTCAGGTACCAGGACTGAAGGGAGCCTTTTCTTTTGGAGAGGAAATCTCTCTGTAAATGCCAGATGGTGAAAGTTCATGGCTGGTGTCAGACATCCTTTTGAGCTAGTTTCACATTTTAAGAAGCATGAGTATCTCAGCCATGCTGCTGACCATCCCCTGCTCCTGCTTGGAGCTGGGGAAGCCTGTGGAGTTTTTATGGTTGTGTCACCTGGGGCAGCCTGGGCTGCTGGTGACAGCAAGGTGTAGCTCTGCAGAAGTTGCTTCCCCTCCTGAGTGACCACTGGGTTCCTCAGCCTGGAGAACAACCCTTGAGTGTGTCAAAGGATAGACTGGCAGTCACAGGGAGTGAGGAGAAATGAGAGGGACAAAGCATGAAGCAGCACGAAAATAAACGGAAGGAATTAAGTGTAAGGAAATTCCATGCATCCCAGCTATTGTACAAAATTCTGAGGAGTGTGAAGAACATCACTGTTTCTAGGAAAAGGTCAATGTTTGTTGGCAGAATTTGTAGTGAGAACAGAACATCAGCCTTCTACCTGGAAAGTGGGAGTCAGAAGCTCCAGGAAAGCTTTAGGAGGGACTTCCAATCTCTTTGTCAAATACTTGACCAAAAGATGAAGGGATGGATACTGCTTGGTTTATCTGCAAAGCTTTTACTGTCTTCCCAACCCCATGTAGTGTGTGAGCTGCTGTAACAGAATAGCAAAAGGGAAGCTGCTGAGAAAAAAAAAAAAAAAGAAAAAAATATTTTGACACAGAAAATAAGCTAAAGCAGGTCGAAATGATGAAAAGAGAGTGCTCCAAGAGGAGGTCCTGTGTGGAAGTGGTTTGTTGTTCCAGCAGATTCAGCTTGGGCTTCCTCTGTTTCTGTGGGTTATGTCATTGTTTGATTTGGTGTTCCTTCAAACCCAGCCAGCTGCAGCCATCCACAGAGCGCTGCCTCTGTTATCTGCTTTGGGAGATGTACAAAGCACTCGCTCAAGATGTCAGATGTATGTGATGGAGATGGGGGGTGCTGTATTTTACTAAGAAAGCCCTTTTCTGCCTTCTGATGGACCAACTGCGTGTTCACAGTAGGAATTCTCTCAGATCTCCAGCCAGTAAAGTAGGAGTTGTTTTTGCTGTCTTCCAGCAGTAGCAGCGAAGAAGCAGAGAAAAACAAACCCAACATGTCACTTACCCTCCATTTGTCCCTTGCATTCAGCCCTTTATTTCCCTTGCTGGTTGCTACTGATCTTACTTTCCTTCCTCCATCCCAATGAAAAACATAGATCCAAACAATAATTGGGGGCAGGGAGGATTGGATACCCTTACATTTATTTTTGAAACACCTTTTACCCCAGGTAGCTTCATTATGGCATCTGAATGCTTCCACATCTGATCCATGTGATAGCAAGTGTCTTTGGTTAAAGAGGATGGGCTGTGAATTTGCACTCCAGGTATTTTGGAGTTTCCTGTCCCATGTACAATTGGATACTGAAGCAGTCAATGTGAAACTCTCAGGTCAGTAGATATGGTCTGTGGGCAGGACAACTCTGAACCGTGTGATTAAATTGATGCCTAAATCAGAGTGGTGTTGAGGCAAAGCACTTCAGTTATCCTTTGCTTTATTGTTCCAGTGAATCAAGATGACTAGAGATGCAAGTTTTCTGATTTTAGATCTAAAAACGTGCCTTTCTGGATTTTATACAGGGGTTTTGTTCTATTTGCCTTCAGTTATTCAGGGTGCGACTTGGGGTTGGTTTTTGGTTGGGTTTTGGGGGTTTTTTTGGTTGGCATGTTTTGTTGTTAATGTTTGGTTTTGGTTTTTTCTATCTCTATATGGTTTGATCTTCAAGGATAAATAATGAAGGATAAGCTCCTAGACATTAATTAAGGTATGTTAGCAGGAGAAATCAAATAGCAGTGGGAAGGCACTTAGAAATGGAAAAGTTGTGATAAACTCATGCAGGGCAATTTTAAAAGAATTAGAACACGTTTTAACAGTAGTATCTAAAGTTGGATAACATCAATCTCTCTGCCTTTGTCAGGGGAGTCATAGTTGTGTTTTATCATTGGTGTTTTTTATTAGCTTTCATGCAATGAAGAGAAACTTGAAATATTTAACATTTAGAAATCTTGTCCAGGTTTAATTAATAATCGTCCTTGGTGTCTTATAGGTTCACATGGTGTGATTGCCTGTTTTGGATAGAAATATTTTTCTTCATAAGTTTTTTTATTCTGAAGGGCTCCCTGTTCTGCCCAGCGGAGAAATGGTGCTGGGAAGAGTTTTTTAAAGCCCTGTGTGTCCAGTGTGACACTGGATTTGCCCTCCCCAGTGTCACAGCTGTCAGCCAGCAGTAGCCTGGCAGTTTATCCATGACCCTGCCCTGTCCTGGGCTGCCTCCCTGACAGGCTGGAGAGCTGCATCAAACTGGATTAGGCAGGAATTTGTCCTAGGTCTAATTTTATTCAATATTTTCATTAAAGGCTTGAAGGATGGAATAAGGATTGAGGCTTATTAAATTATAGTCCATATCAGGCTCTGATAGGGTTGAGAGTGCTTGATGGGCCAGGGGAAGAGGACAGGGCAGGAGGAGAGCTCTGTAATGGCCTTCAAAGAAAAAGTTTGATCAAAGCAAGAGCCATGCGCTGCAGCTAGTTGTTCTCAAACCTGCTGGTTTTTTAATTTGGTGGTTCTGGGAGGAGTAGGAGATTACAAACCCCAAGAGTCAAGTTATTCTGTAGACAAAGAGAAGAGGAAACTTCTAAGCAAGCTCTGTAAGTGGCTGCTTAGTTCTGGTGCTGCCAGGACCTCAGCTGGCACATGGTGGGCAGGGCTGTGCCACATCTTAAGAAGGATGGAGACCAAGTTAAAAAACCAAGTTAAAAGGACAGCAGCAGGTGGGGTCTCTTAAAGACAGGAGTGGAGAAATGAGCTTGTTTTGTTAAAGGAGGAAATTCCTGCAAGCAAGTGAAAGGTGGCAACAAAGAAAGGGGTGATGAACTCGCCTGGGGCAGATGTGCAGGGAAGAAGGAAGAAGTCTGAGATGCAGCAGGGAGAGTTGAGATGATCTTCCCTGTGATGAGGAGTCAGATGCTGTGGTAGTTCGCCTAGCTGAGAAGTTTGGAGATTACCATGATCGTGGGGCAGGAGGTCATTTATTTAATTGTCATTTATTTTGGAAAAATGGGCTAGGGAGAAATGGTTTGGGTATAGGTGATGATGTTTCAGTGTAGGAGGATGGACTCGGTGACTGTGTCACATCCCCTCTCGTCCTGTGACTCAGCTGCTGCGTGACATCTGCAGCTTTAGCTTTGTTCTTGTACAAGCAACTTATTAACTTATATTTCTGCAACCCCCTGGAAGTCTGAATGTGTTCTTCTTGGTGTCTTAAGCTTTGACAGCAGCAGGCAGCTCTCAAAGGAGCTGGGCTGTGTTTTGAAGAGTTCATTTTCTCGGGGGCTGTAGGCTGTGCTGTACGTGACTGATGAAAGATCTTTCCCAGCATTAAAGCCGGTCACAGCCCCGATAAATCTGGAACAAATTCTGAGAAAGCATGTCATGTTATGACTGGCATATCTGTGAGCATGGAGCTCTGCTTGAGAATTAGACTCAGAGTTTGCAAAGTGCTAGTGCTGATGTCATTCCCTTGGAATGGAAAGGCTGTTGAAACAGTAAATACTTTCTGTGGCCAGAAGCTAAGTCTTGAGCTGGACCTTTTCCTCTCTTCGAAGGAAAGAATGCAGAACAAACCTAAAATGTGTATTTGCAATGGGAAAATCTTAATTAGTTTAGAGCTTTTAGCTGTTTCAAACCATTTACATACACAGCTGCTGTTCATGCAAACATGTAAACTATTGATGGAAACTTCTAACTTACCTTGAACTGACATTTTTTCCTTTGTTTTTTAAAGCTGTGCTTGGTGTTTAAAAGTAAAAAGGTTGGAAAGATCTGAAAATTATATTTGTGCTGTACGTGCAGAAAGGAACATAGACACAGGCTGACAGAAGCATAGAATAAAAGGCTTTAGTTCAGCAGGACTTGACACTGAAACCCTGTTAGCACCAAACAGCTGCTGAGAAAGTGTTTAGTTTTTAGGAGCATTTACTCCTGGTTGTATCTATAGAGTTTTGTTTATAATTCAAAACTCTGAAAAAAGAGAGGACTTGATGTGGTCCAGGTCTTTCAGCTGGCTTTTCTGCAATAAAGCATTAGTCTGAAACATTGGATCCAAAGAAGCCACAGCCCAGGAATTAGAACCTAATGCTGTAGCTCGGGAGTGCTGTAATATCTCTCAGACAGTGAGATTAGCAGGGTAACTCAGATTTTTGTACTGTCCCTCAGAGGACCCCATTGAGCATTCACAAGGAATTCATCCCCACCCCCAGCTTCCTCCTAGGAGGAAGAGTTTTGCCATGACAGATGTGGGGAACAGATGTTCAGAGGAAAAGTTAAAATGGGACAATGACCTGAAGTGTTGGTTGGGCTCTTCCTTGATGTGACTGAGCTTCTGTTCCCGATGGCAAGGGAGGAAAGCAGCTCCTGCTGCCTGCCCCTGCAAGCCCCAGCCTTTGGTGGGTTTGTCATACAGAGATTTTCTGTCTTCCTGTCCCATCCTCACTGCTCAGTCAGCTGAGGGGAGAGGACAGGACAAAGATTGAAATGCAAATCAGCTGTGTGTTATTCAGGGACAATTAGTCCCAGGTAGGTGAAACATGCTCAGCCACCCACCACCTTTCCTGAGTGGTTCTAGGTAGTTTTTTTGAACCTGAATCGCCTGTTTTACATCAAGACTTGCCCATTTCTTGCTGCTGTTCTTGCCCACTTTCCTACCGCTGCATCTGTGATGTCCAGCTGATGCTCATGCTCCTTGTCCCTAAATGCTCCAGTGAGCTAATTTAGAGTACAGTCCTTGGTGGCTGCTGAGTAACAAGAGAGAGCCAGGAGGAAAGGCCTTCCAGCAGCTCTGTGTTATCAGATAGAGCATATCAGATGGTTTCTTTCCTTCTCTATCATTTTCTGTTTCAGAAGGCTTCTGTTCTTTGTTGGCTCGGAAGGAAGATGTTGAGCTTGATATTTGAGAGATTGGCAGGTCAGAGCAACTTTCCTACTGAGGGAGGGATTTGGGGCAGGTCTTGTTCTCCTTAGCTTAGTCTAGATCAGGAGACTGTGAATAATCATGTTTATTACAGAAAGGAAGTCAGCCATCCATGGAAGCCTCAGATTTTTCTTTTATGGCTCTTGAAATGGGAAACTAGGTATTTGAAATAATGAAAATACTGTAATTCTTAATAACCACTCCTGAGATCCCCTTTCAAGCTCTGGTGTTCTCTGATGCTGTTATAGACATCATTTGTGGTTATTTATTGCTTTCTGCCTTTAATATATGCTGTATTTTCACAGGGCATTATTTGTTGTATGTATCCCTCTCCCTCTCCCCAAAGCCTTTGAAGAAGACTTGTCTTCTTCCACCTCCAGCTTATCTGTATAAACACTTGGTGACATAAATGTCCATATTGACCACGTGAATGTCCACATGTCTCTAATAACCCAAGGCTTCTCTATATGGTACCCAGAGCCCTTCTCTGTGTGAACAAGATACATTGTTGGGACACTAATGTAAAAAATGCCCTGAGTAGGACACTTCATTAAGAAGCTTGATTGAAGTAATTGAATTATTATTTATTTGCTGGGCATACCCACCTCCCTTAAGTCTTGGAGTCAGTTCCTGTGCCTGGAGCAGTTTGAACCCTCAGCCCTGACCTGCAGAGGGTCAGAGGACTCAGTTACTGTACAAAGCAATCACCTTTCATGGGAGAGGGAAATGAGATTTCTTTGGGCTTCAGGGTTTGTTTTTCTCTCCTGCACAGTGTGACAGAGCATCCTTGCTAGAAAGCAGGGAGAGGAAAGAAAATTCAGTCCACATGTTTGGGATTTAAGGTTGAGAGTGATTCACGCTCAGCTTCTGGGGGTTGTAATTAGGGGTGACATAATAACCATAAACTTTTGATAAAATAGTAGCAGCTTTTTTGCTACACTCAGAGCTACAGAAGCTGGTTCTGATTAGCATCCCTTTGAGATAAGCCTGCAGAATCTCCACAGTGTGCAGCTTGGACTCCAGGCTTTTGTGGCACAGTTCAGCTTCTTTACTGAAAGGAACCCTGCATTCTTAAACACCTGAAATTTTGACATTCTCACTTGGATCAGCATCTCAACCTTTTTCTTATTTTAGTCCATCTCATCTTTCCAGATTTTAGTCTGTGTAATTTTGAAATCAGTATTATCATATTCTGGCTCAATCCTGCTGGTTTGTGCTCTTTTTACAGTACACTCTGAGGGTTATCTGCTATGGAAATAAAACAATCTCACTATCCTCAGCTTCTCCTGAAATATTACTACTCCTTTCTTTTCCAAGTGGCTGAGACTAAAAGGAATCCAGGAATGTGTGCAACAGGAGATCTGTCATTCCCAGTCCACACCAAGGTGCATTCTTGTAGGGAGAGATGGGCATTTACACTGGAACTCTGCCATCAGCATTCAGCCAATTCTATTTTTTGGCAGTCGAGCACATGGAATTTTTAAAAAGAAGATCTACTTTTTTAAAGCAGGTCACAGACAAAAATAAAGACACATTCTTGGGCTACGAGAAGTAGGTCAGGTTTTGGGGGAATCATTAGTGAAAGCTGTTGATCTGATCCCACCTGTTTATTAATGTTTTTTGCTTCCTATGCCAAGTACGTCTGGCTCATTTTGCTTTAGGTGAGATATGCTCCTCTGCTTTAGTGAGCAAACTTTTGCATTAACATTTTTTTAAAAAAGAAAAAAATCCAAAAAACAGGAAAATATGTTCCTAGTTTTCCATTAGAGAATACCGTAGTGGAAAGTGAGGCCTCTCTGTGCTGTCGTCCAAAAGGAATAAAGCTGCTTTGTGTCACCTCATTACTCTGAGCTGATGTTTTACCTCAAGATTGTTTTGAGGGGGGAGCATGAGGGAAAGGCTGATTCCACTGCCCAGGGATGGCCTCTGCAGCACCTCCTGCACAATTACCCCTCTAATTTAGGGGGAGCATTTCACAGCCTGCAGGTCCCTGTGTGTAGCCCCTGCAAGAGCTGCTGTAGCAGGCACAGGGCTCAGGCAGGGAGGATGGATTGCTGCTGGTCACACTTTGGAATCTGCCTGGCATCACTTGATTGCCTCCACAGTGGGAAGGTGGCTGTGAAAGAGCTTTGGCCATTACAGAGGGCTGCAGGGGGTGTGCTGGGCTCAGACCAGGCACCTGTGTGGCTCCTCTGGGTTTTCCCTGCATGGGACAAGGACTCTTGTCCTGTCCAGAGCCCTGGTGGGCAGATGGGCAGCCCAGCCTTGCAGCTACTGGAGGGAGGGTGGGTTTGGTTTACAAACCAGGGTTAGGTTCAGCAGGAACTGAGAGATTCCTGAGCTTCTTTCACAGCTGAGTTCTGGAAGCAGGGTGGTTTTACTCTCTGAATGCAGATCACAATTAAAAGCACTGTTTGTGGAGGACACCTCTACAAAATAGTCTCATGTTTCTGAATATCTGCAATTACTGGAAGTTTAATCCCTCTTTTTTCTCTTTTAATTTTTTGTAATGTTAATCCATGTAACTGCATGCCTTAAATTCATAAGGCAACTGATGCTCATATGCAGGTAGTGTCTGTCTGTCTCCCTCCCCTATTTAGAAATTCCAAAAGAATTACTGGTGCAACTGAAATTTTTTGTTTAATTTTGGTAACTTATTTCTCTTCCTCTTTCCGCATTCTCTTTTACAGAATTTGATTCAGAAACAAAAAGGGTTCAAGACATTCTTTCTGGAATGGAGAAACCACAGGTATGTGATCCCAAATTGCCACACAAAGGTACAATAGCAAATGAGAAAAGTAGATTGTGTCAAAACATAAGGATAACTTCACAGGGGAGCACCTCTGATTTTTTCCCTTAGTAGATTGTTGCCACTAACTCATTTTACTGGGATATAAATCTGAATGATCTTTTGTGCTCATGAGTGTCTGAGGGCTCTGCCCACTCCAGGAATTGCACCAGTTGTCTGTTTCCAGAGGACAATTCCCAGTATTCATGCTGTGATGGGGAACTCGATGCACTGGGGTGACTTGCATGGCTCTTACCCCCTCTCCCCTGGGTTTAATTTTGTCATGAGCAATTTATGTCTTGAATCATGATTAAATTAAGCTAATTCTATTATTCAGTGGCAAATTACTATAGTCTGTGTTTGTCTGAGCCATAAAAGCCTGTGAATTATGATGGAATTGAATCACCCTGTAAATAACCCTAATGCTGAGTGTGACTGCAGTCAGGTGAGGTTATTAATAAATCTGGTTGTAAGCCCTTTTCTAGTTTGTTGTGTCAGATGAAAGGCAGAAGAGTACTGTGGGTCTGAATGAATGTCCAAGCCAGCACTGGAAGAAGCAGTCATGGGGCAGAGGGAGGCAGAAATCCCAAAGCACAGCCTGTCTCCTTTGCTCTCCAGAGCTCAGGCCTTTTCTGTGCCCAGCTGGAGAGACTGGGCACAAATAAGCAAATAAGTAAAAAATAACAGTGGAAAGCTCATGGGAAGACTTGGTTCAGCTGATAGAGGCTGATACAGAGACATTGTGCAGTGGGAGCCTTGGCTGCAGAAGTGGCAGAGCTCTGGAGAGCTGGGCATGAGCACAGGCTGAGTTTTATTTTTTGAACCCTCTTCTGATGAATGCTTTTGTTCTGAATAAATAAAAAGGTGTTTGGTCTTAAATTGTTCCATCAGTAGGTGCTGGTGTCCTGGCATGGGCAGGAGCTGGTTCAAATCCAGCCACAACTTAAGCCTGGCCTGCAGAGGTGATGAACACCAGACTGAATTCTGCTCACAAGGAGGAAGTCACTTCAGTGTGTGTGGAAACAAGTGACAGTACTGAGCTGAAGGCTTGAGAGAAGAGTTTCGGGTGCTCAGAAGGGCAGAAAGTGCACTTTGCCCAGAATTAGGCTCGTTTGTTGAACAGAGGGAGTCAACATTTTTGTACCAAGGACCACCTGAGTGTTACTCATTTGGTCGATAGCCTCAGCCAGGTGCTTATACAAAAATCCAGAGAGCTGACAAGAAAAATGTGTTGTTTCATTCTTTTATCCTTAGAGGTAGGAAGAGAAGCTATTAGAGCAATTTGCAGGATTCTGAGATCTGGACAATTATATTTATGGTAACCAGAGCCTTTAAAACAGAAAGAAACAAAAAATGAAAAATAGACAAAAATAATTTTCCTTTAATCATGCCGAAAACAGGATTTAAAAAAAAAAAAAATCCACACCATGGCAAATGCTGGTTCAATAATAATGACATTTACTGAGGTGATGTTGGAGATTATATATTATTCTCTCTCTGTAACTTTGACATTTGTGAGTAATTAAACTCACAGGACTCTCACAAATCATGAATTGCTGTGAATGATTCTCTGTGTGTGTAGTCATTATTACATCTGATAGAAATCTATCATATTATGCATAAATAGTCATCTTGGTCATGTTTCTTGGCAAATCTTATGCATATACAAGTGAAAAATAAAACAATGTATAGAAAAAAATGATGCAGAGGAAAAGAACACAGAGTGATGAGTCAGTGGCAAGTGGGTGATGCTGTGTCTGCAGCACATGGATTTGATTTATCCAAGTGGGCAGCTCCCTCCATCCATGGGGTGATGAAGCCATCCAAAGGGATTAGCCTTGTGAGCAACTCCTGCAGGAGATTCTGGATTGTACAGGTACCTCACTGAGTATAAAATATACACATTTTTAAATTTATTACTTCGTGAAAGGTCTGTTTTCAGTAATAGATACTGTTACCTGTTTGAGAGATGTGCAGCCAAGCTGTGAATTTAATCAGAGCTTTGTCCCTTTAGCAGCCAGAATTTTAAAAGGCACCTTTTTTGCTTTTAATCCCCCATGGTTTTGTGTCAGCTGAAATATGTTTCTAATTCACGTTATCACAGACAAAGTAAGCATTCTCTGAAACAAATACCTTGGTGAGGGGAGGGAAACTTGACTCTGGGTTTCTGAAATGGCTGCATCCAACAGCCAAGGGGCTCGGGGGGGACATCACCACCCGTGGGGAATCACCAGGGCTCTGTCAAACATCAGCCTGGCTTTCCAAAAGGCAGCCTGCTCCTGCTGACTGGCTCTGCAGCGAAACTCATATTTAATCATGGGGGTTTTTGCCTAAAATTGCAGGATTAGAGACATAATTTAAAAGCAGAATCTCAACCCAGTAATAACTGTGGATTCATTTGACCCCCAAGCCTTTCAAACCGTGCCCTGGAGGGAGTAAATGAACGTTGCTTGCAGTGTTGTTCTCACACACACAATGAGCCCCTGAACCACACGATGCCTGTGAATGCTAACCCGGAATTTGAAAGATAATGAAAGTTGTACAGAAACATTTTTCATTACCTGAAAGACAGGAAGGGCTGATACTCATCAGTCTTGTAACCTTATTGAAGTGGTGCAGGAGTTGGATTCTTTCCCAGGGGCTTTTATGGAATAATTATTTACACCAGTGAGTCTTGATAGAGCAGAAAGGAGGCATTTACTGTGTAAACTGAGAAGTTTTCAGAAACTAATTAACTGTGCTTTTCACCAGACATACAGAACTCCTTGTGGGAGAATCTTTTGTTAGGTCTCAGCTAGAAGGCCAAGCCAGCCCTCTTCAAAGCAAGCAGAGTGATTTTGGGGAGAGATGAGACAAGCTGGGGGAGCTCGGAAGCAGCACCAAGGTTTACCTGCCCAGCCTTGGAAGAGATGCTCTGGCTACTTACATTTAGTCAGATGGAATTAGTGCACTGTTAATGAGCAGTAAGCTGGTTTTTGCTGATGGTGAAGTATTTCTGTCTGCAAGTTCAGAAGGGCCATGAAGCCCACCATCGTGGTGGTAGCTGAGCTGTTCCTTACAGCATGGAGAGGGCTGGTCCAGGTCTGTACCTTTGGAAAGGTGTGTGTGTAAGTTAGAAAAGTTGGAGGTAAAGATACTGAACTGTTTTAAGTGCCTGCTTGTTATTCTCAACATATCATAACCCCATTTATTTAACTTAGCTTTCTTCACAGCAGAGCTAGTGCCTCCTGCCCCAAGTAGGAGTTCCTTGGTACACTAAGTGGTGGCTTTGGCCATGGAAAGAGATATTGGCAGGTAACTGTGATATGGTATCAGCCTGTTGGTCAGGGACAGCAGGTCAGGAGGTTTATCTCCAGCCACACAAATAAATCCATTCCCAGCCCAGAGAGGGAGCAGATTGGCGTTTTCTGCCTTATCTTGCAGACAGTGACCCCTCACTTGCTTTCCTGCACTTGCTGTGTGTGCTCAGTGCAGCTAAGGCTGGTATTTGACAATTTCTGGTGTTTATTTTTAAACCTCCAGCAGCAGTTGCTGTGTACCTGGCAGCTCCAAGGCAGCCAGCAGCCACTCCTGGTGCTCCTTCCCTCTGAAATTAATGGTGTAGCTGGAGCAGCTTAGCAACTGGGTTTGGACTTCTATCCTCTGCATGCTGGCTTCAGAATAATAGTCTGACAGTTTCTAGCAGTTAGGCCACAAGATACTTTCTCTTATTTTAAGAAACCCAAGACCTAACTTTTTACAGATTGCTGAAGTTCATGGAGGGCCAGAGTTTTGCCGTATGTGGAATATATACGTGTGTCCTTGGGAGTAGTCATAGAGAAAAACATTTCAATAGAACATTGGCAGGATATCATGCCTCCAGCTCCAAGTCTGTCTGAATTTATGAAAAACAATTATGCAAGCATATTTCCATAATAAAAGAAACTGCATGTTGATGGGCTGAGCTGGCATAGTAGTGATGTCTGTTAAAAAAAACCTAAAATCTGTTTGGATCTTGTTAATCAGTTTTTTGATCAAAATATTATTTTAAATGCTTGAGTATCTTCGGTACAATTTCATTTACATATGTGTGTGTATATACATATATGTGTATATCCAAAAAAATTACCTTATTTGTCTTACTTGAATCATTCAAGATTCTTATAAGGTATCTTCTCCAGTATTAGGGTGAACTGCTCCAAGATTTTAAAATAAACATTGATTTCATAGCATCAGAAAAATATGATAAGAAAATGCTATGAAAGCAAGAAATACCATGAAAATCCATAAAACAATTTGCACGTCCATGTTTTTTTACAAAGAAAGCTTGATGCTACTTAAACCTTCTTGCCTTAAAACTTATTTTTCACATTAGCTTGAACGAAGGTTTTGGGTTTTTGGCAAGACCTAAATGTGCTGCTATAAATTAAAATCTCTAACTTTTGAGATCATGGTGTTTATGATGAGACATTTCATGGTGTCACCTACTTGTCAGACTGTTAAAAATGGATTTATGACTTGCTCAGAAAGAATCTGGCTGATATATGGGTATCAGACACAACAGTTGCAGTGCTCATCAGCTGGAAGCAATGTGTTTCCACACCAGAAGGTAAATATTCTCCATTATGTAAAGATATCCAGAAGCTGGATTTGTAAACAAGCAGTCCCTGAAAGCTGATTGCTAATACTTCATTCCCAAGTAATTTGTGGGCAAGGGGTTTCACTTGTCTCAATAAAAGTTAGGAAATGTGTAACTGAGCACCTGCAGCATTCACATTACACCTTCTGAAATAACAACATCTTGCTCTTTGTGTTGCAAAAATCTGTCAAAATTATAGATGCAGGGAAATTTGTTGCATAGCAAAAATAAAGAATATAAACTCTCAGTCTTTGATTCTTCCATATGGAGGGTAACTTAAAAGTATTCTTTATATATTCACTACGCTTAAGAAGGAAAACCACCATTATTTTCATGATGAAAAGTGGTGAGTTGGTGGCAGAGCATTTGAGGCTCTGGAGGCTTTGAGGCTTCCCTGGGATATTTCAGCAGGCTTGTGTGAAAATGTGCTGCCTTTCCCAGATAAGGAGTGCAGCTATGGCTCTTTATTTTTGTTTAAGACAGTGGCAGGGGAGATTTTTTATTCTTGCTTCTTGGTCTGATAACAGAAGGCTACTCTCTGGGAAGCTGCTGTTGGCTGCATGCAGCTGATGTGCCAGTGGCTCTCCTGGTGAGCAAGGTGGTGCTAGTTCTGTAAGCTGCGTGAACTTGGCTCTCCAGAAGAATACAGTGGCACTGGTGGGGTGATAAAATTTGTTTGGTGCAGGAGTTTGAAGTACTTTTTCCCCGTTTTATTAAAAAGGATTCCTCACCCCTCTGCCACAGAGTTGTTGATCTCAGTGGTGACTGCAGATCACACACAGTCCTTCTGTCAAGGCACAATGTAGTTTTGCAATTTAGTTTTTTACTGACAGGCTGGACTTCTATTATGATTTTCCCTTGTGCTTTTGAGCCAGCATAACTTTTCAGGTTGAATTGGGGTTTTTCTACTTACTTGCTGTTGAGTTATTGTGGTTTCAAGTGGCAAGAAGGAACAGGATGACTGAAAAAGCCATCAGAGTTTCACTGAAAAAGCTCCCTAACAAAAACTTCAGGAAAATAATTGTGTATAAAACAATCTATAGGTTCAAGTGCTTGTTGCACTTAGTTCCAGTTCCCTTCTGGGAATGGCCACAGCAGCAGGTACCTCCAGAGGCATCCTTTGCTGGATGCTCAGATAATGACGAGCCAGTTCACTGCAGGGGAACCTCTCTCTGTATTCCTCATCTGTTAGAGATCACTTTTTGCCATGAATCTGTTATTTTGTTTGTGTTGTTGATCATTTCTGGCCCTTTGCTTTTTAACTCTAGCTCTGAAATTTCCATTTTGCAAGAAATTGATTGTGAAGATGCAAACAAAGAGCAAATGCTTACAGAATAGGGGTTTTTCCTCGGATTCCAGATTAATTGGTGTTTCTTTTATAGGTTACAAATATCCAAGCAAGAGCAGTTTTGCTTTCCTGGTCTCCTCCCACTGGCCTTCTCAATGCAGATAGACACAACAACGGTTTGCCTTACACCTGTACCTACGAGGTTGCCTTATCAGATAAGGGGAGGGATGGAAAATACAAGACCATTTACAGGTAAAAAACCATCATCTTTACACTTCTTTTTGTTTCATTTGGAGTAAATTCTCTGAGCTTTTCAGGGTGTGTCGTGGCATGGCCATCAGTCACAGAGGAGAGGCACATTTTTGAGCATCCTGTTTGCTCAGCAGAGGAGCTTGCAGGGAGCTGGTGGAGTGCCTGTCACAATTGCCACCCCGTCCCAGCTCCCCAGCACGTGGCAGATCCTGCCTCCGATGCTGTCACCCCCGTTGCCAGTGAAAAGGTTACTTTTTCTTTTGTGCTAAATGTCAAAACCTTTCGTGTACACCATGCAGGCAGGAGAGCTGCCTTCCTAATGGGCTAATTTTGTGTGGACTTGCAGAATTTAGAACGGTAAAATCTTGTTATTTCAGCTAACGAGAAAAGTGTGAGGGCTTTGCTGCTTTGTAGTGTCGTAGATGAGCAGAGGAGGGAGTCCAGCAGTCAGTAGGTTACAGAGGCTCCCCAGAAAAACCCAAATACTTGGCTCCCAGCTTGCTCCAGTAAAAGTTCTGAGGGATTTCTCTGTGTCTCCTTGCAGTGATCCTCTGAGCTCATTCTGTGATCAAGTACATATGGTGTTATGCCTTTCTTTTTTCCCTGCTAATGACGTCTAGGAAAGAGAATGTGGAGATGTGACCTTGGCTATTGTGAAATAGCTAATCCTTCCCAAATCTCATTAAATAAAGTCCAGGTGATAGAGCATTTAAGGAATTACCTCTTGAGACCAAGCCATCTCCTTTCTTAAGATGTCCTGTGAATTAGGGTATTCCTCTTGGTATGCTGAAGGCAGGTCTTGGATAATACAAAAAGGTTGTATTAACCAGGAAAAGGCTGCCTGATTTTACTCTTTTTCTGGCATTTACAGCAGCTGTTTGTGAGCCAGTGTGAGCATCTCCATAGTCAAGTGTGTGCTGCTGGGCTTTTAAAGTGGGAAGGACACTTTCTAGTACTTCTTGTGCTCAATAGCTGCACATTTTCCCCTGGTTATGAAATGTTGTGCATCTGTTTTAAAGCTGCTGGTGGTGATGTGTCTCCTGCTGCTGGCCAGAGTGCAGCCTTTAGCTTGATGTGGTATGTTCCATCAGGAGCAGCAGTAATTGTTTTTACTATAGGCAAAAGAGAGCCTGCAATATGTTGAATACATTGTCTTGGGAAGGACATGCACTCATTTCCGAGGGGAAAAACTGGATTTGCAGAGCATTGTATTATATGAAATAAAAAATAGAAGGCTTTCTGGTGGATTTCTGGCAACCCAGCAGGCATGTGCTTTCTGGTGGATTTTGTTCTGTTGATTTTGAGACATCTCCCTGTATTTGTCCAGCTAGCTATGAAATATTTCTTTATGCTAAATTGAGAGCTTTCTTGTTTCCCATATTTTAATAAAATCATGAGTAAGCCAAACTCTTACATGAGATGGCTATTACTTATTAAGCACTGACCCGTACCTTAATCTTTACAGATCTGGCAACACATGACTGAGCCCAGTGTTCATGTACCAGCAAACAAGCCAGAAGGAAAAAGAATAGCCCTAACTATGTTGGCTGCTTTTGAAATTAATAGATTGTAGGCTTTCTTTTTCTTAAAATGTCTAAAACACTTTGCTTTAAGTTGTCTTGGTATTGAAAGAGAGCTGGGTCCAGCTGTTTGGGTGTTAATTAAATGTCTCCTTGCTGTGGTCCTCACAGGGAGCGTGGTTCTGGAGGAGACAGCAATAAGTGAAACAGTTGTGCAAGAAATTCTGCTTTTTCCTCTGAAGTTCAATGGGTCACTTTGTGTAAAGTATTTTGAATAGGGAATATGCAGAAACTACAACAATAATGTTTGGGTTTCGCTCTTTTCAGCCCTGGGAGGGTTGAAAACCACAATGAGCTTTATACAAATATCAGCAAAATATCAGATAGACTTGAAATAAACCCATATATTTAGTTTACTGAATAAATTGGTGTGATAAATTCTTTTCTTCTGTGCATATGGAGCTTTATGAACTTTTCAAGAAATGGGAAGTGTGTTGACAAATTGGTGGTATATGGTGTGCTACTATTTCTCTTCAGAGAGATTATTTTTTTTCTTTCAAATTATATCACTAGAAAATCAGTAGCTGTGCTAAGTGTGATACTGCTTTTCATAATTTATTAATTGGTTTGGTTTGGATTGCTTTCCTCCAGTGGAGAAGAATTAGAATATCACCTGAAGGACCTGAGGCCAGCAACAGATTATCACGTCAGGTGAGTTAGCATGATTTGAATGTCACTTAAATATAAACTCTTCAATTATATGAGAATAAATGTAAAAGATTTTAAGGTATATATATACTATAGCTCAGGAATTTCATGGTCACCTCTGTAGGTGTGTTTTTCAGTGGTTTCTAAATATTTTATCCTAGCTTTTATCTTGGACTTTGAGAGTGCTTTTTGAACAATATCTTTTGTTGTGTTGTTGTCATTGCTGTAGTAGGAGGCAAGCAGAAGTTTATGTATCTGGATTTCGGTATGGATAACAGGCCTGGAAGTGCTTATGTATGAAAGTAGGATATCTGAGGTCATTTAAAAATTTGACTGGTGTTTTTCCAGTTCCTGTAACATGAACACTGAAAGTACTCCACACTTTTTTATAAGTAGGCCATGCTTTGTGAAGTAAATCTGCTGAATCCAGATCCATCTGGCCATAGTCACTTCAGCATTTGTCCAAGGAAAAGTGGATTCACACTGAACTATGTTGATATCTTCATAACATTTCTCTTTGATTCTGGAAGTGTGTTTTACACATTTATTAACTATTAACACATTCTAGTTTTGCTCTCTGATGGTTTTAACACTGTATTACCTGTACATGTTGTTTTTTTTAAAGACTTTATTTATGAACCAAGGCTTTGAATTTATATCCTGTTCACTTACCCTCAATATCCTTAAAAAAAAAAAATCCTTTCACTCCTGTCTATTGTTCCCTTCTGTTTTTTCGGACAAGGGCTAGGTTTGGCACAGTGTTACACATCAAGGTTGCTCCTATTTGTAAAACTTTAAAGAACAAGCACCTTGCTTCTGAGTTAAAAAAAAAAATCCAACACCATAAAGTGTCCATCTAGCTCTGATACTATAGATATTTTTAAGGATTGTTTCTAGGGGAGCCTTAAAATGAATTTTTCAAGTAGAAGCACAAGACCAGAAGGAACTTTCCATAAATGAGGAAAAGATTCAGCTCCTGAGTGGGGCAGGAGTCATGGCCTTAGCAGCAAAGGGATGGTAACAAGGAGGAGGTTGTAAAACACTGTTGAGCTTCCTTCTGAGCATTGCACATCTCTTTTGAAGCCAACTTCAAACACCAGAGAGGTCACCATGCACAGCTGGGCTGAGGTCTCAGTCATTTTTAGGGCTATTGTGGGTATTTGCCCCAGCTCCTGGCTGACTTCTTCCTCCCTACCCACAGTTCCCTCCACCTTCTTGCATGTTTGCCAAAATACAGGCCATTTGTGAAAAGTTAACAATAACTTCTGTTTAAAAAGGAGTGACTAAATACAGAAGTCAGATTTGCAAAGCAGCAGCACTGTTTGTAGTGGAGCAGGCTGACACTGAAACAGAGGCTGTTTGCTTTCCACCATAGTTTTTTTTTTCCTCCTTCACTGAAACTGCATTATATATTAATGACTGTGCAGAAACAAATCTGTTGAGTAAAGAAATTTATGGGGCCAGCAGTTCCTGGGCAGATCACCTTCGGTCTCCTTGACCTTGGCAGCCTCTCTCAGGGCTTTGTCTCTACTGGACAAGGTGATCGTGCTCCTTGCTGGGCCCTGGGACAACCTGGAACAGCCTGGTTAGCTCTGAACCACCACCTGCTTCCCTCCAGGTGTATTGTGTTGGTGCCCTCAGAGCTGGCTGTGCTCAGTGTTCCAGTGGCTTGCAGAAGATGCCCCCGAGCTCGTTTTCACACGGTTTTATTTCCCTTGTGGGGTGTGCTGGATGCCGGGCCACGCTCATTTCCAGCACACCCATGTGCCACTTGCCAGACTCAATTTATTAATTGCATTTCTTGCTGCTCCTGCCTGCTAACAGGTGATGTGTAAAGCAGCACCAGGGCACTTCTTGTCTACCTCCCCCAGAAGGTTTGATTCGACGTAGGTGGCCATTGTACATAAATTACTCTTATCTACTGAAAACAAATTTAGAAATTGCCCTTTCTTTAGCTCTGCATTCAAGCACACAATAACTACAGCCAACTCAGAGGTCACTGTCTGGTCATGGCCTGAACTTTTTTTTGAGTAGAAGACTTCCAATTTGCACTCTTCTTTTGCTGCATGGAAAATGTGAAAGGAAAAAGTAACGTCATTACTTTTTCAGAGGAAAGCACCTCGTGAGGAAGTGCTCAGCTATATCCCGTTTGCTTTCCCTTATTATTTGGTATTGCAAGTTCTATGCTGACATTTAGAGGATTTGCCTGAAATCAAATTTGCTTTGAAGATTTTTAGTTTATCACATTGATGTTGCTGACCCCTGTTAGTTCTAGTCCGTGGAGGTCCACTAAATGTTGATGCTTGAGTTATGTAGAAGATTGTACCCGTGGAAAGAGACCAGCAGATACCTGCACTCAATGTGGTACATGTGGATCAAGTGTAAACCAGTCATTAAAGCTGATACCTTTTTTTTCTGTTATGTTTCAAGGAGGGTTTTACCACAGTGTGTGGAAGTCCGGCAATAGGCGAGGAAATATTGGTGGAAAGAAAAGATAATGAAGATAACTTAGTGGTCTTTGGGAATATTTGCAGAAAAGAGTGTTCCTCTTCTGCTGTAATTTTTTTTTATATTCTTGTCTGAGTGAAGTAAAGCAAGGATAGCCCTTGGTCTGTGATGAGTCTGTCATTAGTGGATGATGTGGTTGGGTGCTTTGGTGGTCAGATGCTGTGGCCAAGGCAGTGCCACTGTAGCTGTCAGCACATTTATAACCATTTGAACACTCTTTCCAGGGTATATGCAGTGTACAACTCAGTAAAGGGATCCTCCTCAGAGCCAGCAAGCTTCACCACTCACAGCTCAGCACCAGAGTGTCCCTTCCCACCCAAATCCTCTCACAGGACCAAAAGCTCCTTGACCTTGCAGTGGAAGGTAGGTAACACCTGGTTCGGGCAAAAGCAGGGAAAAAGTACTGACATTGAGCCTGAATGTTGGGAATAACTGCAAGCTGAGACAGTCATTTTACAGTAAGGGACTTGAACTTGCTGTACTCTAACAAATCCCTTCCTGTGCACCAACTTGACTTTTAAAATGTATGTGTTTCATTATGTCCAGCTTCTTCCCGGCATTCGTTAGGAGGTTGCCAAGCCATGTGCAAAGCTTTGGTTTCACTTGAAGCTGTAGTCATGTGCCTGGGGGAGGTGAAGCTGTTTTTTCTTATTCCCCAAATCACCTTTTGTTTATTTTTGTTCATAGGCACCCATTGATAATGGTTCAAAAATCACCAGCTACCTTCTGGAGTGGGATGAGGTAAGTAGTAACTAGTTGAAATAAATACACAAATAAATGGCACTCAGACTTTACAAGGATTTGCTGAGTAAAGAAAAGTAATTAAATACAGGAGAAAGTAGAAATGGGAAAATGAAATCCTGATGGCATTAGGTAAAGAGCTGGAAAGGTGAAAGAGGCAGTGGGGGGAAAACTTTCCATTCAGTGTATTTTATATAGGGACAATGTTCTGTTTCTGTACCCTTGAAATCTTTTATCACTCATTTGTTGTACTTTATTTGTTAATCAGTATTACTTACTATTTAATTACTTGTGATGTATCTTGCAGTTCTGTTCATGATCTCTTCCTTCCACTGCTGAGTGCAGAGTAAACACTTGCTCCTGCCTTAGAAGAGAAGAGGCATGATATTGCAGACCTTTCTACAGAAAATGTACTCAGGGTCAAAATAAGTGTCCTTTGTGTACTGGCACTTAGTCCCCTTCCAGACACAAAAGGAAATAAGTTTTCTCCTAAATATCTTCCATGGTTAGTGAGCACTGGACTGTTGGGAGAGTGCCCTGACAGATGATGTGCAGGATCTGCCTGGTGGAGATGTGTTCTTGTGACTCCTCCCTCTGTCCCTTAATTTCTGACCCCCTTTCCTTTGTGCAAGCCATATTTCTGCAGAAAGCATGAGTCAGGGAGTACTGTCTCTGGAGGAAAAGAATACTGGATGACAGAAGGGGCTTGGACAACATGTAAATAAAAGTCCTAAGTTGGGAAATGAAGGGCGTGAAAGGATGTTTGGTTGTAAAATCTGAGAAACATCTCTTGGGGTCTTTTGTAGTCCAAAAATATTCTAAAGGGAGTATTCTGTTATGAAGAGTTCTCCACCATGGCATTAGTAACACATTCCCTGCTTGTTCTGCTATGTGTTAGGTGTTTGGAACCACTCACTGTGCAAGCATTTATTGTGTGCACTGTCACAACTAGTGGGGCCTGCATGATGAAAAACCCCCAGAACCTGAACTAAAGTTGAATGATAACTTCAGAATGACTTGCTGTCCCTCTGCACGTAATGGGAAACTAAAGGCTGTCACTGAAGAAGGGAAAAATGGGAGTGTGAAGTCTGGGAAAGGAGATGAAGAGAGATTTCTCCAAAAGGATGGGCCAGGATGATCCTGTTAGATCTGTGACACATTGATTGTGCACTTGTGCTTCCTTCCAAAGTAACTTGGAGCTGAAGGAACAGAGCAGCACAGAGCAATGGAAGCATGGATGATTCTAGCCTGCAAAGGAAAGGGAAGCAACAAAAGGTCTTGTCAGAAGGACCATCAGCAGATAATTAATACAGAGTAAATACTGTAAAGTTAATTTTGACTACATGGAGCATAGGCATAATTTAGGTACATATAGGGGCAATTCTAAAATCCTTCTGTCCTTCAAACTCTTTAATAAGAGATTTGTCTTCAGAAAGAATAGTTATGACATCAATTTTTCATAGAGCAAAAGTGGTTTGGTTTAGAGTAGTTCAGCTACCAATGGGAAAAAATTAAGGCATTCAGATTCCGTTATTCTACCTGTTTTAATTACCTTGTTTTCTCAGAAACAGCCCTGAAATCTGAGATTGTAGTGGATAGCTAGCCAGCACAGATGAAAGAATAATGGCCCTGCACAAATTAATTTGGTACATCTCCAATGGTTTGACAGGATTCCTGGCTGAAATGTAGCTGTCAGGTTCTGAGACAGTTAATGCCACAGGTGTAGCTTCTCTAAAATTTTTTTTCCTCTGATAAGAGACAGAAAGGCAGCTTCAAGGCACTGAAATTAAAGCCTGCTATTAAAGCTTATGAAAGGAAAGATGCAGGCTGGCTGTGCCTGGGTTTGCAGGAGCCTCCTCACATGCAGTGGTGGGCTGGCAGGCTGCTGCCCTCACTTTTCCATGTGCCATGGCAGGTTGTGCTTCTGACATGAGGTGCATTGAGCTCCTGGGATTGTGGCACCCAGCTACAAAAGAATTCACTTGCAGGGCCCCGTAGCCTCGCTCTTGGTTGTGTAAACTCCACGTAAGCAAAAGCACTGCCCTCTCCACAAGGCCACACTGTGTCCTGGTGAAATCAAGGAATACATACATCAGGGCACAGGAGAAGGCTTGCCAGGCAGCAGTGAACACACTGCCAGGTCTCAGCTAGAGCAGCATTCATTAGCTGTGAGGCACAGGATGAAATAGAAACACGGCAAAATCAGTGATCAGAAGGAAATTAAATCATGGCTGCAAAGCAGAGAGGGCTTTGCAAGAGCAGACAGCAAGAAATCTGGCAGATGATAAAGGTGGAAGAACACCCTAAAGTGGCAGCCTGGCTAGAAGTTGAATCCCTTCCTAGGAAAGGATGGTGTGGAGTGCCCTCGCCACACTCATGGCACACAGGTCCTGGAAGGCTCTTGTGCAAAGGCTGCAGCTCAGACTCTGGAAGCAAAACTGGCATCAGGCATGGGAGGTGTGGAGAGTGGTGGAGGCATCCAGGAAACGCTTGCAGCTGTGTCCCAGTCACACCAGTGTGCTCCCCCAGCTCAAGCAGTTACGCCTCCAAGGGAGGGGCTCCTGTAGCCCCTTTGTGGTCACAGATGTCTGTCTGTCTCTGGGACAGCTCAGATCTGAGTGTGTCAGATGCTCTGCAGTATCTCACCTGTTTTCTCCTGTTTTCACGGGGCAGAGGCACATCCAAAGTGCCTCCAGGAGTGTAGGTGGCATCACCTGTATGTGCAGAAAATGAAAATAAAGCGCCATGTTTACAGCCCCAGGATTAGGTGAGGTGGGAAATTCTAGGTTATACTGCTTAATATGTTACTGTGCCAGCCCTACCCAGCTGCTGCTTCAGTTTAGTTCTGAGGTTTGGGGTTTTATCTGACCTGCAGACTCTGAAAGATTGTCAGTACATAAAGCTGTTCCCAGTTATCCTACATTTTTCTATCCCAGTTTGGATTAAATGGTTTGTAATGTAACTGGTGCTACATGTTTAGTTACAAAACACAAATGCTTTCCCTTTGCTGATCCAAGTCTTTGAGCTGGAGTTGTAATACCTTGCTAATAAACAGGTATCCCTTGAAATGCCTGAAGGACTATGAAGGACACTTGATTCTTATATAGGAGAGTAAAAGATCAGTTCAGCAAATTGTCACTCAGATATACTGGATGTACCCATGAAAATTTCCACTGACTCTAGAGAAGTAAGGATCAGCCCCTGTCCCAAGTGTTGTGAATTTCATTGGGATTGGAACATGCTTGCACCACAGGTGCATTAGCTCTCTGGCAATAAAATCAGTTGAAATTAGTAATTAAGGAAAACTTCACCTTCTGGCTCTTTTGCTGTGAACTTTGAACTTACAGACCTGAGCTAATCAATTGATGACTTGGTGGCAGCATTGATTATTCATGGTAAGCAAAAAGCTAATCAGGGAAAAAATAGCATTAAAAATACACCAAACAGAAAACATGACTGTAGAGGAGGTGATGCTTTCCCTGATGCCAGCATTCATCAAAATCAGTAAACTGTAACTGCATTGAAAAATGCTGCTGGCACTGCTGTAAGAACCAGGCCTTTGTTACTAATTAGATGTGAAATGCTCGTTGTGTGATTAAGTGGTAGTAAATAAATGTTTCTCTCGTGTATATGGATAGCAAGAGTATCCTATTCATTCTGGATGGGAAAGGGCAGGAATGTTCCTGAGCCAGAGACAAGGACATCCCTCTCACACAGTCTCTGTCCCTGTTCTGTGTAGAACTCAAAGCAGCTTTAATTCTTATCCAGTAAGCAGCTCATTTTAATTTACTCAAGAGAGAGACTGATACAATACCACACTATTGAATGATTTGATGATGGATAGTTAACAATGAAGTTTACATAGAGGTAAATGGGGATAATTTTGTTCTGCCACAAAGTTTTAAATTCCTTAGGGTAGCAGAGATGTGCTTGTTTATACCAGCTGATAATCTGAGCCAGGCATCTCAGTGGTGATCCACCAGAGCTGGATACAGGGAGCTCCATGTTTGTGTTTGTTCACTTACCTCTCCTAGTTTGTTCTGTGGCTGTGCCACTCTTGTGAGACATGCAAAGGAGAGCCTTGGATAAATTTGGGGTTTGTGTATAATTTAGGGATGTTTTTTAGGTCCTTTGCTGCCTTCTAAGTGTTTGTGTATAGAGAAAATTCAGTTCCTTGCATAACTGGCACAGTAAATGCTTTGCAGAGGTCTGAGGGTGTGTTACACTAATTGTTGACAGTTTGCTCCGCAGCTCTGTGTCAGATTGAATTTCAGTCTGTTCCTTTTTATTGCCAACATGACCAAACACAGGAGGCAGTGCTGGTGTGGCCACAGCAGATGTCAGTCCTGCCTCCTGGCCACAGATGTGGCACTGAGCTTTGCTTCAGTCGTGTGCAGGACTGTGCTCCATTCCTGCACTGCTGTACCTGCAGTGCCTCCTTCCTCCTCTTGTGTTTATTTACTGGGTCTGCTGCAGGGAACTCAGTCAACAAAACCCATTTCAAACCTCAAATCCCTTCCTCAATAAATACACTCTCCAAAGACAATCGAGCACCCTATGTGAAGTGAGTGTGCAGCTTGAAATATTGCTGAAATAGCAGGCAGAGCTCTTAATTGTGTTTAAACGCTGTGTTGGAGCATTGTGCAATGTAGCATGGATTTGTGGAGCTGAATTGTCCTTGTTTCCTCAGACAGGCGCTGATGGTCCATCACAGGGTGGGCTGGCCTGGAGAAGAGAAGGGAACTCAGGCAGGAGAAGACTTCCCCAGGCTGTGGGGAAGTCCCACAGCGCTCTCCCTCTGAAATCTGGGGATTACAAATACTTACAGAAATGATACAGTGTATTTTAAGCAACTTATGAAACATTATTTGAGGGATTAAAAACTTGGATGCCGAGTGTACAAAGAATAGGAGAAGGATTCTGGGAAAGCTGTAAGACTCTTGGGTGGCAGCCAGTACCAGGCTGCCAGTTGTTCCTGTCTATAATTATGCCAGCATTAGTGCTTTCATAAATCTTGGGAGAGAAGGAGCGGAGAGGCTATTTCCAGGCTATTAATGCCAGGATAATTAGAAATATCGGCCAGCCTCTCCAATTAGTGCCAATAGAATCCAAAATACCAGCCAGTCTGAGTAATCTGAATACCAGTTGGTCTCTGAGTGAGTCTGGGGAATGTACAATACCAGTTCTAGAAAAGAAATATATACAATATCAGGGTTTGTACTGTTATAAAATTAAGAATACCTTAAATGTTTGGCAACCTTTGCCAAGTTTTAACCAACCAGGCTGACAAATGAGAGTTTGCTTGGCCTGTTGCTCTCAGTTCAGGCATTGTGCTGTAGGTGAGATTTTCCATGATTTCCCTTTTTAGCCAGCATTGTTTTATTGACCACATGCTTAGCAATTGGTCATTTTGTTCTCTTGGAAAAGAAGCACAGGAAAATTATTTTTTAAAAAGGCATTCTTAAATAGAAATCCAAAGTAAATTAAAGGTTTTCAATTATTTATAAGCAGTGAAGTCATTAAAGAGTTGAGGAAAAATTAATTTAAGGCAACTCAACCTGTAAAAGAGAGTTTGCATAGGGGAAAAAAAATCTATTTTTAGTAGTGCTGCACTGATGAATGGATATTTTACTGAAACATAGGATTTCTAATTAGGTTTTGTATAGTCTGCATTTTAAATATATTACTGCTGAGCTGAGAAGTATGCTCACCTGTTCTTTTTGTCCTAAAGGAATTCTGTAATAGAACTCTGTGACTAGGAATTCTGTCATAGTACTCTGTAGCTAGGGATTTTAGATCTGAAAAGGTTTTCTCATTTACAAAATGTTTTTGCTTTGGGTTTTGTGATTCTTTTCCTTTATTTACTTGAGCTGTGCAGTAATGCTACAGCTGGAGCAGGTGGGTGAAGTTGAAGGAGATAGTGTGTAAAGGAGTTCTAGAACTAGTGTAGGCTCCCACTGTATAAATAAAAGTTCTGGCTGTTTGCCACTGTGCTAAATGTCCCTTGCACATTGTTGTGCTGTGCTGGAGATCTGTGTAGATGTTTCTAGCCTGATAAACACATTCTGGAGATTCACTACAAACGTTTCAGGGAGTTTTTCCTTCTGTGGCACAATCCAAGGGAGAAGTGGACAGTGGCAGGGGCTGGAGAATGGGCCAGTGCAAAATGCATGTTCCACTCGGGGATTTCTGAGATCTTTAGTGGTGATGTTCTGAGCGTGGAGGAGGAGCAGCATGTGGGAGGGCAGAGCAAGCCCAGGGAGGCACAGCAGGTGAGGCTGTTGGCCTCAGGGGGGATGCTTGTGTACATAGTAAGATAAATATTAAAAATTGTACAGACATGTGCCAAAACTACTAAATTATTCAGCAGAGCTTTTCAGTCACAAGAAGTTGCAGGGATGGGCATAACCCCGTCTCCTGCACATGCTGGAGCCCATGCATGTGCTTTGTCAGTCTTCCATTCTGATGTGCTTTTGGGTACTTCATCATGTAATTGTCCAATAATTTTGTATTTGAGTACTGAGATTAAAACTCCTTTCAACTGCTTCAGTTCTGGTAGATATTATTTATGAGGAGCTGAGCAGTCCATGCCCTTTCTCCTGAAAGATTTCAAACTGACAGTTTTCCATGTGTGGCCTAGAATGAGTCCAGATATTCCCTGTTACTTTGGGGTCTCTGTCCTGCAAACAGCTGGGCTTTATTTCTGCCCCAGGGTGTCCCAAGTTGGGGTGGATTCATAAGAGTTTTGTTTTGTTTTAAATGTGGTGGGGGATAGAACTTCTGAGTGTCCTTGTGCTCAGCAGTGCTGAGGTACAAACCAGCACCTGAGGAGGTATCTGGGAGCTGGGGAAGTGTCTCAATACCCTCTGTGCTGCTGCCCTGTGCTGCCTTTACCAGGTGGATCCTTGCTCCAGGTCGTGGTGATGTGAAGCTCCCACAAACCATCCCTCTGGCAAACAACTTCCATGCTGAACTTCCCGACAAACCCTGTTCACTCCTCACATGCCCTGTGCTCCGGGCAGCGGGGTGGGGGCAGAACCTGGCACCTCGAGTTTTCCTCTGGGATAAATGAATCCTGTCCCGGAGAGCACGGGGAAGGTCACACTCAGCTTGTCCCGCTGGCTCTGGCCGTGCTGGACCGTGGGGAGCGAGAGCCCTCTTGTGGGACAGGGAATCCCTGAAACCAGCCCAGCCGGGGATGCACGGGTGGAGCACAGTGCTCGCAAAGAAGCCTTGGCTGCACCTTCCCCGCGCTCCCGTGACCGAGCAGATTGAGAGATTCATTTCATAATTTTCCCACTTTTTTATTCGTGCGTTTCAAGCTGGAGCTGTAGGCACATCTCACAGCTCCAAGAAGGGGAGAAGAGGAAGGATCTGACAGCAGGCAGACTGTGCTGATCTGTGTGATTTTCAGAGCACAGCAGTGCTGTCAGTGCTTGCACAGCTTCCTCTGTGAAAACGTCTAATTCTGATATCGTTTAACAGCTCCTTTTCAAATGAGCTTGGCGTGGTTTTGTTTCATAGCGATCCGATTACAGATTTCTCTCTTTCTAGGGAAAGAGGAACAGTGGTTTCAGAGAATGTTACTTTGGGAGCCAGAAGCATTGCAAGCTGACCAAGCTGTGCCCAGCTTTGGGCTACACCTTCCGGCTGGCAGCCCAGAATGACATCGGTACTAGGTGAGTTCCTCAGGGTACACACGTCCTTGAGAAAAAGTGCTAGTTGAAAAGCTCAATCAATGCCTATCAATGCCAGCATAAAGAGGAATTTCTGGGGGATTTTTGTTTCTTTTCTGTTCATGGTTTTGAGTTAAATATCTGACATTAGCGCTGTTATTAATGCTTCCAGGTAAGTCACGATTTCCTTGGTGATATCCTTCACCCCCCAGGGAATTGCTGTGTACCTTCAGCATGATGAGATCAGCCTAAGCAGATAGGCTCCTTTTGAGGTGTTAAATGGTGTTTTATGGTCTATTCCTACTACAAAAAGAATACATCTGTTATGTAAAATTCCCACTAGGGACCTCTGTGAACCAAGAAAAACAAGCAAGGGGAAGTTGAGTTACAGATTTTGAAAGGAATCTTGATATATTTATTTTTCTGGTTTAAAGCAAAGCCCTTCTGTCTCTTTTCAGCAGTACAGTCCCTTCCTTCTTCAGGACTGGCAGGGCTGGCTGATGGGGTGGGAAAGAAGGGAGAGACAGGCAGGACTGAGAGAGGACAGGCACATCCAAGGCACTGAAAGATGGGGTTTAGATTCTGCTTCTCCTTGCAAACGAACTGATGCTCACAGATGAAGATGGGTGAGAAATCAGATTTAGTTCAGTCCTCTGGGAGCTGCTAGGGAGTACTGGGATGAAATGTCCTGCAGCTGAGGGGCAGAGTGTGCCCAGAGAGACTTTGTGCTGCAGGGGCAGTGCATGCTCCTGTGCTCAGGCAAGCGGAGCAGGCCAGGAAAGGTTTAGCTGTGAAGAAGCCAAACATCCAGTGCCCTTGTGTACTCCTTTATTGTCCTTCTTAGCTAAACAGGATCTAATCATTATTACAAGGACACAAAAGAAACACCAGTGGTATATAACAATGTGTTTTGTGGAGAGAGACTCCTGCATTGTTCTCTCTTCCAGAGCACAAACCTCTCAGTAATTTGTAGCTTTAGAAAGCTTCTTTATTCATGTTCCTGTGTTTTCCCTGACATGGACAGAGACCACTCATGTGTGCACAGAGTCCCTTTCCCAACTTCTTGCAAGATTAATTCCCTCCTCATTGAAATAATACTCAATGTGGAGAGGGAGGGGGGCTGATTGTAACTGGAAGGGAATTGAGTTTGTTCAGAGTTCCCAGTTCTGGCATCTCTTTTCTTTGCCAGATTTTTAAAATATCTTAGTGCTGTGTTTCAACACTCCTCCCCGACTCCCACCCCCTTTTTTTTTTGTTCTCCTTCTCCCTTTTTTCTCTCCCCTCAGGCTATTGAGGAAGGAGTGAGCTAGAAACTATTTATGGTCAGCTGCTCTGTGCTAATCTGTGAGATAAGCACCAGCAACACATGCCTTATTTTTATAGACAGCACTCAAAATTAAGGCATGATAATGTCATCTAACACTTCATGCCATGAGATGGTTTTGGTTTGTTGTAATTCTTGTGAACTTACCATGTATGATGATTTTTGTCTTCTTTGGGTTTTAGTTGCAGGTGCTTCATTTAAATATAAGTGTATTTCAACAAATAGGTTATTTTTGAGAAAGAAGATTCAGAATAAGGAGATTTGTCTTTTTCTGTTTGTTAAGTTCATGGTGTGACTTTAAAGCACAAAATATGTTTTGTACTTTGGAAACAGATTTGAAAAATACAAGAATGTCACCTTTCATTGAGAGCTTGATCAGAGTTTATAGAATTTCTGTTCTGCACATCCAGAAGTTGAACACTTGAGGCTTTATTTCCTATACTTTAGTTCTCCTTTGTTAAATGAGATTTTCCTCTGCAGTTAGTACCGAGTTAATATTTTTAGGCATTAAAATTTTTTTTTTCCAGTGTTCTTGTGGTGAGATCTGTAAAAATGACAGTGAGGACACATTTATCCTGCATTTTTTTCTATTCTTAGTTCTGGCATTTCCTAGCTGGATGCTCATCTTTTCCACCTGAGAAATTTGAACTTTGTCCAAATTTTTTGAAAACATGAAATACTTCTCTAAGTACACTTAGGTTTAGGTCTCTTTAGCTTTGGTTGGTGGTTTTTGCTTGTTTGTTTGTTTGTTGTTTTGCTTGTTTGAGGGGTTTTGCATGTTTTCTTTGTTTGGGGAGAGGGATTTGGAGGTTGGTTTGTTTGTTTTTAATGTTCCCCTGTCTCTGCTCTGTCTCTGAGCAGTGGGTACAGCGAGGAGGTGATCTGCTACACTGCAGGCAATATTCCTCAGACCCCTTCTGCACCACGGCTCCTTCGAGCTGGTGTGACGTGGATCTCGTTGCAGTGGAGTAAAGTAGAAGGGTGCACACCAGAGGAAGTGATTTCCTACACCCTGGAAATTCAGGAAGAAGATAATGTAAGTTCTGTGTTGCTCTAAAGTGCACGACTTAAACTGAGTTTGTGTTTATGAACTGGAGATCACTGAGAAGAAGCATGGACTGCTGCTTTGGAGGGCCTTCCAGGAGTACTGGGTACTTGGCAGGGTGCAGCTGTGTGATTTGCTCTGCTGCACAGCAGAATTAGGAATCCTTAGCTAAAAATCTCTGCTATCATCTGTGATTACTTACAAAGCCACACAGGGTTCTGTGAGATACAGGGCAGCTTGTCCTTAGCTAGGTCAGTCTGCCATGTCCTCCTGGCTGCTCCTTGGTGGGCTTGTGTTCTGTCATCTGTCACTTCCAGCTCTGTAGCAGGTTAAACTGCCATGATTGGCTTTGTGCTTATTTTGCAGCAAAATTACATTATTCAGGGCAGCTGCAACATGTTTCTTCTAAAGAAAAAGCCTTGCAGTTTAAAAGTAGTAGTAGTAATAGTAATTAATATTATTATATGTTTGTTTTCTTTAATTTTTTTTTTTAAAGCACTGAGATATAAAGCCCCCTTTGCTATAACGTGTTGTAGGTACAGACTAACACAGGGAACACTTTCTCTGACTCCTCAGTTATGAGAATTTGTTTGGTTTTGTATTTTTTTAGGATAGCGTGTTTCACCCAAAGTACACTGGAGAGGAGCAAGCCTGTACTGTGAAGAATCTCAGAAGAAGCACACAGTATAAATTCAGGGTAAAGTCTTTTTCCTCTTGTCATTGTGTTGTGTTTTCTGGTTTGGGTTTTTTTCCAGTCACTACAGGGATCCTTTAGTGCTCCCTCCAAAACTGAGTCAGCAAATACAAGTTTGCTTTATACTGTGACCTACTGTATTAAACTGTTAGTTGTATTTCTGCTTTTATCACACAGGAGATACTGTTGCTCAGACTTTGGGGAACAATCCCAGTTCTCAGTGCCATGTGGGAGGATGTTGTAAAAGTATAACTCAGGGTGTGAGGTAGTGATACTGGCTGCATTGCTCCCAAAAACCTGGTACCTGGTGAGAAACCCCATCTCACTTCTACAGAATGCAGCAAACACTGTCAGGTGCCCAGCCAGCACAGGGGCCTGTGTTCCCCTGGCAGCCACAGACTGAAGCTTTTCTGTCTCATATGTCACTGTGGCTGGTTCTGGAGCTGGTTTTTAGCAGATATTGGTGCCTTCTAGTCTGTGGATGCTTGTAAACACAGAGCTCCTGAAGAGATGCTCTGGAGTCTTCCTGCAAACACCAAGTTCAGTCCCTTTCCTCTCTGGTGCTGAGGTCTCTGATCACAGCGCAGTGCTGGGTGCTGCTGTTGAGGAGGGGGCAGTGGGGTTTATCCAGGATCAGCTGTGGTACCACTGTCCATTCATCCCTGACTGTCCACTGCAGTGGCTCCACAAGATGTGCCACCCAGAGCATGGTGTCCCCCTGCAGATGGCCAGAAGCTGTGTGTGAGGCCAATACCTGGCTTCCCTAGGTTTTAGTATATTCAGGAGCAACAAAAAGAAAAAAATCACAGAGTCATGGAACAGTTTGGGTTGGAAGATCACCTGATTGCAACCCTCCTGCTGTGGGCAGGGACACCTTCCACTGGACCAGGGTGCTCCAAGCCCCATCCAGCCTGGCCTTGAACATTTCTGTCTGTGGGGCATTCACAGCTTCTCTGAGCAGCCTGTGCCAGGGCCTCACCACCCTCACAGAGAACACTTTTCCTACTCTCTGGGACAGAAGACCTTGTGAAGTTGCCTGAACTACCTAAAGAATTGGGAATTTTTTGTGTTGTCACTCTGAGATGACACCCTTTAGCTTAGTGTTGTAAAGGCTGCTGTGGCTGGTGCGAGAAGAGACCCCTTAGTGCTTCTTTGCAGCCCTGCTTTCAAATTAAACATGGATTTTACAAAACTGCATTGATATCAGCGCAAATTTGTAGCCTGGTGTCACTGGCTACAGGCACAACTTTGATCTGACTTTTAATTGTGTGATTACTGATACTCTGAATTACTTTGTTGTAAATAGCAGTTAGAAATACCTCCAAAACAAAAATAGCAAAGTTATAGTTCTCTTACTTTTCTTTTATGAGAAAAGTACTGCAAGTTGACGCAGTTATTTTTAAAAAGTGACTTTTTCTTTCAAGAGAAAACCAGCATTGCTTTTATTTTAAACATGTCATGATCTGTTGCTGATGGAGGGAGGGGAAGAAATCACTGTGGTTTGTCAAGAAACATCATGACAATCTAATATCTGTTATTACAATCCCACACACTTTGGGATGTGACATACTTTCCAGTTTGGTGACATTTGTGCAATTACTGAAAGAAGTCTGATGCAGAACTGCCAGAAAAGCAGTTGCAGTGAGCAAGGGCAAACTCTTTGTGGTTTTGTTTCAGCTGTTTGCTTCCAACGTGGAAGGGAAGAGTTCTCCCAGCGAAGTGTTGGTCTGCACAACCAGTCCAGACAGGCCAGGTCCTCCAACCAGACCTGTGATCAAGGGGCCAATAACATCTCATGGCTTCACTGTGAAGTGGGGTAAGCCAGCTGAGATTGCTCTAGCAGAGATTTTTGGGGTGGTAAGAAATTCAAATAAAATCACGTTAATATGTGTTAGAACTTAGATTTTTCATGCTCCCTCTCAGTCCTAAGTTGAATGTGCTTGGAGAACTTGACAGCTTAATTTTTTTAATATTCTGAAAGGTCTTTAGAGGCTCTTGTGTGCGCAGAAGCAAAAATGTTTTGGTTTTGATTAACTCACACTCAAGCACATCTTCAGGCTTTTCACTCTCCATTTCATGTGCCATTGCAGCTTATTAATGGGGCAAACCTCCACACAGCTTCTCTTTCAGTGTTTTTTCCATACATTTTGTTTGGATCATCATTATCCAGCAGCCTTATTCTGATTCATGCTGAAAACAAATATCTGTCACCCACTTCTGCTGCACATAACCTGGTGTAGTTAATGTGGAGGACTTTGTGGAGAAGGAACTGGATCAGAAACAGGTTTGGTAATTGTTTTGTTATCTTTCACTCCTATTCTTGTCTAATTTTTTCAGATCCTCCACAGGATAATGGTGGTTCAGAAATCCTGAAGTATCTCTTGGAGATTTCTCAAGGAAGTCCAGAAGGTAAACTTGAGACAAGTTGTCTCAACTTCAAAACTGTGAAAACTACTATATGGAAGTCCTGACTCTTTAGGTTATTAGTGTTAATATCATTAATGCCCTAATAATGTGATTGGAACAGAGTTATATACTTTGTAGGATTCCGGGGTGAGCTGGGCTTAGATTCTGGGAAGATTTTGTAGTGGGTTTCTTAGGTATCCTCTTTCTACTAATGATGATAGAATTTTAGGTTATATGGCTAAATCCATAAATATTTTTATTTATTTTTGTGTGCATGTATTTGCACGTTTATATATTCTATATAATACTCATCTTTGTTTTTATTTGTAAGTATATGTATTTGCATGTATGTCCATGTTTTATGTCTTCAAGTGGGAAAGAACATTCATAGTAATACTAATGATTTTCCTGAAAGACATCATTTGTGGAAGACCACATTGAAGATTTTCCTTTCTCCTAGACACTCCTAAATGTGTTGCTTTCCACTTATTTAAACTTGGATGTATCTTACTTTTAGCAAATCAGTGGGAAGTGGCTTATAGTGGCTCTGCTACAGAATACACCTGTACACACTTGAAACCAGGCACTTTGTATAAACTCCGGGCATGCTGTATCAGCACTGGTGGACACAGTCAGGTGGGTATTATCTAACAGGAAGGGCTGTTTGGTTTATATTTTTCAGAGATTTATCTGCTGATTTTGGTAAAATACTTCTGCTTTCAAAAAAAGGGAAATGTTTGCCCTGTAGCACAGTAAAACAACACTGACTGCAGTTCATCTCATGCTGCAAGTTGCTGAATTTTAGATTTCTATGTGTACATAATTTTCTTTTCAGCAAACTGCAATTTAGTGAGATTTGGTTTCCTCAAAACCAATCTGTAGTTGTTTATATTTACATTAGAAAAGACCATTATGTTTATCTGATGTGGCCACTTGCTTGAAAAAGGCCACAGGCTCTCATGTGCTTGACCCTGTATTGACTGGAGATGCAGAAAGGGGTAGTTTGTTGTAACAATTATCTTCCATATGGCAGAATCCTTTAAGTTTCTGGGTTCCTTTTTTCAGACCCCGTTTCCTGTAATTTCTCTCTTTGATTTAAATTCACTTCAGTACCCATACACTTATTCCTCCTGCTTTGCTAAGCTTTTTATCATTTAAGATTGATTACTTTAGGCCTTGACATTATTTTAAAACCAAGGAAAATTAAAACAGAGAGCCCAGTGTTGGGAATGCTAATGAGGGAGCTCTATTAATTGGATTTGTACGAACATGCTTGATAGCTTCTCCTCTCCTTTACTGTTTATATAAATTTCCATGAAGTGATGGGTGTAGAAGACAGTTTCCTGTGCTGCTCTGTAGCTATGGCTTACTTTGAAGGTGGTGGCCATGCCAGAGGGGTGGCTGAGCTGTTTTGGTGCCAACTGTGCCCATACCAGAGGGTAACTGAGCTGAGATCATGGCACTGAGCTGTTTTGGTGCCAACTGTGCCCATACCAGAGGGTAACTGAGCTGAGATCATGGCACTGAGCTGTTTTGGTGCCAGCTGTGCCCATACCAGAGGGTAACTGAGCTGAGATCATGGCACTGAGCTGTTTTGGTGCCAATTGTGCCCATACCAGAGGGTAACTGAGCTGTGATCATGGCACTGAGCTGTTTTGATGCCAATTGTGCCCATACCAGAGGGTAACTGGCTCTGTTCTCCCCCAGTGCTCCGAGAGTTTACCTGTCCGTACGCTGAGTGTCGCGCCGGGGCCCTGCCGCCCGCCCCGGCTCCTGGGCAAGCCGAGGCACAGGGAAGTGCAGCTGCAGTGGGGTAAGCCAGTGCAGCATCTTGCTGCTCTAAAGCTTTACTTCTGCTGCTCAGCTGCTGACTTTGAACCTTTGTTTCTACTGCTTGTGTCCTGTTCACTGGGAAGTGCACGGCAAAGTCCAGTGGAGTCTGAGCAAATCAGAAGTGCAGCTCTTCGTCAAGTGTTGGATTTCTGAGCTCAGCTGGCCTTTAGGTCTTATACTCTGCTCCCATTTTGGTTTTTTTTAGCCCTGTCCCTCTCAGGGATCTATCCTGAGATATTCTTTTATTTCAAAAGCACAGTGTGACTCAAAATTTTTTTTTTTTTAATTTCTTTGCAATATTGGCTTGGCAGAAGCATTTTGGAACTTGTAATGTGTAACTTCTTTCAAAAATTTGAATTAGAACATATTGAGGGGTTTGGGTGGCATTTAAATCCTGATCCACAGTATAACACACATAATCTATTGGATCCCTGTTATTTTGCAAAGATGTTGGACTACAGTCATGGCACCAAATGGTCAAAAACTACACGTTTTTCAGAATACAAGGCACATGCCAGTTTCCAAGAGAGTGTTTTCTTTGCAGGGATAATCTTGCAGCATCCAAGTATTTTTGTGGCATCATTTGTTAAGCCAAATTCTGGATAAGTAACATTTCTAACTGTCAAATATATTTCAGCACCAGTACAAAAATTCACCCAAATGCTTCCTGGAAACATTTTGGTGGCTGCTGTTTTTCTGATCCCTAAGCAGTTTGATTCTCTGGTACTGGCTTGTAACATAACATGCAGGTATTATCAAATAGATTGTTTTCATGGGCAAAAACAAAGGTGCCCACAACAAGGGAGAGATCTCTCTGCGTGTGTATCTATACAGAGAAACAGAAATATACATTTCTGTGGTATATGAAGTAAAAAATGGCTCTTTCTGGCACACGCTCTAATGTTACTAACAAATTACACGATTTCTTTTAGATGTCCCTCAGTCAGAGAGTGGCTGCCCTGTCTCTGAGTACAGTGTGGAGATGACAGCCCCTGAAGAAGAGGTTTCTGAGGTGTACCACGGGCCTGAGCTGGAGTGCACCGTGGGCAGCCTCCTGCCCGGGGCCACGTACGGGTTCCGAGTGCGGGCGCGGAACGACGGCGGGGTACGTGTGCTGCTCTGGGGGCTCTCACTGCTGCTCAGCACCCGGGGCAGGGGCAGATGGTGGGCAAAAAGAAAAACCATGTGGTAAATGCTTGAAAGGAACTTGGGAGGAAGAGGTGCAGCTTGAGACCTGGGTCTCTTTTAAAAGGAGATTTCGGGTACTGGTATGATTTGAGTGGACAGAATCAGCTGCTCCCAAATGTGCAAAATCCCCGCTGAAAGTCACAGCTGCTTGCAGGGAGGATTCTCTTTATCCTCGTTCTGTTGCATTTCCTTCTTTTTGTTTTAAATCTCAAGCATGTAATAACAAGAACTGCAGTTTCACCCAGGTGGTATGTTTTGAGGGAAATTCACATTCCTGGTGATTTTTTTGTTTTAATTTCAAAAAAAAGTGTGCTTTATAGATCCGATGAGATCTTTCTATTAAATTATTTCCTTGGAAGAAGTGCCTTCCCAAATACATCAGAAATTCTGTCTGTTGTCCATGGAGATTTGCAGAAAGATCTTATTCTTTTTCATTGAGGTTTGGGTTGATTATGCTTGACTTTGTGTCATTCCAGTGGTGTTATATAAAGTCCCAACTAAACTAGATGCACTGATGTGTTTCTCCCCAGGAAATTGTGATGACAAACAACACAAAGGTTTAAAGTTACTCGCTTAGGGGGAGAAGTTCTGTTAAAATGTAACTTGTGTATTAGAGAAATCTGCAAGACTGTTAAGCTGTTTTGTCTTAAAAATACCCACTGTTTTATTTTTGTGAAAAATTAATTAAATGCACATGAAAGATTACATTTGCTTGCTGGAGTGAAAGCCATGGCCTACCTGGTAGCTTTGAATATATGATGCCTTGCCTTTTTTTTTTATTCTTTTTTTTTTTTGGCAGAATAGTTGCAAAGCATTTCTAATTCCACCCTTTGTTAAATGAGGGGACTGGTTCTGGTTTGGCTGGGTTTTTCTACCAGGTGCAAAATAGGGGAGGATGTCCCTTACCAGATTCTTTCTTGAAAACAGCAAAAGTCAATAAATGACATTTTTTGACACATGCATTCTTTGTAAGACACAGCAATCAGTGTTGGCCTTTCTTGGATGGCCAATACTGATAAGTTTGATGAGAAGTTTTGTGGAGTACATAATTTCTGTGTCGTTTGGCCTTTTTGTAGTGGCTCATTTTTCTCATGCTCACTGATATTGCATAACAAAATAAGTAAATATCAGTGTTTTTCCTCTAATTGCTTCCAAGTGAAGCTCCTTTGTTCTGGAGAACGATTTCTAATTAACAAGGGGATGTACTGAGCAAACTTCACTCTTCCACTCAGGAGGCCTCAGAAAGGCTGTTTCACTGCTATCTCCTGTCCTCGCACTGCTGGCTGAAGCCAGCTTCCCAAACTGCTGAAAATTGGCTTTTTTTTTTTTTTTTTTTTTTTTTTTGCTAATCTGCATTTAAATTATTATCCTGCCACAGGCTCAGAAGCTGTCTGAGCTGAGCTGCCTGTGGAGCGGAGCGTCCGCGGTGGGTGCGCAGCGTGTCCCTGCACGTTGTGCCAGGCTGTGCTCCAGGCTGGGGCTCCAGCACATCCTGTCCTTTTGCAGCTAACTTGAGGCAGGCATCTTATGTAAAAGAAGCTGGAAGTGGACTCCAGTATGTGCTTTGCTCTTGCTGTGCTTCTCTTTGTGCCCATGAGAAGCTGGTTATGATATGTGAACACACTGTGCTGAGGTAAGGCAGAGGGACACAAACTGTTGCTCGGTTACTGTATGCCCATTCTCACTTTTGGGCAAATTGGAGGTGGTTTCTGCTTTCATGAGCACTTGCTGCCACAAAGGAGGATGCACAAAGGATGTACATGCTCTCTGTGCTTGTTCCTGAGCTCACCTCACACTTCAGCTCTGAGTCATTTGTGTGGTCTCATCCTGGGCTCTGGTGTTTGGTGCTGGGTGTTAGAAGCCCAATCTGTCTTTGAGAAAGTTTAGTGCACTGAAAAAGTTCATGTGCTGTTCTTGGAAAACCCTCGAGGGCTTTGAGATGGGTGTACACCTGTATATTAATAAAAATAATAATACTTTAATAACTTTTCCCCTCCAGTATGGGCCGTATTCAGAGGTGACAGAGGTCACCACAGCAGCAGGACCACCAGGCCAGTGCAGAGCACCTTCCCTGTCCTTCCTGTCTGACACACGAGTCCTGGTCAGCTGGGAGGTAAGCCACGTGCCCTGCTTGTTTGATTCCACCTTGCTGAGCCAAACCAATACTCTCACCACTGAACTCAAAAGCAAGCTTGAGAGCTGTTTACTTGGTCTGGAGCTATTTTTTATGCAAGGAAACCCTGTGTAGAAATGATTGTATTGTGGAAAACCATCTTCTGTACTTTGCTCTGAAGAATTATGCTAAATTGTTGATGAGTCTTCCAGAGCAGGATTCAGACACAAGGCCTCCTGCACTGGCATCAGATCATAGAAGTGCTCTCTACAAGCTTTTAGCACATCAGCATGTTCTCAGTTGGAATTATGAAGACAAATATTTGATTTTGGGTGAAATTGGAGTCTCTGATGTGAAATTAACTCTCCATAAATGCTTACAATGTAGGGCTTTTTTTCCCCCCTCAAAAATTGTTTGTCTCTTCGCCAAATATTTACTTTTATTTTAGTTTATGTGCATTCCTTCTCTGTTCTCCAGCATCTTAGGCATTGGGCTCAAGATAAGTGTTAGCTGAAGTGCTGTGGGGATGATTGGTGCCATTAAAGGAAAAATGTTGTGTAATTAAGGCAGAAAAGAAAGGATGTTACCATAAATACTGTTGTGATGTGGCTCAGGGGGGTGTAGTTCTGCCACATACTTCCAGTGAAAATCTAACAGCCATTCCAGCCCTGCTTCTGTTGGGCTCCTCCCCAAAAACAATGCCCCTGTTGAGAAAGAAGTCACTGACATTGTGATATTTGATGCTCAAATAAATTGTGCTAATAACATATCTAGATACAAACATAATCCACATTTAATTTTATAAAAAACGGGTGTATTTGGTGCAGTTTGGGGCTATTAATATTTTTTGCAACTAGAAATCGCATTGAACTTTCAAATGTTACCTTTTAATGGTCAGGGATTTGCTCTCCCCAGCCATGAAGCAGTGGTTCTTGTAGGTTCTCTATTTATTTGAAGGATATATTTGTTTATTCTAGCTAAAAATGAAGCTGTGGTTTGCAGTGGTTATGTTTTCTTAAAGAGTGTCATTTTTTGGCTGATATGAATAAGAAGGGAAGACAGTGAAGCACTGTGGAGTGTGGCTAGAGAGCACACTGTGGTGCCTATGATCGTGTCCTTTTTTTACACATTGTTCTGAAATCTGGCTCAGGAGCTCTGAATGTTCTTGCTCAAACAGCTGGAAGCTCTGAGGCAGAGCCAGAGAAGCCCCTGTGCCTGTGCAGAGTGATTGCTGTGGTGTGCAGCAAGGCTCTGGATCTTTGCACTGGAAACTACATCTTGCCTGTCAAAATCTCAGAGTCCTTGTAGGCCACACTTCTGCAGGCAGAGCAGTGCTTCCCTGAGCTGCTTCAGGCCACACATAACAGCTCTTGCTAGTTCTGTTAAAAACACTAAATATTTTGGTTTGAGAACTGTGCTGTTTTTCCTGTATTGCCTCATCTCCAGCACATTCAGGCACTGAATTTGTGTTCCCCTATATAAAGGGATTGCTGGGGATATGTGGAATGGGACAAGCTTAGATTACATATTGGGAAGAAATTCTGTGTTGTGAAGGTGGTGAGACACTAAAACAGCCCAGAGAAGCTGTGGCTGCCCCATCCCTGGAAGTGTTCAAGGGCAGGTTGGATGGGGCTTGGAGCAGCCTGATCTATGATGGTGTCCTGTCCATGGTAGAATGAGGTGGCTGTGAAGGTCCCTTTCAACCCAAACCACCTGATGATCCTGTGATCCCATGGGAATGTCATTGTGGATGTGGGTGTGCCAGGATCCACACTCCCAGGTCCCATCCTGGGACTGATGGATGATTTCCACAGAGAACCCCAGGCCAGCTCCTCCCTTGCTGAGGTGTGGTTCTTTTCTTAGCTCATGAGTGACTGCTTCAGGCTCCAAGGCCAGTGCTTCCTGAGCTGTGTTTTGATCTCTCAACCAGGCTGCACTAGATTGAGGCTTTTTTTATGTTCTCCATGGTTGAGCTTCTGCCAAGCCAGTGGAGAGACAATTTATTCCTGAGTGTCCTGATGGAAAGCAAAGTAACTGCGTACACTCATTCATTTCTCTGAATTTCAATCAGGTAATTTTTGTGCAGAATTGTCCTGTTTCAGTAACCTCTTAGGGAACATTAACTCAGTACATTTCTGTTTGCAGCAGTAATGGTGTATTAATTTAAAAATAAATGTGGTTGTTGGGTTTTTTTTTCCATGTACTTTATTCCTTCCTCGGTGAAACACAGCGATCCGAAGTGCTTATTTCTGAACTGAACCACATAAATATTTGTGTTGCAGAGTCCTGAATGTTCTGGTACTGACATCTCTGAATACAGATTAGAGTGGGGAGAAGAGGAGGAATCTCTACAGCTTGCATATAGTGGCACAGAAACCTGCTTTGAAATCAGTGACTTGGCGGCGGCAGCGCATTACTGCTGCAGGCTGCAGGTACGGCAGGGCTGCATGCATTGCCCTCTGAGATCCAGACTGAGTTTCCTTCCGCTGCTGCTCTTACCTTTATCATTAGTCCCCTCCCGAGTTATGTGCTCTATAAGGCAGGGGGAATGCACATTTGTTTCAAGCAATGCAGACTGATATGCTACTTAAAAATTGCTCTTGTGTTTTGTTGCTTTCGGTGGCTTGTAACAGCCACCTTGCCCTCTGACATCAAAACAAAATGGTAATGGTTTAGAAAATTAAAAAAAAAAAAATCATAATTTTCTTCATGGTAAGGAGAGGTAAATAATATCTATCTCCCAACTGGATATTGAAGATTTCCCTGGCTTAAATAATGAATTCCAGCATCTGTTTAATTGATGAAGTAAGATAAAGCAGTTGAGTAAATTCCTGTCTACAGGAGATGGGACCTGCCAGAAAGGGAGTTCCCATCTTTGCCGTTTTGTCTCTTAGATTTGTGAGATTGGATCTCATACAGAGTCTCTACATGATTTCTTTTACTTCGATCTCTTTTACCTCCTATTATTTTCAGTAAAAAATAGCAGTTAAAATACATTTTGTGTATCTGTATGAAAGTAAAAAACCAGGACCTTTCGTCCTTTATGTCTACTGATAAATAAATGGAAGGTAAAGAAACTGGGACTGAAGTAAAAATATTTTACCTAAGATACTCTTCCACAAGATATATTTGTATGTGAAGACAGAACACTACCACTAATCCAACCCAAATTCCCACCCAGCTGGTAACATGTGGACCACCCAGGGTAATTTCTCTGATCAAGGACAACATGCTTCTGTTGAGCGTTTCCTTCATATGATTTTTTTTTTTTTTTTTTTTAAACAGGATATTGAATTTTTTTCATTTTTTTGGGAAGAAGGTTTGGAGGAGCTGGCCGGCAGCCCAGGAGCTCGGGCCCCACTGCTCCAAGTGCACTCAAATGTATTTTGTGTCTTGCCAGAGCTGGTCTTGCTCTGGCACTGTGGGGGAAGGAGAAGGAGGGAATGTGTGAGTGGCTGGGAGGTGTGAGCCAGAAAGTGCCTCTTGTTTCTGCAAGAGGGAGAGCATTCAGCATCTGCTGGGCAGGGAGGAGACTCTGAGACCACTGCTGTGGGGAGCCCAAGGAAAATTCTGTGTTAAAAATGGAAACAGCCAGCTGTATGGCATCTTTGATTTCCAGTGGGGGCTTATTTCAAACTACCTGCCACAAAAATGTTGCACAACTCTACTCAGTTTTTAATGCAGTCAGTATGAATTAATTCATAGGCAGAAGTTACAGGAAAGGCAGAACAGCAAGGAGATATTTTATTGAAGTACATCAGTGACTCAGGTAGTATTTTCTAGAGAGCTTTATCCTCTGGATCTGATTCTCTGTATTATGTGGAGAAGAATTTCTTCCACGAATACTCTGTAATCTTCAAACAATTACACAAAAATCTCCCCACAAAGTAGATATAACAGACAAAGAAAGGAAGTTAAATGGTGTCAGAAATTTAAGTTTATTTTATCTGTTACCAGCTTTAACAGAAAAATTTCCTTTTTAAAAATAAAGGTCCCCCTAACCACATTTATTCAGCCTTCTAATAAACACACAGTGTTGCAATCTCGATCTACAGTAACTCAGTAAAAAAGAGAATTGAGGAATCAGGCATATCTAACTGCAGGGCAGACAATTGTCTTTACCATTGCTCAACTTTTTCCCTGCAGTGAATATTCCTGAAAACAATAGTGGCTTCTGCAAAGGGAAATATTGTGTCATTTGGAGATGACAGGGGAAGGCAGCTAGGGAGCAAAGCCCCATCAGTTATGGTGATGAGATTGTCCAATAAAGCAGTTAAAAAACACCACTGACAATAAATTGCTTGGAGCAAGATACAAATGGCCAAACACTGATTTAGAGGCAAGACAAATCATATCATTGGCAGAGCACAAAACAGGGCTCACTTCTAACAGCTCCAGGAGCTGCACTAAATAGAAGATTTCCCCCGAGCAGGATTTGTTTTGAAGGGCTTTTTAAAGGCTGACAAATGTAACTTTATTATCTCTTTCTTCAGTTGAACAAAACGTCTCCTGGAGAAAACAGAACATGGCTTTGTGTTTTTGTATTATGCAGAGCAGAAATAAGTTACTCACTGCAGTTAAGCATAGATGAGAAATCAAACAACTGTTTGATGTGTCCTGTCATTGCCATCAGAGTCCTGCTGGCAACATTGTAAGCCTGGATTTTTGAATTAATTGTAACCTGATGGGAGATTCTGGGCTAACTTTTCCAGATGTAAAGGAAATGTGGAGGGTGCTGGGCAGCATCAAAGCTGTTTCTGGAGGTCTGTGCCTTCTGAACTCCTGTAGTTTCTCCTGTACCATGTTCTGTAAGCTCTCCCCATACCTTGTGTGCTGGCAGGATGCTGGGCTGTGTCAGGGGGTGCCCTGCAAGCAGATCCAGGGCAAGGTGGTATTGCCCATTACATGCCATTCCTGACAACCTGGAATTCTGCATCCAGTGTTGCTCCAGATTGAAATAGGGATGTTCAGATGAGATATAAAGGAAAAAATATCACCGTGCAGACACTTAAGGATCTAATAGTGGTCCAGAGTGGCTGTGCAATCTACATACCTGGAATTTTTCAGGATCAAACTGAAAAAAAAAGCCTGAGCAACCTGCATTGTCTGACCCTGGCTGGAGTAGCAGGTTGGACAAGATGAGTCTCACACTCCCTTCCAGCCTGCGTGGTTCTGTGATTGAATTTCTAATAGTCCTGAGGAGGTAACATCAGTCATTCCCTGGCAATTCCAGTGCAATGGGTACAGCTTTTGCCACTGGCTGAGCATCAGCTGATAAAACCCCAGGCCTGTACAGCTGTGCAGTGCTGGGCTTGCAAAGACAACAGCCTCTAATTAATGAGGAGAAAGGGGCCAGGTTTTTAAACTTGGTTTCCACTGAGATTTAAGATCTAGGACTTAAGATGAGAAGCTTGATAAATTGTTGCTCCCCACTTTTGTGGGAGATACTGAGCTGTGTGCTTTGGTTGTGGTTTGGTAGTGAATTATGACTTTTCCAACTTTAATGATTCTGTGATTCTGAGGAAATGTTGAGTCATAGGCTTAATGCCATGCTGAGTTTCTGTATTCTTATACTGGAAGCTTTTTAGCATGAAACTAGTTATCCATTTTCCAAATTAGGAACCAGCGTAGTTTTTAACAAGCCAAATATCCCTTATTTAAGGGATATTTTGCTTGCATAAAGCATCTGTTGGGCCACCCTGCAGTATATTGGGGACTTTGGACCGTGTGGCTCAGTGATTTTGGGTAGCCAGTTTGCTGATGTCACCTGTCACTGGCAGCATGACTATGACATTTTCCCGTACTAACCAAAGTTTTCCGCTGATTAAAAGGTTATTAAATAACTGTTAGGGAAAAGAGAAATATTCTCCAGTTTTTTTTGACAAAGGAAGATCCTAATTCCCGAGGATAGCAGAGGTGTCAGTCACGCTTTAGAGAGGAAGCCAGCAGTGCATATCCTCTGAAGAATTCATGCAGCCCTTCGAGGCTGCACGGTTCATCACTGTGGACTTGATACACGTGTGAAGGAGAGCACTGGTGAACGTTTTTTGTTTCCACACCCAGGCCATTAACCAGGCTGGAGCTGGCCCCTACAGCGAGCTGGTGACCTGCAGAATCCCCGCGTCCGTGCCTGATGCCGTCTCCACGCTGTCCGTGCTGGAGGACCAGCACGTGGGTACCTGCCAGCCCTCACCCTCTGTGTGCCTTGTACTGAGCTGGGAGGAGCCCAGCAATAACGGGGCTGAGATCACATCCTACAACATCGACCTGGGGGACGTCAGCGTCGCCGTGGGGAACGTGAGGAGCCACGTCCTCGAGGGCCTGCTGCCCGAGACCTCGTACCGGTGAGTTGGGACCGGGCACGCAGCTCACACAGCTCAGCTCCACACAGGAGCTGCTGCTGCATGGAGGGGGGCTTCAAATGCAAACCAACAGCCCAAACCAGCAGCCTGGGAGCACAGGAATCTGCAGTCATTCCTTGATGGAATGGATTGTGGTAGTTGGTGGTCAAATATTGTTTTCTCCCGACTTTTTTCCTCTTCTCTCCTTGCGTTGTCTCTTACCTCTCCCTCCTTTTTCAGTTGCTCTGCTAAGGTAAGGCTACACTGGTAATAACAAATTTAAAAATAAATAAATTTTTAAAGTAAGAAATAATTAAAATTACAGTGTTACATCTCATGTTTCTTCAGCTACTTAGAAGTACTGTTCCAAGGGATTTAATTATTAAGTTATTGATCCTTGAGCAGGGCTAGCAACTTTCACACAATGAACTTTTATTTGTATAGCTACAGCTATTTTTTGTCTCTGGTATATGGAGATTAATGAAAAGATGATCTGAATTTAAAACCAATTTATATTGCTTCAGAGTCTAAATTGCTAAGTGACATTGCCAAAATTTTATTCGTTTATTGTTCAGGCTTATATGTTTTCTCCCTAATTGCTTATTAAGAAAGAAAAATTGTTCCATGCAAGCAATGAACAGCAATACAACAGAATATGTGACAAAATAAATTCTATTTTAAGTACTGTGCTAATAAAGACTGAAATTTGATCACGGAGTTGTAAAATTAGATATGTCACAGACTTGCTGTAACGTTTTTCTTTTTTTTTTACTTTGTATTCAAGGTCACAATCCTACAGGTCCTGTAAATGATAAGGTCATTATTCAAATTTTATCCTGTACCCAAGAAAAGAGAACATGTTATAGGAAGGATACAAATACATACACCAGAAGTTTTTTAAAGTGAGGAGCATACATTGCTTGCTCACAGATCATTCATATAAAGTTGAATAGTTTGTCTGTGGATTGGTCACCCAGCTGTGGAAATGCATCATCTTTGGGCAGTCTCGTTTTCCCTGGTTTCTCTTCAAATGTTTGTTCAACTAAGACCCAAAAAAGCTGAAAAGGAAGTCTGAGCAACTCAGGACAGAATGTGCCATTTAAATTCTTCACCAAAGTCTTACTTCAGTCTTTTTTAGCTGCTTCTTGATTGTCTACAGCTTCCATAAGGGAAACATCTTCTTCAAGGCTTAGAAGTAGAGATTGGAATGATTTTTTTTTTGCATTCTTATTTGATTATTTTGTAAAAAGCACCATATTAAATCACATAGTTTTAGTCAAGGATTTGTCCTGCCTCTGGTCCAAATGAAGCAGCCAAAGCCACAAACATTAACTGTTCTAAATATTGTTTTAAGACTAAGTTCCTACCAAAAAAAACCCGCTTGAAGAGCACAGACCAATGGATGGCCGATCAGAAGTAATAATGTAGGAAAGCTCTTTTGTTAAATAAAGTCAGAGAAAGAAACTCCAAATCTTACATCTCATTCGTGTAAGGGAAGACAAGTGACTGCAGTTGGATTGCAAATGCACCTCATCAATAGTTTGAAGTATTATTTTGCTAGTCAGAAATAGATTTGTCAGAGTGTTTTGGTCATTAACTTCTTCACGGATACTTCTTCTTCAAGCATATCTTGACTCCTATCTGTGATTAGGGAATGTCTGCCCTGATAAACAAATCCTTAAGGAGCAGGATTATCAGGCTGTGTGCTAAACGTTGGTGCATTTTCTGCCCTCCCTGGCTGCATCAGAATGTTTCAGAACATCACTGATCTCATTCTCTACATTTCTCCACTGATGAGTCTTCTTTTCATGTCAGTTTTGTTTAACACAACTTACTCTTCTGCCTCTCAAGTGTTTATTCCCTGCTGTGTTTAAAAACAGTGAACATATTTTCCCTAGACTAAACAAGCCAAGTACTACTGGGTTTGAGGCTCTGAACTCCCTTGCCAAAGTTTGAGCAGAATTTGAAGTAAATCACCAAAGGGTTTATACATTTCTTGAGTTGGAATTCCACTGTCAATGTTTTTGGTTGTGGGAAACCAAAATAGAAAGCAAATCTTGGTTATTATGAATCCAGCAAGTCCAAAATTGGAAATTTAAATTGTTTTGGATAGGGGGTGATTGTGAAAGCCTGTTCATGTGAGTGTCCACCCTGTTGGGGCTGTTAGCTTGGGTCTGGCACTGCTTTTTTCCCAGCTCCTCTGTGGGAATGGCCATAACAGGAGCAGCCCAAGAGCACGTGGAGAAACTCCAGGCTCTCCAGAGAGATGAGATCCAAGCTGACAAGCTGGGTGCTTTGTGTCTTAGCAGCAAGTCCAACCAGCTGGCCGTGAGAAGGATTTACATCCCAAAATGCATTTAAGGCAGGAGGAGCTGGGAGATTCCTCTGTCACACTGTGGGTGCCATCGTAGGGCTGAGTCAGGAGGATTCCAGCTCAGCCACAGCCCAGCTCTGCTGCTGCACAGAGCAGATGCCTCCCCAGAGCACTGTGTAAACATCCTGGCTGGTGAGCAGCTGCAGAAATATGTCTGAGTTCTGCAGTCTCTCTGCTTTATTGACATAGCCACGAACCTCTGGAAACTCACATTATAGGGTAATATACTTGGCCTGGTTTTCTGTGAACTGATGTAACTAGGAGTGAGTTAATAAATGTTCCACAATAAATAAGTATTCAACAGTCACAGAATCACCAATTTTCTATTACACTCTGTTCCCAAGCTTCACTTAACACATTCCATAGATAATTGTGTTCTGCCGTTGAGATACTTCACTGCAAAACAACTTCCAATATTTAAGAATGCTTCTTCTCCTCTGAAGTTACACAGTGTACAGAAATATATTGTAGCATTATTAAATTTTAATAGCAATAGTTAATTTCTTTTAGGATTAAAAATTCTATAAATATTTTGAATTTTTAAACCATATCAAGTAAAAGATCATCAAAGATGGAGAGAAAAATTCACGTGGATGCTCAAATTAGCAAAGTTTAAGCAGGCTATAAAACAAAATATATTTCAGAGTGTAAAGCTAAGTCTTCTTCCAGGAGTCTTGAGTGGGGATTTGTGGGGCAATGTGTGATTGCTATTCATAGTGTCCATGCTGCTGGTGGTGGTGGAGGATGCTGCTTCCCCTCCCCTTTGGAAGTCCAAGGCATTTTAACTCCCACAGGTTTCCACAGGCACATGGGTTGCAACTGGTGGCATTCCTCTTATGGGAACAAGGGAATCAAAGTCTTCTCATGTCAGACTCTAAAATTATTTCAAAAGTTGATTTTCCAGTTTGTTGGAATACTATACAGCAGATTTTGTGACCAATCTGAAAATAGCATCCTGTTTAGTGTGTTTATTTCCCTGGGTCAAGAATCTTTTAAGAGAGAATGGTCTGTTAAAGATCATTTTGTGGTTTCTAAAATCGCCCAGTCTGATTTATGGTTTTTCTTTCTAAATGTTTAAAAGTTGTAGTGGGAAAATGAAAGAATGAATACAAATATTATTGGTCCAGGGTCTGCAGAATTAGGCACTATTCTTAAATACAGTCTTTACATTTTCAAAAAACTAGTTGTCAAATTGTGACTGTCAGATTGTTAAACCAGTCTTTTTTTCCAAGAGGATGTTTGGGGTATTTTCACTTAGAAACCATTAGTGAAAAAGTTGAAAGGAATTCAGGAAGTGCTTTTACTGCAGATATTTCTACTTGTCTATATTACACTTTTACATGGAAATAAAGAGTTGATACAGTACTAGTTCTGTAAACAATAATTTGTTTCCATTTAATTGTGGATGTTCTCTTGCCCACCCTGGCTGTGCCACCCAGCTGGAAAAGCTCACTGTCACAGGCTGGGGCAGGGACACTAAAAAGCACCTGAGCTGAAGCAGGGACTGTGCAGGACAAGGTGCTCTCCCACCACCATCTGCTCTCCCTGCTTCTCCACATGGTCCTTTCTCCCTTTTCTCTTTCCCCTTTTTCTTCTCCCCTTCCCTTTGGACTTGCCAAGTGCAGACGCTGCTGGGGTTCAGAGAGAGGTGACACCTGGGTTTGGGTTGTGCTGCCATGTGCACAGGAAACACAGAATTAGTTGTTTGTGTGTGCCTGATGAAGCTCAGGCCCTGGCAATGATAGTGGCAATTTGCAGAGCTTTGTGGTGGTGCAATCAGCAGCAAAGAGTGGCCACATCAGCCATGTTAGAGTCGAATAAATCAATTCCTGCTTCCCCAGTGTCATCATTCATTTGTAAAGATGCCTGTCTCTATTTTAAGGCTTAAGAGTTTCCATCAGTCTTACTGATGCTCCAGAGTCAGGAGGGAAGTGTGTGTGTGCATATTTGTGTGTGTCAGAAGAGGGGAGCAAGAACTCTGTGCAGCAGAGGAAAGCAAGAAAGAAAAATTAAGAGACACATTTTTGCCGTGTGCAAATACCTGGCAAAAGCAAGACAAGCAAGTGCAGGTTTCTGTTATATCTAAAAAGTGTGATATTGGAGAGAGATTTGTTTCACTGCTTGTTTTCAGGTGTGGTAGCTGCCAGATGGAAACCAGCTGAAGTTACAGTGCTTGAGGAGAGGAGAGGCTTTGTTCTTACTGGGACTTTAAGTAATAGGAAACAAAACAAAAGGATATATAGTCTAGAGCATGCTGCTGCTGTAATCAACCCACAAAAGCAGTAGTGGCATTTTGTGATATAGCTGTTACTGTTGATGTGCACTTGCTAATGGATAGCTTGCTAGAATCCAGTGAAAATACAGGCAGGCTTTGTTTTTATTGGAAATACCATTAAATATTGATGTAATGACTCTTCAATCGAAAGCAAACCAGTAACATAATATGAAGTAAGATCAGTGCTTATATTAATTATATTTCTTCAGGTACTAGGAAAGCCTTTTGCTCTTTCTATCTGAAATGCTTGCAAGCAGCAGTTGAAGAGGAGGCTCCCACTTGATCTTTGTGCCATCCACCCTTAGGGAGGAAGAGGAGGAATGGAGGATTGTAAGGAGGTCAGGATGCATTTCCTGAGGCCAGAAGGAAGATTAAAGGGAAAATGCAGCTCCACACCAAGCAATACATTACCCCTGTTAATGGCTGGGTCAATAAGCAAAGTTTTAAGCACACATTTGCATATGACTGCATACACACTGCATTCTCAGTGTGCAGTGACTTTAGCTGACTAATCAATAGATCCGACTTCATTATTTTGCAATATGTTTATTACCAATGTCACCTTTTATGTTCTTGAAATGCAGAAAATACAGTTTGGGATTTTTTTTTTCTAATGGGGAATACTCTGGAGAGTTTTTTCCCCAATCCCTTTAACATATTATTTTCCTGATGGTAGAGCTGCAACCTTGCTGTTCAAAGCAAAGTAATTTTTCATATGTTGTTTGTGTGAACTTGCATCACTTCATGTTCTTCAGTCAAAGTAACTAGCTTTGCCAAGCAAAGACAGTTCTTGTAAAGAGTCTTTACCCATGAGAAAATACAAGGCTGCTGTGCACAGGATTTCCAAAGTAAATGACATCTCTCCAGCTAACTAAACTAGGCTAAATTATCTTAAACCTAATTAGTTTTCTCCATCCTAATTTTTCATATTTAGTCTTTCGTTTAACAGACTTTTGAAACCTTTCAGGCTCATCTGTACCAATATTTCTATTCACACAGTCCTCAAAACTGTTTGGAAATGCAAATTTCCCACTTTTGTTTTAGTGCTGTTGATATTACTATAGTCAGAGACTGCTACTCCTCACTCATCTCAGTGTTAGACCAAGGTGCAGACAGGTAAGAGAAAGTTAAAGCAGAAACCAGGAGTCATTATCTTAAGAAAGAAATAGAATTTAGAAGACTGGCTCAGTCTTAAGAAAATTTCTAAATTCAAGCTGCTGTGACTAGGCAGGTGGTCTGCTTTTCTTCTTGATATCCTCAAATGGCTCCAGGGCTTTTGTGCATCTTGTGAGAGGGATTTGGGTCCAGCATTTATTTGATCTAATAGATAGTTCACTGGCAATTAACATTTCTGCAGTTTATGGCAGAGTGTGGGAGGTTTGTGGATTTAACCTTCTCCATTAGTTCCTCACAGCAGTTTCCTGTGCTTAAATAGTGTCCTTTGTCAGACACTGAGAGAGCACTGCTCTGAGTCTTCAGGGTGTTTGCCAACATGGGGATGGGTTCATGGCAGTGACACCAGTGCTTTCCCTGAACAATTTCACCTGAATCAGTCCATGATCTTTGATAGACAACCAGAACACACTTTTGATTTTTATTTATTCATGGTTGGGCACTTCACGTTTTCCAGGCTGGGCTTGTCCTGTGCAGCTGCCCCTTGTCCCTGTGGCTGAAGGGGCTGTCACCAGGTCCTGAGACCCAAACCTCCCCTGTGCCTTGCTGCATTTCTAACATCTTCACTGCAGCTCTTACAGTCTAAGCAGGATGATCCTTGCTGTGTTAACAGAGCCTTCCAGTTTGCCAGAAAAAGCCCTGGGAGCTGGGGTGGGGCACTGTGGCAGGGATGGAGCAGTCAGCCCCAGAGGGCTCTCTTGTCCCTGGGGATGTGTTTATATCAAGAACCTCGTGAAGGCACTTCATTTAACATTCATCTTCTTGCTGTTCCTTTTAGGATAAGAATCCAGGCTGTCAATGAAATTGGAGCTGGACCTTTTAGCCACTTTATTAAAGCAAAAACCAGGCCATTACCACCCTTACCTCCACGGCTGGAGTGTGCTGCAGCAGGGCCACAGAGCCTGAAGCTGAAGTGGGGAGACAGCAGCTCCAAGCTCCACTCTGCTGATGACATGGTCTATATCTTGCAGATAGAGGACAGAAATAAAAGGTAAGAAGATGAATCTTTTCCTTGTGCTAATGGAAAAGAATTCTGGTTCATCATAATGCAATTGTGAGTGAAAGAAAAATTCTGTTTTTGTGATTGCTTCGTGCCTACCAATATGTACAAAATACTGTTTTCATAGGCATTCTGTGCCTCTAGTCTGAGCAAGTTATGCAGCAAAGCTGTAAGTGATACAGAATCATAAAATCATTAAGGCTGGAAAAACCTCTAAATCATTTGAGTCCAACCATTAACCTAGCACTGTCAGGTGTAACAGAAATCAATCCTGTACTGGTGAAATTTCAGCAAAACCCTTGGCTCTCTGCCAGTAAATTTAAAATCAGGTTTCATGGCCACAGTGCTTTACCTTTTGGAATATATGAAACAAAGATACTGCAGCTTGCTGTGTGTATTAATAAAACCAAGGGTTACAAATCAGAGGTCTAGGTAAGGTAAAACTGAGCAGAACAATGTTTTTTTGGGCAACATGGTGGTCTTGATTTTATAGCTGTAATGTTTTACAGCATTAGAAAATATGAGCTTGGCATCAGCTTGGTAGCTCCACAATAATTTTGAAATAAGGTGTGCAAGAAACAAAAAAACCTGTGTTTAAATTAACCAGTCATTGCTAAGCAAAAACTGTCTTCCCATGTGGACTTTGTATAGGAAGATTTGCTAATGTAGCTCCAAAGTTGTGATGAGATATATTCAATTTAAAAGGGAAGGAAAAAAGACAATATGCAAGTAATGTCTAACAGTCTGAGCTCTTCAATGAATAAATATCATAGATGGTTCATAATTTGCTAAGAAACACTCTCAACTACTTCAATTAGCTAAAATAAGTCAGTTACTGAGTAGATAGATAATCCTTAGAGACCTTCAGCACAGATCATAATTTGATGTAAATTAGCACAATTCCTTTAATTTAAATAGAGCTATGATGAGTTTATGCCAGCTGAAGATCTGGCCCAAAAGCTCTAATTTTAAGCAATAAACCCACCATGAATAATGCCTTAATACCTCCCAGTATCTTAACTGTAATGATGCAGAGAGGGTACATGCTCCCCTGTCTGTATTAATCCTGAGAGATGTCCAATGAATATAAATGCCCATTTGAAAGTCTGACTGGTAGAAACAGTTCCCTCAGAGTGCAGTGATGCTTGGCAGGAGCCCATCACCTGCAGCACCCTGGGATTCAGTCAGCTCTGAAGACACATCCAGCAGGCTGCTTTGCTTTGCTTTCATGTAGCACTGCAGGTAGGATGGTGAGGAACTGTAAATTGTTTTAAACCTGTCTTTATACTGGGGAAAATAGTAACTTTCCTTGTAAGAATAAAATGTTACCTCGCAGCAGGCAAGGAAGGTTTTTTTTTCTCCTTTGCTTTGGCACAGAGCTTTAGTATGATCCTTTGCTTTTGCACAAGCTTTTCCCACTGCAAATAGTCTCTTACAAGCTCTTAATTGGGAGCCATTTGAACTTGATAGTCTGCTGGATCTTCTTAGCTGTGAATTTGACTTAGAGTCCTCATGAGTTCCCAGAGATGCAGAGAAACCACTCCTCTACACTACGCTGTCTCCTCGTGCTTGAACTGAGCCATTCCATGAAATGGCTCCCTTTGGTGGTTGGGTTTGGAGCAATTAGCCCAGATAATTCCTGAAATCAACCAGAACTGGGGCTGATGAATCCTTCCTGGCATGGGCACAGCAGAGGAGTGGGATGGGTGCACTGTTGTGTCTGAGAGCAGCTGGAGCTGGCAGGTCCTGGCAGTAAGATCTGTTTATTTGTTCCCTGTCTGGCAGTCCCTTTTTGCTCTCCGTGGTGTGTATTGATCCCAGTGAGAGGTGCCCCTGCAAGGTACAGTTCAGTACATCCAGGAGAGCTGTCATCCCTGCTGAGCAGGGAAGGACAGCCCACGCAGGAGCTGGTAGAGGCAGCAGGTGGTTACAGATCTCCGTCCTCTCTGAGATCATTCCCATAAAATAAACCTTGTTGGGGCTGAGGGGTTTCTCACCCCTCTGTGTGCTTGTGGAAAACACTGGAATACAGCACTTGGAGCATCACTGGCCTTGTCAATTGCACAGTAAACTTGTGCACATGTGAGCAGTTAAATAGAATATTGTGACTGGAAGGGACCTGCAGTCATGCAGTGTGACTGCCTGGCCAGTTCAGTGCTGGCCAGGTTAAAGGGTGTTGTTAAGGGCATTGTCCCCTCTGAAGCACTGACAGCTCTGGGACTGACCACCCCTCTAGGGAGCCAGTATCTGGTGAAAAAATGACACAGAATAAATGATATAGAAGGGTGTTCTGGAGTATTTTATAGTTTGAAGGAGTTGTAGGAAGGTGTCCCCTCTGTTGGGAGAAGAGATAGTACTTGACTCAGGGAAAGAAATTTAAAGGTGGTTTAAAACATGAATAACTGAAAAGTGACTTCTGTCCTATCCCTGGTCTTTCAGAGGACATTGTTACTGTATTCCCTGAGACATCTGCAATTACTGGTAACAGCTTTATATTGAAATCCCTCAATTCAGCATTACAATTGTCTTTTCTTTGGTTTAAAATAGAAGTTACATTTAAAATGCTGTTGAAGCGTTTTCACAAACAGAAATACGAAGATGAGTGAGTTCTTTTAGGAAGAGGAAGTAATCACTAAGTCCCATCCTGACCCAATAGCTTTAATGGCCTTTTGGTAAAGACTCAGCTCTGGTTTATGTAATGATAGTCAGCCAGTGCTCTCCAGTGTGTCCTGGTCATTAAGGATTGTTTTCAACTTTTCCTTTCTGTAATGAGGTCTAACAGGCCAGTTGTTGGAGACCAAATGTTTCATTGATTGCAAGACCTGTGAAGCAAAATACTTGGAAATCTTGTGGCACTGATTAGTGTAAGGGCTTGAAGAGGTGTGCACATCAGAGATGTACCTGCGTTAGCTCCCATTAGCTCTTCGGGGTGTGACATTTAGGAAGATGAAATTAGCATCACTTGTCCTTTCAATTACGGGTAGCACTGAGTGGAAATGAAGAAAAATCTGTTTCTGGAAAGCTCAGTACACAGAAATGTTAGTTGAGAGTAAGTGACCTTTATGTAAGGAGGACTATGAAATTCCTTTCTTTTTTAAGAAAACTATCAGTTGTGACTTCATTTTCTAATTGTGGTAATGTCAAGAAATTTATGTTAATTAAATTGCACTACTTTCCAGAATAATCTGGATTTTTTTCCTCTGTGGAACAAACGAACCTAATTAATGGGTTTTATTTTTTTCCTGCTGTACTGGTAATTAATCTTTAGTTGTTCCCACAACTAATTACACCTCTTAGTGTCTTAAAATGCTCACAGTATCCAGTCTGAATGGGAGAATTAGCAAGTAAATTAGTAGTGGGTCATTTATCAGTTGCTTGTGTTTATTTTAGATGATTGTATGTTGCAGTTGAAGTAAATTGTGTGATTTTTGTGTGTGTACAGAATCACAATCAATATATACATGTGTAATTACATTTTAAGAGAGAGCCATTGGTAAGGCTGACTAAGAAACATCCTAAAAACATTCTTTAAAAATATAATATAGGGATCATGGTCAGTTGTCCCACACTTGTGTTGTCTTCAGTTGGTGGTAGCAGGGAGTGGATGAACATATGAGGCTCAACATGGGTGTTAGCTCTGTTTTAACTTGAAGGCAGAATAGAAACACAGAGGGATGAGTTGCTGAATGTGCTGCCCTTGCCTGATGACTTTTGCATAATCATTCCCTGGTTACTGCAAGTTTCAAGCAGTCTAATTAAAAAATTGTTTACACTCCTGATTTGATCAAGACAATTTGCACCCATTTTAACAGCAATTACTGTTATGTATCAGTCCTACTGGCTTGTGAAATTCTATTAAAGTACAAAATCGGATAAGTTAATGTATCCTTGCAAAAACCTGCAGGAAAAAATCATTTTCATTTTGGGTAAAACAGTGATAAAAGGAAATTAGGCGTGAGCACCAAGATAGATGGCATGTTACAGTTTCCACTGCAAGCCTGGCTAGATAGAAAGTTAATGTCCAGGAAAGTTTTCAAGCTAACCTGTGTTCATGTTGCTGCATTGTGCAGGTGAGTATTGTTCTTAATAATAGTGATATTTATATTAGCAGCATTCTGATCGATACCTGAGGCTTTTCAAATGAAAAAGAAGATGGAGAACTGTTCCCAGGTGTAAGAGTTAACTTGTTAATGCATTTCATTTTCTTCCTGGAAGCAGGAGTAAACCAACAGTCGTAGTAGGTGTGAGTTAACTGTGTGTGTGTCATTATTTGAGACAAAGTGAAGCCTGAGAAAACCATGTCAAATGTGTGAGATGAGGTGTTTCATCTGTTAGGAAGCTGGCAGAACACACAGTAAGATGCTACTCCATAAGTATATTCAAAACATCCCTGCTTTGGTAAGAAATAAAATTTTCTCCTTTATTTTGATCTGTGCACATCTGCAAGTACCTCAGACTTCATGGGTAACTGAATATTCCAGACAGCAGATCATAAATAAGAGCAGCATCCAGACCCAAGATTGTCACTGTAATAAAAACCATTTTCTGCACACCTGTAACAACCTTATAAGGAAAATAATGCCTTGATTAGAGTAATGACTCTGATATTTAAGCTCTAAAGTTTAATGGAGGCTAGCTTAGTGCAGCAGGATCACGTTGGCCAGTTTTCCAGGAGCACATTTTTAGGTTCCAGCTTCACTTTGCTGATGTTGGTGAAGCAGGGGCTGAGCTTGGCTCCCTTCTCCAGCTCTGCCCAGGTCCCTGGGGCTGTCACAGCAGCAGCTTGGCCACCATGTGCTCAGTGAGCATCATCTGAAGGCCCATGAACACTGTTAGTTGCTGCCACTCTGGGGAAGTGGCTCTAATGCTGCACAGGCAAGATAAACACATGTAGGGCTGTAAAAATATTGGTTTGCTGCTCTGAACTGTGTTTGTTCTCTTTTGGTTTTAGCTTTAAGTTCACTCTTATTTATATCTACTGTTGGTTATTGACAAAGTGTTGTAGCTGCCTCATCATCTACTTCTTCCTGATTCTATAATTTCAAGAGGTCATTGGGTGTTCTCCCTGGTTTCTCCCACATCTTCCATTCAAATGCTGTAATTCCCATTTAAGCTGCACTCAGTGTTGTCCTCCCTGCCTGTTCCTCGTCCCCCAGATGTGGCTACACTCAGGAATCCTCAGTCAGGCACTTTGCTGCTCTTCCATTCCTCCTGAATGTGCCCAGATGCTCCTTCCAAAAAAAGCAATTTTTCTTGCTAAGGAGGAGCTTCTTAGATTGAAATACTTCAACTCTCAGTAATTCCAGACACCTTGACAAGTGACTGTCTGTTGTAAATATGGGTTACAAACTCAAATTCAGCAGCAGATGAAAGATAATCTAGTAGAAACATGCTAAAAATCGATTTTTGGCAGCAAGTACCCTTTGTCTAGCCTGCAGATGTGCTAGATAGCTCAGAGAAGAAAACCAAACTCTTCCCATCTGACTGTTATCACTTTTCTTCCTGCCTTTTTCTGTTCCTCACTTTGTTTTGCTTTTTGAAGTATAAGGAAGGAAATGTTTCCTTCACTGGGCCCTGTTGTTACTCTTATTATTCATAAAAACAAAAATCATATGGCCAGTGGTGAGCATACATTATAATACAGATAATATATATGTAATATGTATTATAGCTAAAACTTTCCAAAAGGAATCTTCCAGAAAACAGATCTTCAGGTCAGAGGGGCCAGTGCATCCCACCTGTTTGGTCCACACCTCATTTTAGGACTGGAAGCCAGAGTTGGGAGAGGTTGTGGGAGCACAAAACTCTTTTGGAGAACTCTTGTTATATGATTACTTTCCCTCAGCACCTGCCTGCAAAAGGAGATCCCAAAGAAAGGCTTGGAAAAGGGCCCCAAAGGTAAAAAGATTGGGTCACCCTGGTACTGGTTACAGGAACAGTGATGGATGTGGGGATGAGAGGTGCTGCAGGTGTGAAACTTTTCTCTTCGAGTAGAACGTTTTAAAATACAGCAGAAAGGAAAAAAGTTGGGTGTTGACTTTACTCCTGCATCTCTGAATTAGATGGTTTTGGTTTGAAGCTTTGCTTTTCTTGTTGCCACCCACAGTACAGGGAGCTGCTGGTGAAGAGAGAAAAATCACATAAATTAGTGAGTGTTTGATAATGTTCTGCAGCCAGATTAGAGGAACAGTCTCAGAAAATAGGTGGGGACAGTAAATGTGTAGATAACGTGATATGGCATTAACAGTATTCACAGAGCTGTTGGTTTGTGAAATTCTTGTACTTTAGTTTCTAATTAGGCATTTGCCTCTGTGTGCTGATGTGAAGCCTCAGGTCACCAGGTCAGACTGGTGCTGTATTAAAGATTTCTCTCCAGCCAAAATCCTAGCATCTGAACATGAATTTTGAGAGTGAATTACAGAATCATTCAAGTGGCTCTTTCAGCCTTTGTGCCTCTCCCCAAGATTGCCATCTTAGTACTGTACAGTAGAGTTTCTTTCAAATTAAATTCTTGCAAGAACCAACAGGCTACCAAAATATAAACAAAACCCAAGCCTTTGAAAGGGAACCTGCTGCTCAGAATGTGCAGGGAATTAATGAGCAGAGGTAGAGCAAGTACATTCATATTCTTCTGCTCGACTGGAAGTGACTGAAGTGGAGGAAAACAAAATAGCTGCAACATGCAAAATACTTCCAAGAAGATCTTCACTGGGAATAAAAGGGTATTGATGAAAAACTAACAGCAGTGGTGTTTCCCTAACAATTGCTGTAGGACATGATGTTCTCTCTCCTTTGCTGTGTGCAGGTAAATGAATAATCTTTGACTGATGTGAGAATGTCTGGGAAGGGAGAATTGGGATCACTCTGTGAGATGAGGGAGAAGTAGCCTCTGGGGAGTGTCTCCATCCCTGGAGAAAGTTGCTTTCTTTTTGGTATCTGCTGTTAATTTAGTGGTGAGGAGAGGCAACAGTGCAGCATGGAAAATTAGAATAAATCAGGTTTTATTATGGGTGGTGCAAACTTAAAAAAAAAAAAACCAGCTGTATTGAGAAGGCCAGTAACCACAGAGGCTGAATGTTTTCAAAGGCAGGGTGCCAGCTGAGGTATGTAGCCTGTTGTTTTTTGAATTCAACTGGGCAAACCTCTGTGATTTGAAAATGTCTTGTTTTGAAGAAGGTGAGAGAGAGAGATAGAGCACAGGGAAGGTTTCCATACATGGATTAAGTCAGGTTTTCAATGCAGAAGAGATGAAGTCTTTGCAAACAAGCTCAGAGCTGGTTTGTTCTTGAGGCAATCTATGGAATAAGGCCTGGGTGAAGCACAGTGAACAATAACAGGCTTGCCAAGAAGGCAAAGGTACGCAGAGCTCATGTTCAAATCTGCTTCTAGATTATATTGAGATTTTAAGAATGAAATTGCAATAATATGAATATGTTACCTTAGTTAAGGTAATTTGTAATGTATGCTACCTCATAGTAGCAATGTGATGCCTTCAACTTGAAGTTCATTGTGGTCCTCCAGCAGAAAGCCCAGGAGAGTGAAGAAAGACTGTTCCATACCTATAGCCACCTACATCAATTAAATGCAATATTTTTAAAAACAACAAAAATAATCCTGGAGGATTATGAAATGCCTGCTTTACACATGAGGAAAATACTACCTTATCAAAAAATCACAAGTAATTTGAAGTTAGTCTTTCATCTTCATTATGTGCCTTACATCATGATCTGAATCTGCAAACACAATTGCAAAGCATTAGTGCCACAGTAAAGTCTGACAGCAACTTGACTTGGCCATCAGCCTTTCTTCTTTCAAAATTGGAAGCCCTCTTTCTTCAAAGATGGTCAAATCTCGAAGTTTTTGTGCTTCCATTACAGTCCTGTGGTGCCAGCTTCTCTATAACAGTTCTTGCTTTCCTTACAGATGTTTTCTGAGACAGAGAAGTAGAAATGAGTGGAGATGGGAACTGGATGGGAACATTGGTGTTAACTGAACTGGGAGTATTAGTCCAGTTCCCAAAAGACAGAAGGGGCTCAAATGTTTTTCCAGATCACTTCCTCAGCTTTAGGAAGTGTTAGTGACCATAGTCATATCCAAAAGGTGAAAATGTCATTTGAGTCATTGGTATTGGCCATACGAATGTCTGGAAATGTACCTTAAGCCCAATGTGGAGTGAGGGTGTGCTTGTCTGTTAGCTGGGAAGGTACATTTATCCTCTCTTGCTCACGCAATTCCACAAATGATTGCAAAGAGGTCACTAGTCTGAAGTAGGCATTGGATCTTTTTTGCTCTCTGTTGCCCTTGGATCAGGGTCAGAGACAAATCTCTACACTCCTGGGAGTACTGCAGTGGTTTCTGAGCCAGCTGCCTGATTGAGCTGCAAGAAGTGTAAAGAGAGAGTGTCCTGTCTCCTAATGCTGTCCTGAGTATGTGTTCTTTGCTCATCACGTGGTGAATCTCAAGAAATTTTATTCCATGAGCACGAGTTTGTGTCAGTCTTTGGAAATGTGCTGTGGCTGCTTATGTGAGCCTCAGAAATGTGGGACAGCAGGGAGTTCCTAAACTGGGTAAGCATAAGGTTAAGAAAACAATTCTTCTTTGGAGATTGTCTCTAAACTCTCCTCTTAACATGGGCACAGATCTTTAGTTTCCTGTCAAGGTGTGGGCCTCACTAAAACGCAGTGAGGGTAGTAAGTCACATTAGTCCTCAGAGTACATTTCCAGCAATTTGAACTACCTGAATATTCCCTTTTTTTTACAGATGATTCTTGATCTCTGTTTGTACTTATGTGGGTTCCAATCATAACGTAATACAAATTGATTTCTGTCTCTGAGAGCTAATGACAGACCCAATTTCTTTGAAAGGCTCAAATTGGTTGTACTCTGTATCTCATGCAGAGCTAAAGGATAAAGCTAGCACCTAGATAGGGAGGTCAAAGAAAAATATCTCTTGGCTTCCTAGTGATTTAAAACCTTCTGAAATGGTTAAGGTACTTGAATGAGGCTACTAAATAGTCAAAAAATAGTATGTGATCCTACACAGCAAATTTTCTGTTCTCCAAGGCCAGGACTATTGTGTGCAAGAAGTTGTTCCCTGGTGGAGGCCGAGTGGATGGATGCACAGTCTGGGTGCTTCCTCTTTACTTGCTTTCATCCCCACTTTGCTCAGCTCTTGGGGGTCAGGGGCTTAGCTAGAAATTGCTGGCTGACATACAGCTGTTAGTAAAAAGCATTTATCTGAGCAGAGCGATAGAAAATAGAAGTCAGATTCTCTTTAGCAACTGTATGCTTTTTTTTTTTTTAAGTGACATTGGTTTTGTTCAGAATTACACTGTTGGACAAGTTTGTGTGCTCTTGTTTAGTCTTGTCAATGGAAGTGTTTTGGAAGATGACACAGATGACTGCAAGACAAGGTATTTGTGTCTTAATGGGCAAATGAAGTCCAAATCCATTAAAGAGTCAACATATTAATTGTGTTCTCATATATGCAAACCAGCAGCACACTTAACCTTATTGTAGCAGGACACAGGCTGAATCCATTTTGATTCCATCCCACACTGACAGATGTTCTTCCTGATAATTCATGTAATCATTTTACAAGGTGATAGTAGTTTCAAAAGGGACAATGAACTTCTGCTTTCCCTGACCTTCTCCTCATCATCAGTGTGTTATTAATGTGACATTTTTATATGTGCACTTAACAGCCCTGCAGGGCACGTGGTGCCAGTTTTCACAAGGTGGATACTTGGAGCTGGTAGGTGCAATAGCCAGAAATGTCAGTGCCACTCCAGTGTAACTACATACTCTGGTTTTTATTGTTTCAGATTTATCCCAATTTATAGAGGACCAAGTCACACGTACAAGATACAGAGGCTGACAGAATCCACCTGTTACTCGTTCAGAATACAGGCAGTCAATGATGCTGGGGAGGGACCTTTCTCAGAAATCTGTACCTTCTGCACAACCAAGTCAGTCCCACCTGCAATCAAAGGTATGTAGTTGGTTTTTCTATATGTAAGTAACATGTAAATATTTATGTAATTGGTAAGTATGAAGGGAGGCTATAAGAGTTACCATAAGTATGTAATAACACATGTGAAAAACCAGTTTGTGCTGATTGTAGGTTTCTCTTGAGTTGTGAAGTTACTTAATGGTGAGAAGCTAAATTACCACCCAGAAAAATCACACAGGCAAGGTTAAGTCAGCCACTGTTGTAATAAAAAAACTGTTGAAATGCTGCTGCTATCAATAATGTTTACCAGGGTATTGCTCTGGATTACCACAGCATTTATACAAAGGACCTAACAGCTGTAGTGTGTGTGTGTGTGTACCTACCAACATAAGTTTTAGTAAAGTTTAATGTTTTTTGTTGTGTATGGGATGTCCAGTGTAGACTTTCAGTGTTTATTTTTCCTTTGATGTATAAAATTAATTATGATATTTCACATGTAGAGCATTAGACTTAGAACTCAGCATGTGTTCCACTAGGAGAACTAAAGGCCTAATTAAACAAAGTTTTATAATGAAATGTCTTTTACTGTGTGTAAATTTTGTGCTAAGTAATTATGCTCCTGAGGAGGAGGAGTAAGAAAGGAAGGAGCAAAAGTAAAAACCACAGTGAAAGATTTTTCATTATAAAACTTCATGTAATTAGGCCTTTTGTTCTAGGCCTAATTAGTCCTTCTTTGGCCTGTTACAAAGGCAGTAGGTTTGCTCTATGGGCTGTCAGATCAGCTGAGCTGGAATCAAATGCACCTTTCCTGCTGGGTGCTGAAGCCTTCCCTGTCAAGCCCTGTGATTTTCTGAGAGAAACAACAACTGTCAGTTTGTCAGAGAGGTTTTGTTTGCTTCTCCGTATTTAAAATCTGGCTTTGGTGATTTTGACATCTTTTGTAACCAAATATTTAGAGAGGAGAGAACACTGCTGGGGGTGCCTTTCCCTGCTAGGACAGCTGCTCTGAGCCACCCCCAGGGAGAGCAACACTCCAGAAAAAAATACCTGTGTGATTGAGGGTAAGGATACTTGGCCAGGGGCGAGTTATCCTGACCCACACCTTCCCACAGGTGTGAGATGTGCTGCCAAGGGAAGGGAACTTGTGTGGCATGACCCAGGGTGCTGGCATGCACTGTAGAGTCACACTTGCATTTTGTTGGCTAAAAATCCATTTTATTCCGTTCACCTCACTTAGGTTTTTGTTTTGAGCTCCCAGGCTGCCTGCTGAGTCCCTGTTAAATGTGACTCATCCCCTGGGCTGAGTATCAATGGTGCAAATACCAGGTCGTGCGTGGGCTGGGACCTTGGGTACCTGACAGAGCACTGGCTGTGACAGAGAAAAGGATGTGACAAAACTGCTAGGGAACACTGCTGAGGGGAAGTGATGCCACGGGGAGGAGTGGTCTCATGCAAAATGATAGTGTTGATTCCCTTCTGTGCTTGGAGAAACACAAAGGAATTTATGTGATAAACTTAATCTGGCTTTTTTATCTATCAGAAGAAAGTGTTTGTTCTCCTGTAAGGTCTCCTAATTACTCTCCTAGTGACGCCAACCCTAGAATAGCTTTGTTGTTAATGGCAGTGTTTTGTAAGTGTCAGGCAAAAATCTACATGTATTGAAGTGAGGGATGGAAGGAGAAGGAAAAATAATTGAGATTGTTGTTGTCAGTTAAGATGAAGGCTTCTATTATCAGTCTCTCAACACTAGCAGATGTGCAGAGAGAAGTAAATGGATATTGATTACATTTGGGCCTTCATAATTCATGTGTTCCTCTTGGGAAGTAACAAATCAGTCTAAAATTCGTGTAATGTATGCAGCAGCATTTGTTTCTTTGGTAGACCCTCCTGTTGTCTGTTTTTGTAGGGTTGGAGATCTAGATTGCCTTTAACAAGCTCATGTCCTTGCACGTGCACGTGTTAACCACCTGATACAAGTGTTCAGCACTCTTGTTTCTCCCAGTTTTATTCCTTTATTTGGTATTGTGACCAATAAAGGTATTAATAATTATATTAATATTAAGTAATACCAAAAAAGCGCTTTGATGCACGGCTCTGCCTGATCTAGAGGTTGGTGGACTGGAGATCCTGTTGCAGGTTTTTTCATGCCTTCCAGTGCAGATGCTTTGTTGTACATAAAAATGTGCTGCCCCTGTCTGTGCTCTGCTGGGCTCACCTGTGAGCTTGCCATGGGTCAAGGCACAGCATCCCTTGGCTTTCAGCTGCTGAGAGAGCCTCTGCCAAGGACAGCAGCCTTGTAACACTGACAAATTGAATTTCTCTGGAGTTCTAGTGAGAGCACTAGTCTGAGTCTGGCTAGAAATAGCAGGTCTGATTAAGTAAGTGGGTGTCAGGCTCAGAGGTAGATTCAAGTCCAAGTCTTGAAAATTATGCTTTTCCCTTTGCTTCCCAGGCTGGACTTCATGTATAATAGAGAAGATTCTTTAGCTTCTCTTCTCACATTCCTTCTCCTATTTTTCCTGAATGAAATGTTTGATATTATTCCCCTCTTTTAATGGCACGTAGCATGGGAGGAATGCACAGGCATCTCCACTGGCACAGATGTTTGCTCAGAACTTCACAGAATTGCTGCTTTTATGAATGCTTTTATGAATGTAATTTGTGCATTGGCTTCTGTTTTGAAAAGATCAGTGCACAGCACTGCAATTAAGTTTTGAAAGTTTCCTCTAAATCCACTCCTCCTTTGTAGCAGCTCACAGAGCTGACAGGTAAGAGGTGCTCTACCCTTTTTAAAATGTTCTGGTATATATTACAGTGCTCATAAAATAAGATTCCGGTGCTGTCTTTATATTAAACATTAACACATTTCCTTTTATTGCAGCCCCTCGAGTGACACAGCTGGGAGGAAACTCCTGTGAAGTTAGCTGGGAAATGGTCCCACCCATGAAGGGAGATCCTGTTGGTTATGTTCTGCAGGTACTGGTTGGAAGAGAATCTGAATACAAGCAGGTACGGAAATGGTCTGGATTTAATATAGTTAAATTGATGGCATAATGGAAATGGTTTTGAAAATTCACTGTGCTGTTTCTTTCTACTGTATTGAATTACACCCTATGGTGATGTGTCAGGTGCACTTTGGTAAAGGCTGAGTCAAAATTAAGGGCTGTAATGGGCTGTTTTCTCCCCTAAGGGAGTATATAGAACATCATTATTTTATTGGAGTGATTTGTGTTCTTTCTGTGGTTAATCACTATTTTTAACTGTACTAACCTTTAAAAAGTTACAATCCTGTCCACCCCTGCTTGCTTCTGAGCTGGCTGCTCTTAACCATTATCTGAAGATGAGATGAAGTCAGAAGATGAATCTTTCTAAGCCAATTCCAAGACTGTCCATCAGGGTTTTCAGTCAAGTACATGTTAAGTGGTTTGTTCATCTGTCTCCTTCCTGCCTGAGGTTTTGATGCATGTGTAAGTGCTGTGTATCCTTTCTGTCACTGTGGAAACAAAGGCAGTGAAGGACAGCTGATCCTTCTTTCTTGTCTGTCTGGATTAGACATCACAAGTGGACACTTCCCCAGAGCACCTGAAACAGAACAGCTCATTCACAGTTAGATCTTTTATTTCATCTGTCACACCTCTGGCTGTGTGATTTGCAGTGCACTTCATCTGTGTGCTCTCTTTTTCCTGTGCTTTCTTTCGTTGTCATGCGGATTCCACATCAATCCAAATTAGGGAAATGAGATATGCTATGCTAATTGAACTCTTATGCTGTGCTAATTAAACTCTTAAAAATATGTATAAAGTAGTGCTTTCTTTGCAGCTGTGTCTTTGTTCCCCTTCAGGATGTTTTTGAGTGCTGCTGTGAACTAGTGAATTATCAGAAATAACATGAAAAATGCAAGACAATTCATGGGGGCAAAAGATTCAGAAACCTAACAATTGTTTTGTCAGGAAACATTTTTGATGCTGCTGTAGGTAATGAAACCCCTGTGTACTGTGTTGGCCTCATAATGTCAGTGGCAAGTGAATGAGTGGAGCCATTTTGCTGTTGCCTGATGTGCAGAGTAGCTTTGGTGTGTTACGTCCAGGTACAGCTTCAGCAAACCTAGTCCCAGTGTTTAAAATGTTCCGGTGTCCCTGGGACATGAGTGATGGCTTCATCTGCACAGTCCAGAACCTGTGGTGTGAAGGAAGTAAAAAGTACTTTCAGAGTCTTCTTCTTTTGAAGGCCTTCATTTCTCATGAGGCACGAGCCTGACAGGGGTTTTTGTGTGAGCTGTTGCCAGTAACTCCCTGGAAGAAGCTCCTGGCTGGGATGCTCCAGGTGGCACTAGGACTTGTGTAGTTGTGCTGGCTGATAACCATGGGAAAGAGGGAGACTTCCACTGTTTCACCTTCACAGAAATCACCTTTGCCCATCAAGAAGTTTTTCCTGCATCAGGAATGTGAGTGGTGTCTCAGCACTGGGGCACGTCCGTGTCACGAGCTGCAGTGGCTGCGTGCTCTGAGCCCCTGTAATGTGCACAGAAGATAAAATACAGAAACACCTTTCAGTGATTTTCTGGCCAATACATTTCACCTCTGCTTTGACATGCCTGTGATCACCTGCTGCTATTTAAGTGAAAAGTACTGTCAGCAATATGTTCATTAATGTTAGTGATATGTTAATTACCTTTGCAGTGCAAGTCCTAAATTTATTTTTAAATGTTTTCTTCCCTGCAAGTGACATACATATTTTGCATATGTATCTAAAGGGGCATATTATACTAGAAACATTTTGCAAATTGTTTTAAAGGGTGGCACAAATGAAATACACTCTAGATTTTCAGGCTATTCATAGATTGCAACATCAGACACTGATAGGCTTTTGGATAAAGCTGTCCTTTCTCTCTAGACTATCACACCTGAGCTGTCTCCTTCCCCTGCACCCCAGTGTTTGCAGCCCTCCACAGCTCAAAAGCTGCTGATTTTCCACTATTTGATCTAGCAGAAATGATACCAAAGCACTCAAAAGCCTTTTTTTTTCAGACTGGGACTACAGCCATCCCTGCCCTCCTATGGGAGAATATTTTGTAAATATTTCTGTGCTGGGAATTGTCTGAAGAACTGGATTTCTTGGCGCTAAACAGATAACATTTTAGCTTCCTGGAAAGCGTATTTTAAAAAATGCTAACTGCTCCTTTCCTTGTTTCTCACACAGTGTGTTCTTTTTTTGTGTATTTTGTATACTTTATCTTTACAGATAACTTTAAAAAAGCAATGGCATGGGACAGTTCTTTTTAGGAAATCAAATCTGCCTTGTTTATGAATCAGGATGTAAGCCACAGGAGATTCCAGGAATCAGTGGCCTGGATTTGTTTTTTTTGTTTCTTGCACTCCTATCTAGCATGGCTTACTCAGTCAGAATTTAGCTCCATTATTAAATTGTCTTTGTGTTTGCATAGCTGTAATGTTGATTTTGGAGAGCAGGCTGGCCTGTGCAGCACCTGCAGGAGCTGCAGTTTGGGACAACAGCTGTAAAGGTTTGGTTTCCCAGTTGAGCAGCTCTGGGGATGGAATCACCCAGGAGCCAAGTCCTCCTAAGAACTGACCATGGAAAAGTGAGAACTGAACTTTATAAAGCTTCTTTATCCTTAAATTGTTTGCCACTGAAGCAAAATGTTCTACCTTTGAAATTTCCAAGAATTTGGAGGCAGCAGTGTTTAATCAGCTTCTGCCACATCTCTTCTGGGAAAAAAAAAATGTCTCCAAATGCTTTCCAGAAGAAGAAGTAGTATGTGTAGGGTAGACTGGGTGTGTGAAAATTCCCCAGCAGTTCTCAGGTCTGCACTGAGAGGTGGATACCTGGAAGAGCCCAGTTGGCCTTACCAAGCTCTCACTATAATTATTATTTTTTATTTGGATTTGATTCTGTAGACATACAATATCTGAAACGCTGTAGTTGAACTGATAATTTCTGTAAAGCTCTAGTCAGCCAAAAATTTGGTTTCCTTCTCTATTTTCAGTAAGTCAAAGGCACTTGTGCTGGTTCTGTGCCAGAATATGACACAATTACACAGTACCTATTGGCACTTAGTGCCACTTGAATTGAGTATTTCCTCTGCCTCCTGGTGTCAATTTTGTGTCATGAGATGGAGCAAGTAATTTCCTTTGCTTGGGGTTTTTCAGTACAAACAACCTCAAGGCAGGTTCTCTGAGGGACTCTTGTTTCTCTCGTCTGGAGGCAAGGCTGTCACACAACTCTGAAGGGTTTTTGAATATCTCAGCAGTGGAATGAGTAAAGCTGATATTGATTTGGGATGAAATTATAATCCAGTTTCTTAAAAAGAAATCTGTCAGGTGACTTAGAAGAAATTAAACTTCTAAAGTGGGCATGTTTTTGACATAGATAGAAACCCATCCCTGGCAGTGTCCAAGCCCAGGTTGGACAGGGCTTGGAGCAGCCTGGTCTGGTGGAAGATGTCCCTGCCCATGGCAGGGGGCTTTAACTGGGGGGCCTTTAAGGTCCTTTACAACCCAAACCATTCTATGATTCTGTCTTTTTATCAGCATACAAAATAGACTTTTATTGGTTCTTTAAGATATTGGCCATTGCATCAGGGTGCAACAACCAGCTGAGGTTACCTTGCACTTTCCAGTGTGTTGTTTACAACCCAATTATGGCTGTCATTGTTACTGTTTGGAAAGGAGGGAGAGAGGGTTGGAATTATTTAATGAGATGAGTGAAATTGAGAAATCCTTGCCTGCAGGAATTCTCTTGTCTCTCTAGCTCGATCAGTAGGATCAAATACCATAAGAGGCTTCAGCAGCAGTTTATTACTTGTGATGATATTCTCATTGAGGGAGCCAGGCAAAAAACTCATCACATTTTTATCATATTCTCAAGTATCCAAACCAAAAAGCTGTTTTTAGGAACTGAAAGCGATAAATTGGATAGACACTTCACTTTGGCTTGTTGGTCACCAAAGCATAATGTGCTACACATAAAATACTATTGCTGCTTCACAGAGTTATATTTGATGTCATATTTGTATGGCAGATTTAAAGATCTTATTCATAGTTGTCAAGGGTTTTTTCTGTTGTGTATTTAAAGGCCACTCACAGGCTGTAACAGTGTTCAGAACCAAATGTGTTTGTGCTGGGGGCATCCTGCCATAGCTCTGAGGTGCTGCTGCAGCCCCTGGCAGAGGGCACAGAGGCTGCTGTCAGGACTGGGTGACAATTTAATAATTGTTAACCTGTTACTGATAGTAAATACTCAAACCACTGAAAGTAGGAAATGAATTAATTTCCATAACTGTCTTAGTGCTACTGCAGGAAATGTTTTATCTTTATCATTGGTGAATATTAATTTACATGATCTATTTACTTCCAATATTTTTTGAAACTTCCCTTACAGATAGACTCTTCCCTCACTTGGCTGTCTAGTCTTTTTCTGAGAAGTGCTTTTGAACAGCTGGTGTGAGTGAACTTGGCCATCTATACTTGTTAGGCTGCAATGAAGATATAGGTCTTTGATTTAGCCAGACCTGGCCTCCAGTTAGACTGGTATTCGCCACTCTTACAGAACAAAACAAGTAAAAAAAACAAGATTTATTTTTTTTTTACTGTGCAGGATTTTTTTCAGTGCAAAGACAGGTTGTATATGTGCCATCTCTAGTATTTCTTAAACGTAATTTATGAAGTTTAGCTTGTAAATTTTTTTAATTAAATGTCATTATTTGGATTTTGTTGGATTTTTTAATTTTGGTTTAGAAGTAGTCATATTAGTTGCAGAGGTTTATTTGTGGCAAAGGTATGTAGAGCTTTTCTGGCTATATGTTTTGAAATGAAATTATTAGTTACAGCAGCACCAGAAAGCAAATCTTGCTGACAGTTGTTTTGTGAGGGCTTTGAATTGCCCTGACTCAGAATCTAAAGCAATGGGAGTTAGGTGGAAGAATCCTGACTCAGTCCTGTGGGACAGCACAGTTGCCCAGAGCAGGTGGGTATTAGAAATGGAATTGCTGTTGGAGAACAGAGTGGCAGAGGTGTTCTTGGGATGAGGGGTGCTTTGCAAAGAGATGTTGCAACCCTCACGTCACCTCTGTGGGCTGCTACAGCACTTCCAGTTTTGTTTTCCCTGCAATTACTGTAACCCAGTACAACTCACTCCTCACTGGCATTGGGAAGACAAACAAAGACAAGAAGAAAGGCGGCAGTGCACGGCTGTGGCCAGCCACAGGTGTTTATGAAATGAATTTGTTGTATTCCTGTCACTTCGACCTAGAGGGAACTTCCTGCAAATGCTGAGCAATACTTGAGCAAGGCAACATTTATTTAAATGTTGTTTGTTGATCTCTGCCTCGGGTCCAGGAAACATGAGCCAGTGAGAGGACTTGTGCTTAGTTTGGAAACCCAGACTGAGCATCATTCAAACTGCACTTGGAGAAGCTGTGGAAGCTGAAAAGGAACAGAGAAGACAAATGAAAGAAGCACCTTAATCTTTTTGTTACAGACCTCAAAAAATCAGCAACTGACTGTTTAACCAAGGGATGAGTCTCAGGGGCAAGCAGGGTAGGAAAGCTGAGCCCTCCAAGTGGTCTTCAGCTGAGCAGGTTTCTTCCCTTTCCTCCTCATTTCTTACTCCAGAGTAAGACAGGAAATCCTCTAAGGGCTTGGGACTAGCTTCCCACCTGCTCCCCTTCTCTAGGATGAGTTCGTGCCTCTGGGAGGGCAGAGATGCTCTCAGCCTTCTGCTCCCACAGTGAAGAGAAGGGAAATGGTAAATGAGCAGAGGAAGAAGCAGCTGAAGTTCAGGATGTTTTTTTCCCAGCAGACACAGGCACTCTGTGACATTTTATTCATTTCATAAATTACCAGTCTCAACAACCATCCATTATATAAATTATTTGTTTTCAGAGTTTGTAAATGTTCCAGTGCTTTTTTTTTTTCCATTTAAGTCACAAAATTGTCTCAGATACTCAGTTTTTTCTCTCCTTTCTGATACTGTGATTTGTGCTCTGAGTCATGTGGTACCTACATTTGATTAATATGGATATGTGATGGGTTTGGATTAGTAAACAACCAAATATAATGCAATCAAGAGGAACTTTTTCATACCTTAATAATATTTTATTATTTCCACAGCTCTGAAAGTGCAATTTCTGGCAAGATTGCTGTTTCCTGAGAGAAATGTGAGGGGGGGAAAATACATTAAAATGACATTTGTAAGCAATTTTACAGCTACACATGGAATGACTTCCAATAACCTCGTTTGCAGGTTTTCTTCCTCTTGGGGCCAGACAGGGCAGTTATGTCTTAGACATGTTTTAGGCATACAGTCACAATTTTGGAGTGCAGAAATACGTTTGCAGCATTCATCATACCCACAGAAGATTAGTGTGTGTTGTCATTGCTGCATTGAGTGATGTGTTGTCTGTCCCTGCGTGAACTCTGTTGAGACTTGTTTAAGAAGTCCTCCACCTGCCTGTTTTTCCAAAACCTGTGTTGACCCAGTGAGTTTCTTCCTTTGAGAAGCGTTTCCTTGGAGACTTGATCTGATGCCTGGAGAGGCCGTCTAGAGCAGAGGCTAGACAGAGTTAGAGATTAAAGTAGGTATTTATTAAAAGGCCTTCAGAGGATACACCTTGGGCAGTGCAAAAGCCCCGCAGAGGCTGCACCCAAGATGGACAACGGTCGTGAGTTTTTCAGATATAAGATTGGTATTTACATATCAGAGGTTAATTGTCCAATTACAGCTTCAGGTAATGAAGTCATGTTCCCCCAGTTTACTCCCCCCAGTTCATTTTTGTTTATATTTTTGGGGGCCTGAGGCTGTGAGGGTGACTTTGGTTCTCAGGCCTGGAGGGATTGTTTTGTCTTACCTAACTCTGAAGAGAGCTTGCTAACACTCTGTTGGAGTTCAGAGTTATGCGCTAATGCAGTACAGGATCTGAAAAATATAAAAGCTAAAAGCCAAAGGCATCAGACTGAACTTCCGTGGTGAAACCCTCGCGTTGTTAGCCGCTGTGAAAGCTGGAGGAGGTTGTGTCTGACCGTGCCCCCTGGTTTGTTTTCAAGGTGTACAAGGGAGAAGAAACCACATTCCACATCTCAGGCCTTCAGGTGAACACGGACTATCGGTTCCGCGTCTGCGCCTGCCGCCGGTGCCTGGATACCTCCCAGGAGCTCAGCGGCCCCTTCAGCCCCTCGGTGGCCTTCGCGCCGCAGCGCAGCGCCCTGCTGCTGCCGGGCGGCGCCCACGACGCCAAGGCCAAGGCCATGGTGCCCACGGACGAACAGTTTGCGGCCCTCATCGTGCTCGGCTTCGCCAGCCTGTCCGTCATCTTCGCCTGTATCCTGCAGTACTTCTTCATGAAGTAGGCAGTTCAACCGGAGTCTAAACTACAGATTTAACTAATGCTACGCATTATAATCCACACATTTATTCAGATATTCCTCCTCCTCCTTTTTTTTTCCTCTTTTGTTTTTGTTTTTTTTTTGTTTTGGGTTGGTTGTTTTTGGTTTTTTTGTTTTTTTTTAAAATCCTTCGTTCTACCGTGCATTTTATATACTGCTCTTGTTTTTACGGTTCTAGCTTGAAGAAAGATAAATCAGTGTTTTGATGCACCTTTTTGAAATTCAGAACTAGGAAGCGGTCAAACTGGAGAAACAAGCAAACCAGATACCAAAAGCAAGATTTCTTTGTTTTTCCTTCACGATTTCAAAATTGTCACCAATTTGCCTTTTCAATGTTGTTTTGGGTTTTTTTCACTGAAGTTCATGCAGACTCTTATTTTATCATACTAGTTAGGAAATTTTAATCATGAGTCACTTTTTTTGTCTCTTCTTTTTCCTTCTAAACATTAGTCACAAGTGTGTATAATGGTAAGACTAGAATACAGTGTTAGTCAAGTACCAGTTTTTCCTTGAACAGTATTAGCAATGTTGCCTACGAATTATTCACTACATTTGCCCCAATTTTTCAAGATGAAACTTGTTATTTTAACTGTTTAGTGCATTTAAATTGGAACAGCGTCCTGCAGTTGAAAAACCTTTTTAGTTGCCTGTTATTTTTACAGTTACAAACACTATAAACTGCCTGTATAAGAAATCAAATAACCAAACTTCATATAAATTATGACGCATTATAGATCTTTTTTTTTTACCATTTTGATTCCTAGCAGTAATTTTAAGTAAGAGGGCATTGTGCAATAGTTAGTTATTCCCATGTTCAGCTATTTGAAAGCTGCTTTAACTTGTCTGTTTGTCACTGTATATAACTATTCTTAATCTAATAGTAGATATTATTCTATTACATTCAGCCTGATTTATATGACTCGAGCTGGTGACAGCCTGATTTATATGATTCAGCTGCCTCTACTGAATTAGGTGAGATTTACACTCAATGGAAGCAAACTTTACTGGCAGTTGATCTTTTTTTTTATTATTAATATTATTGTTGTTTTTTGGAGGGGTATCTATTTTATGGAACTTCCTTGGAGGTATCAGAAATCACATCTGCTCGTTTTAAATACCTTAACAGGGTGTCTATGCTGTTCTTACCACGGGGCTGATGGAAATAACTTGGTACCTGGCAAAACTGAGAGGAGAGTCCTGCAGAGGAATGGTCCCTGCTCTGGTGGCAGTCTCCCCCTCCTGCCTGCCCCTTCCCAGACACATTTTAATCCATCGAGACACTAGATTTTTAACTCTTGAGTCATGGGGTTATTTATATTAAGTCAACATTGTGCGAGTACCTCAGGGACATAAATGAGCTGGAGGTGCAAATAGATTCCAAAAGGGTGCAACAGACACAGTGTATTTCCCTGCCTCTTGTTTTTGTATATTTTTGCTACTTGATTTTGCTTTTGTCCTAGCTTTTTTTGTGCTCTGTCTCCATCGTCTAAGATTCAGTGTCCTGTACTAGCATAATATTCCCTTAACCAAAGTAATGGGGAAAAAAACAACATTATTTTTGTTTTTAGGTTTATTTATACTATATACTGCATACAGTACTTTAAATACCAATTACAGTGCAATCTTTTTATTTATTGTAAAAAAATAAAAAATAAAAAGTGTACTTATGTACTAATCTAATCCCCTTCTCCACAGCATGTTACATTTTGTCTGTTTTATACTGTTGTACTTTAGGTCAACTTTTTACCTGGCAGCATTCCTAGTATTATTAATCTTCTTGCATTTTCTTGTGTTTTTGAAGATGGGAGCATCTAGTACATTAAATGCCAAAAAAACCCATTATCAGTGATTCAAACGTTTACATGTATCCAAAAACAAAATCATCTCTGGAAAGAAAGTGCTAAGATCAATGAATTATTCTGTGTGCCTCTCTAGATGTAGCAAATATTAGAAATGTTCTGTATTTTGTTATTGACTATAATTAGTTTGATTTAGCCTTGCAAACTAATGGCATTGAGCTAAATATATATATTTTTTTGTTTTTTGCCAAAGTCATGGCTTGTCAAATTTATTTACATCTTATTTAAATTTATTTGTGATATGAAACTCTGTGACCTTGCATCTGTATTTTGTGAGCAAAGAGTATACAGCTGTTTTCATTGGAGGGGAGAAGAGTGTATTTTTTAAAACAATGAAAAGACCGCTAGTTTGGAAAAACCCAGAAATTTGAATAGATTCCCTTTTTTATTTTTGGTATATTGTTTGAGCAGTGCTGCTATGAAATCTGAGCTTGACACCTTTTTTTTAAGGAAAAAAAAAAAAACCACAAAACTGCTTTAATAAAGAAAGGAAAAAACCCGATGTGCTCCAGATTAGCAATTTTGGAAGTTTGAAATACGAGTGCTACTAAAAGCAGTGAGCAGAGGGGAGGGGAGAGCAATCAGCCACACTCAAAGCACCTCAGTCACTGCTGATCTGCTGGGTCCCTTGTAACCTCACTAACCAGAGCCCCCAGTCCCAGCCTGGGGTTTTGGGGGGTTGTGCTGGAGCAGCTGGGACAGGCCCGGTGGATTTGACCTTTTCAGTCTGTATCTCCTGCCAGAGTGATCTGATTGTCACTCGTGTGTCAGTGACAGAGATCACTGGTGTCACACCCTTCTGGTCTGAGGGACACTGTCCCTGACCCTGCCCTGCTGTTGCCTTGGCCCTTCCCAGACCTCCTCGTGGCCCTGGTCCAGCAGTGGCAGGTGCTGGATCCAGCCCCGGGGCGCTCTGCTCTCACAGAAATCACCAACAGCAGCAAAGGTAGAATGAAACACTAAGTATTTAATACCCTTGAGGAAGGAGAGGGATGTTTTTATATTGTTCTGCCTTTTTCTTTATGAACTTGAAGCGTTTTCTAATCCTGTTTGTTGGCTCCAGTAGCTCGGTATTCAGTGTCACGATTGCGAAGTGCCCTAATTGAATGTGTATGAACCTTATCCTTGCACAGTTCTTTAAATTGAGAAAGAAAAATAAAATGTTTTTACCTCACTATGGGAACATACATTCCAAGCTTTTCAACTTTAAAAAAAAATAATCAGACGTTTTCTTGTATTGTAAATTTTAGACTATTTCATATGCATTATATTAAAACTGCCATATCAATTTTAATGTATAGATTTTGCAAATACTACACTATGTATGTAAAACTTAACTGTATCTGTAGTGTATATGTAATATATTTATGCCCAATAAATGTTTTAATTCTTTCTGTTTTAATTCTTTATTTTAATTGAACACAGCCCTTTGGGTCCACTCCTGGCAGGTCAGTGCTATTGTGTATGCTGGAGCAAGGGTGGGAGACCTGAATTTACCTCAGGATGTTTCTGGTTTGTAATTGGAATGATTTTTGTGGTTTTGTGAAGAGTAAGTTTATAGTGATAAGCTGAAAATCAGGTGTTCTAATCACTTCCTTTAAATAGCTTGCATGAAAAATTAAGGATTTATATTTATAGAAACATACCTAGGTTTGTTCTCTCTTAGTAATTAAACTCTTCAAATACTAGAGCTTTTAACACTAATTATGTGCAATGAATTCAGTTCCTCATCAGGGTGAATTCATCTGGTATGTATACATGTTTCTTGTCAAACATCACATTCATGTTAATTTTTTAATGCTTTTCCTCAAGTCACTGCATAAATACAACAGTTGATTTGTTTGCTTTTTTAATTACTGCAGTTTTCAACACAAGTGGGGTTTTCCTAGGGGAATACAGTAATTTTTGTCACTTGGTTGCTCAGCTTTTTTATTTAAGCAGTGCTTGCCAAGACAGTCTCTTTTAACAAAACCTTTTAAATATGTCTGTAAAACAGTAATCAGCACTTTGGCATCTGAGGAGATCTTTTATTTTCAGTGGTCCCTGGTTTATTGCCAGGGGTGTCTGCAGAGATACTGGAGGGCAGGGAGAGCCCATGGGAGTGAAGCAGGAGTTAAACATTTGCCTTTGGAGTTCTGAATGTTACCTTGCGCTGTTATCCCCCACAGGTTTTTGCAGAGGTGCTGGGTGCCTTTCCCACACCCAGACTGTGCAGAGCTGGGTAAGTACACTAAATTTACCATGGATTTTGTTTTGTGAGGAAGCACAGAGCAAGCTGTAGCCGGGCTTGGGTGATGCTGTATTTACCAGCAGCTCTTCGCCAGCTGGCAAGAGAAGTACCAGCTTTGAAAAGTTCTGGGAGAGAGCAGAGGCTCGTATTTTGGGTATTTCTGTGGCCTTACCAGCAGGCTGTGGGGTGGTGCAGCAGTGGCCGTGGCCCTGCCCGTGTGTCAGGGTGAGCAGTGCCAGGTGTGCCCCAGCAGCGCGCGGTCCCCGCCTGGCGCTGCCGTTTCTATGGCAGCGGCGATTCTCTCCTCTCGGTAATCACAGAGCTGCTCAAAAACCAGCGCCTGGAATTTGTTTTGCTCCTCGCTTCAGTCGCTCCTGCCAGCTCAGAGCACGTTTGGTGTGGTGCAGGAGAGCTGAGCCCCACTGGAAGGGGGGACCTCTCTGAGGAACCAGGGGGTCAAAGCCACGTGTGGCACGAGCTGAGCCACGTGCTCCCGGGATGAGTTGGGAGGCAAACATGATCTGGAGTGACATCAGTCCTTGTTGTTCACCTCCTGTGGAGCTTTTCCACAGGCTCACCTGTGTCTTTGAATTTTAGGAGATGCTCAAATCCAGTGTGCTATAAAAAAAAAAGAAGCTGAAGGGGGTTGTGGATCATAGCACCAAGTGTTCTGCAAGAGGACCAAGGCTCTCCTGCCTCCCCTCCCATCTTGAAGCATAGCTGAGGTATTTAAAATCCCCCTGAAAATTAAATACCTGGGCTGGAAGCAGATGATCATTAAGGCCCTTTCAACCCAAACTATTCTATGATTCCATTCTATGAATTTATGGCCTGTGGACGTGGAGTGATTCTTCTCCAGCATTAAAGACATCTGCATCAACAGGGCGGTTTTGTTAGACCTGTCCTGCAACCAAAGGTGTTAGAGACAAGAACACATTTGTGTGGTATCATGAAGTATAAATTATATTTTCTCTGCAAATCTTTTTTCTAGAATTACTGCAGAGTTCATGATGTATTGTCATTTATTGAAGTGGTGTAGAATAAAATTCTCTGTCCTTAACCTGGCCTGGAGTAAAGATGCAAATGTTATCTCTGTTTTTCTCAGAGTGAGAACCACGAGTAAGTAGAGATGAATATGGACATTTTGTTTCACTGTTTTTATGGCTGAGCAGAAAAGCCAGCTGAGATCCCCTGTAAAGGCTATGTTATTGGTACTGCATTCTGAACAATTACATCTGTTTTTGCTCTTTACAATTACTCTTACAATGTATTTATTTCTCAGATTCTTGGCTCAGAGAAATAAAAAGTTTCACGAGATGCTTTCAAACACAGTAGATTAGCCTGGGATCTGCTGTTAAGTGAATGTGCTGTTATTAATTTGAGTAGTTACGTTTACTGCACTAATTGGTGGCATAGATGGTCTTGCATGCAATCAGAGCTATTTTTAGGTCTCCTGACAAGGTTAATAAATAACTGCTTGGGTGTCAGTGTGCTCAGTGGATGTCATTTCTTAGTAATTTTATTAGCTCATCTCTCTCATTTTCTGTCATATGAAAGCTATTACTCTCTACAAATAAAATGGAGCAAACAGTAGGGATGCAGACGTCTTGTGAGGATTAACTTGGGAATAGAGTTGAGAAATTCACCCTAATCCAATGTAAATATTGTCTTTTTTAATTTATAGCTCAAATGCTCTTTCTATCAGGAGCTTGTGAGCTGGTGGTGGTGTCCTGGGCTCAGAGGCTGTGCAGCACTGGTGCTGTTGGTGTTCCCTGGCTGCACTCCAGGCAGGATGCACTTGGTGCCTGCCCAGCCATGGCTGCAGCTCATCAGGGTTTGCTGAGAAGATCAGGTCTTTGCACTCAGCAGGGCCAAACATCCCCTGGGATGCAGCTGTGTGTAGTTTGTGTTGTTGGATGTAGCTCTGGATTGGTGATTGCTCTGGATCACGTTGCTGAAGCTGCTCCTGTTCTGCCTTCTCTCCAGTGTGGGGGTTCAGAGCTCCTTGTGCTCTTTATGGCTCTGTCCTGTCTTTGCTAAAGTGTCAGGTGATTGATTTCAGTGTTCTGAAACCAAAAGCATCCCAGCTGTACAAACCCCTGGTAGTTCTGTGAATGAGCCCTGTATGGCCAGTGATGGTGCAAGCCCCTTCCCCTGGCTCACATCAGCCTGTCTCACAGGAAGGGGCAGTGTATCTGCTGGATACAGGTGTGGGCACAGCCTGTGGCAGTGGCACTGCTCTGGCTGCATGGCAGAGTCCAGATTGCACTGCAGGGTGGAATCAGGCATGAGCCCACGGCAAAGACTGAAAGGAAGCAGGTAAATAAAAACCTCTCGTGTTTTGACACCACAGCTGGTCTGAGGTGACATCCCTGTGAGGGTGGTGAGGCCCTGGTACAGACTGCCCAGGGAAGTTGTGGGTGCTCCCTGGAAGTGCTCATGGCCAAGTTGGGTTGGATTCTGAGCAGCCTGGGATAGTGGAAAGTGTCCCTGCCCATGGCAGGGTGCTGGGACTAGATGGTCTTTAAGGTCTCTTCCAGCCCAAACCGTTCCATGATTCCACATCCCAGCATTAGACCAGAGACCCTCAGGCATCCAAGGGATGAGCCCACACCAGCACTCCTCTCCCAGAGCCAGAGTACCAGCCAAGGCACACAGAAACTCTTGTGCTGGCTGCCCACTTCCCTCCTCACAAACTAACAATAGTTCAGTGGGTTCAAGACATTCAATTAAAATTAACTCAGGAGATTGCACCTTTCAAAGCCCCGTGCTGGTGCCCCTAGTGTAGCACAGCAAATTTTAGAAAAATCAATCTCATTGTCACTGCTTGATAAAAATACCAAGGTGCTATTGACTGGGCAGGATGTGTGCCTGTGTGTGACCGTGAATCTTGGCTTCATTCTGGGAGAATTTGTAGTGTGCATTGTTGCTGCCTCTTGTCTCAGACTGCCGTGTTAAAGCTGTTTAAATCCCTGCTCCTCAGGGCTCATCGTGCTGTGTCTCATTGCAGAGCAGGCTCGTGGTGTCAGATTCCCTGCCTGCCCACCTTAATGAGCCGTGATTTGCAGCACCAGGTCATTAGTGGAAGGAGGCTGTGCAGGGAAGAACAATGTGGATAGAAGCTTGGAAATAGCCATGCCTTTTCTTTCTCACAGACAGTGCTGCAATCATGTGAAAATCAATCAGAACATGAGAAAAAAGCAAAGGATCTTTTTGATCCAGTAGCATCAAAAATGGGGGCAAGTGCTGAGAGAACATCTGAGCCCTGAGAGCAGCCTCTGAAGGGGAAAGCAGGGTACTTCACTTCTGACAGCAGTTTTGCCTTGTGGACTCACACGTCACAAAACCATTATTTTGCTCCCTGTGAAAGAATCAGAACAGGTGTGGAAAGCCATAAAACGCCTTTATTTGGAGAAGCACCAAGTGGTTTATCTCCAAGTACAATGGGAGGAGCGCCCTGTAGCTCTCAAAAAGATGTATTTGTACACAGAAATGAGAGCTGAGATTGGCAGCTGAGCCTTGGGTGATTCGGGTGCCGATTTAGGAGTCAGCCCCTCCCCTCCATCCCTTCTGGTGGTTTGCTGGGATGCTGCGTAACACTTGTGGGGCTCTGCTCACCTTTTGTTTCCTTCTCAGCCCACTCCTGGCCAGCAGTGTGAGGGCTTGGCAGGGTGTCAGGGATGGGATCCAGGTGACACTGCACATCAGTGTGCATCATGGCTTTGGAGGTGTTTGCCCTCCAAAACTGTGCTGCAGAGCCACCTCCTCTTGCTTAGCAGAACCGGGTCAGTGTGTTTGCAGGTCTCAGAGAAACTAGCACTCAGCATCACCAGGTCAGCTCCCAGATGAAGCCCAGGTGCTTTTTGTTCTGATCCAGGTAATTGGGTTAATGAGAGGCTCTGAGTTTTGGTCTTAGGGGAAAAGTCATGGTATGCACTCATCCACAGCTGACATCGGGAGGGGCCATAAGCACTGGACTTAGAAGGGAATGGAAACGATTCTGCTGGAAAAAGCACTGAGGAGGCCTGTTAAAGACCCACGAAGTGTGTTAGTTACAGGGGATAATGCTAATGTGCTACATTGTGTGCTGGAATAACAACTGGACTAAGGCTTGACAGTGAGTGACTGCAGAACCCCGTTAGCCCACATTAAGACAAGATGGATTAAATTTTCCTTTTTTCCACTGTACTTGCATAATCACAATTTAGAGATAAGAGGCAAACTCTGATCTAACGTTGGCTTTTCTGCTTTTCTTCCTAAACAGCAGCAGGCAGGGTTGTGGTTTCATGATCCACCAGAGCTGGCACAGCTGAACCCCATCATCTAGCAGCAACTGCTTTGGGCAAAAGTTTGGCTGGGGACGTGGGACATGAAGCCAAATCCCTGTGGGTTTTACCTGTCTCTCACCAGAACTCGTGTTTCAGAGGGAAAAGCCATGGGCAAGCACATTTATGTGAGGAAATAGTTTTGCTCCTGTGAAGTTTATGTGGAGCTGGGAAGGATTCCGGGTGATCCATCAGGTGGGGATGGGGAAGGAGATGGCTGAAGGGGGGTGTGTCACTGCCCTCAGTGAGTGATGGACCTGCCCAAACGAGCTGAGGTTTCCCTTTAACACCACAGGAGCTTCCAGCTGTCCAGGTGCTGCTGGCACCACGCTGGGCAGGGTGTGACTCCAGCTGCCTGTGCCTGACAGCAAGTGGTGCCCAACAGTGCAAACTGCAGGGGGCCCCGGGACATCCAGCTCCTGCAAATGCAGCTGCTGGCTCATCCTGAGGGTTTTCTGGGAAGCTCCTGTGTGTCTGCAGGCCCAGGGCCTGGTGTAAGATTCCCTGTGCAGATACAAACCCACTGCAGGTGTAGGCTCACCATGGACTGCAGGGATGCAGAGCCAGGCTGTGGACACAGAGTACACCATGTCTCTGCAGGGTCAGCCAGAGGCTGCTTGTTTCCCAAATAAAGTTTTTCATGGGCTACTGTGCCAAGCACTCTGGCAGCACAGCTCAGGAACAGAAAACTGATGGTGGGAGCTGCCAGACCCAGCCCAAACCCAGGAATGACATCCAGAGGGTGCAAGCGGATCCACACCCCATCACTCTGGGACAGCAGGGTTTGAGCAAGGGGTTAAAATGCCAAGGACTTTGATTTCATTTTTGTAAAAGAAGGCTGGTGCTTTTCATTGGAGTTGTGAGGGTAAAATGTTGTGTATGGTGCTTACAGCTGGGGGTGAGGCGGGTGGGTCAGGATGCAGGATGGTAACAGCAGGGCCATCCCTGGGAAATGAGATGTTTTTGTTCAAATATGAATTTACTTCTGAAGATGTAATTTACCTCTTCAAGGCCACGAGATTTTTGCCAAAGATACAAGCTCTATGGAAGCCCATCCAGAAACATCCAGTGAGCTCAGAGCAGCAGCACCCTAAAAACAGCCGATCCATGACAGAGAGGGTGTTCTCCTGGGTGTTTAGGTATCTAAAAACTGCTGATTTTAATAGGGCTTATGCAAATGCCATTTGATACAAACTTACATAACTGCTGAATATCTATCAATTCAAATTTTGACAGGAAGCGCTGGTTTTCTAGTGTATTTTATTTTTGGCAAGAAATACAATAGGACATGATTTTCTCCCTGTGCGTGCCTCTATCAAAGGTACTTTTTAAAATGAATGAAGCTTTCTGGTAAAGCCCTTTTGACCTATTTCATCACCAGTTTAACTCATTGCCAAGAAAGAAAATGCAGCCAAATTGTGCTTGTTTATTTGTGAAGCTGTGATACAAAATGTAGAGGTAGAAAAGCTTTTAAAACTGGGACTGTTTAACTGTTCAGTTATTTTCTCTATATAGGCTGCTCACATTCAAGTCAGTAAGAACACAGCAAAATTTTAACTCTTAAAGTCTCTATGCTTTTTTTTTTTTTTTCTGTCAGAACTGGCAAAGTTTGTTCCACAGGGCAGAGTTTCCAGAAATGGAAAGGCTCAACAGCCTGGAAAAACTCTTTGCTGCAGAGCTGCCCTGTCTGCCACACCAAAGAACAGCCCAGTGCCTGCAAGGACTCTTGTCTTCCCCCCATGAAAATGAATCTCCAAAACCATGTCCAGATCCAAAACTGGATGGGAGGCACAGCTGTGCCCTTTCATGTAGGGGAGACTTTGGGGAGAAGCTGCCAGGAGCACGAGGTGCTGCAGAAATGCCCTGGGAAGCAGAGGAGAAGGCTTTGTTTGCGCTGGGAAATGTTTGCCAGGACAGTCGAGGCGGAGAACACAGGGTGGCTCTGGTGGATGAGGAGATGATGACACCGTGTGCCAGCACAGGTTGTTTGCCACTGCCCTCTGCACCTGCAGCATCCCCTCTGCCCCTGCTCATCCTGCCAGGGACAAGGCAGGAGCAGCCTTGCCCCTTGTTGGTACCTGAGGCAGATTGATGATCCCTACCTTGGACTGACTTCACCGTTCTTAGGTAAAAAAAAGCCCTTCAAATCTTGCTCACCCTTTTTTTTTTTTCCCCTCAATGAAGTTATTTCTTACAGCTTGGGCAGGGTCAGGTTGGGTGGGGCCCTGAGCAGTCTGAGCTAGTGGGTGGCATGCTGCTCATGGCAGAGGGTTGGGACCAGAGGGTCTTTAAGGTCCCTTTTATGTTCTGTGATTCTCTGAATAACACTCAAGACAAGCAATGCTGGATTCATCCATCAGTGTGGGTGGGGACAAGTGTATCTTTTTGGAGGCATCAGACAAAAGTTGATTTTATGATGCAAAAGAGAGAGTTATCCAGGTTTTGAGGGATTTTTTCCTCCCTGCTTTCCCTATAAAAGCAGTTCATTATGTACCAGTTGAAGCAGCAGTTCCTGTTCACCATCTGCACTCAGCATGTGTTGGTGTGACCCCACTGGCTTTAGAGAATCCATATAGAGAGGTTTTGGTACTGAGGGCAGCAACTCTAATGGCTGATGTAGCCACAGCTACAGTGTGTTAAATGTTTGTGTTCCCTGCTAGATATGAAGTATTTTCCTGCTTGTGCAACAGACCTGTGAAGATGGCTACTTTTCTTTAATAATAATTTGTGTATTTTGCTAGATTTGTCCAAGGACTTGTAGAAATGAGTCAATTTCCTCAGTTGAAAGGAAAAAATCCTGTCCTCCACCTCAAGGAGCAGCCAGTCCCTTTCTTTCTGACTTTTATGACCCAGATAAAAAGTTTTAAATTTCATTCTATACACAAAGTTGTGGAAATTTTATGGTGTTGGTAGAGCTAAAATTTACATTTCCTCCTGATGAAATGTTTAGGCTAAATGAAATTAGTATGTTTGTAGTTTGTGTGCACAAATGTGTCTACACAGGGCTTTAATGTTGCAGTTACTCTGGTTAAACAAAATAACCTTATCAAGTTATTTATACAGATTTGCGGAACAAAATTAGAATGTATTTTTAAAAAACCCCAAACAAATTAAAATCCAGTTGTGTGAGCCGCACTGGATCCTCCCCCACCACAAAGCCACAGGGTTATAAAGGGTCTCATCACTTTATTTCTTTTTGTGTTCACATTTAACAGCACAGGCACAGCTGAGATTTGAAACACCGATGTGACGCCGGGTGTGTGTGACCGGTTTGTTTACACAGACAGGTTGTTACTGAGCTCACATCTGCACCCTCTTTCCGTGGTTCCCAAATGTCTTGTTTCCCTGAGTTGCATGAATTCTGCCACCAGACCTGCTTGTGAGTGAGAGAGAGAGAGACCAGCGTGGACAGCGAGGGGGGTGTGGGCAGAGGTGAGGCAGGAGGTGATCCTGCAGTGCTGCAGTGCCTCAGTGTGGGTGTTTGCACATAAATCCTGCGCTCCTGGAGTGGGGAGGGGACAGGCTCAGGTGCCACCAAGCAGCAGCAACCAGCCCCTGGCTCCAGCAAAGGTGATGGAAAAGACACTGAATATACAGAGGAGGCCAATTTCTCTTGTGAGTTCAACCTGAGCAGCTGAAGGTGTAACAGGGAAAGTGACCCATCGGTGTGAGCGGGGGGCTGAAGGCTGGAGAGTTCTGCTAACAGACAATTCACTAGGGAGAATTAAAATTCATCAGGGAGAAAGGGCTGTGGACCAGCTGGGGAGGGGAGGAACACTAGAACCAAGTGAACAGAAAGCTGCTATCACACATGCATGCTCCAAAGCTCTGTCAGCTCTGTGGGGCACAAAACCCACGTGTTGGCGAGACAATATAAGCTGTACTCATTAGCACAGAGGATGGAATGTTTTCTGGTTTGCCTTGAAATGGCACACTTGAGGTATAAAAATCTAATTTATGGGGTTTATGAATCAAGTATGAGAATGTGTCTGCCTGTGTCCTTTAATGCAGATTTTTCTATTACTTTCTCAGGTCACAGTGGTTAAAAACTGCAAAATATTCTCAATTCAACACTACAGCAAACGAGCACAAATGCACACCAGGCTTTACAGGAGAATGTGGCACTGGGAACAGACTTTAAACAGAAACATGGGGGATTTACAGGCAGGATACCTGTCCTCAGCAAGCTTTGGGGTGCGGTGGGGCGCAGTTAGGGACAGGAAGCCACAGACTCGTTACAAATATTGAAACAATTAAAAGCTTCCAAGTTCAAACATATCAAGTCATTCACAGTCAAACTGAACAGAACAAGTACAGATGACTTAGCTAGTAAAAAAAAAAAAAAAAAAGAGACTTTGGTGGGTGAATACATTCCACATTTTTATAGCATCACTGAAGGCCTGAAGTCAGCACTGTCCTTGTCCCACTGATATATATTTTAAAAAAATATTTCAGTACAGTCACGTTCTAAGCCACTTCTGTGAAGGCATTTTTTTGTTTCCTTTCTACTTGAATGTGACATGAAGGTTATTTATTTTTAGCATGCTTAAAAATTATCCATTTTATATCTCTTTTTTTTTTTTTTTAAGAAATAATTTTCCTCATTCAGAGAAAAACGTGAGCTTACTTAAAAATTGGTATTATGAAAAGTGTATCAAATTTCCTGTTTACTACTCCAAAAAGGCAATTCATTATTCTCTCTCTACTGTCTGGTTAGATGCTAGCAAAATTCTTAGCAAAACTAAAGCTAACTCTGGAAAAATTCAGCTCGAATCGGCACTGCTGAAGTCGTACAAACTCTGGAGCGAAGTGGGCCACGTTTGCCTGGTCAGGACGGCACAGCCTAGGTCTGGGCTAAAGTCAGCGTTAAAAAAAATCAAATGGGTAAAAGCAGCACAAAAATAACACCTGGGGCCTCGCCACATTGTGTGACCGCGTGCCTCTCCTCTCAGAGTCCCAAACTTCAGGCGGTTTCCCTCCGCTCCGCGGGCGCCTCTCCAAAGCGCGGCTTTCCGCGGTGGCGGTCCCGTTCCTTGCCCTCTCCCCTCCCGTTATGGCTTTCTGGAGACTCGGCGGGGATGCTCGGGGCAGCGGCTGTCATGTGATGACGCTGGGCTCTGTCCAGCCGCGGGAGCTGCCCTGCTTGCTGCTGGAGAGGCTCTTCTTGGGCAGGGCCCTGAGTCCGAACAGGCGGCAGGCGGCCACGCGGTACTTCCTCGACATGATGTTGTAGAGGATGGGGTTGATGGCTGCGCTAAGGTAGAAGAGGACAAAGGACACCAGGTTGCAGTACTGGCTGATCACTGCTATCTCCAGGGATCCCGCTTCAAAGGATTTGGAAAACAAGTACCGTCCTACGTGAAAAGGCAACCAGCAGAGTATGAACGCAAATACCACCACAACTAAAATAAAAACAGCAGAAGAAAGTGTGTTAAGTGTGAGTATCGACATACGTACAGGTGATTAACATTCCGTTTTGCAGCCCTGGCCCTTTAACAAATTAATCGCAAAGTGTGAAAATGCCTCCCCTAAGCTTTCAGTTGTCTCAGTGCATTCTCTGAGAGTAAAAATTGGTGATACTTAATACACTTGGATCATATCTAAACAGGCTGCCTAAATATTGCCCAACTAATCTGATGTAGCAAACTTCTGACCTATAAAACTTATGTTTGCATCAACAGAGCGTTAAAGAATCCAAGTGGTGACAAGTATAATCATCTATCATCTGCAGTGTTTAACAAAAGCAAATTATATGTGATAGACTCAACACTGTGGTTTATAATGAAGAATGTAATGACTGGGAAGTAAAATTATTTAAGACAAAAAGCAAAATTGCTGAAGGCAAAGCCCCTAAAATCAAACACAGAATGGGGAGTTGTAGAGTGCACATGCCAAGATAAGGAGAATGGTGCACCCCTCCAGTTTGTCCATTTTTTTGGAACATGAGTTACTCCCAAGAAGAGTAAAACCAAATGTATAGTATATAACTGCATAATTATAGTTATACATAATTATACAGTATATCTGTAATATTGAATTACTACAGTAGTTGCATTTACATGTAGATACAATGTCTGTACCATAATGGGAATGTGTGTATCTCTGAAAACTGGCCCATTGGACTTTTCATCTGAGAGAAAGGGAAACTGTTTCTGTTCATTTCCTGTGTGCCTTTGACCTTTATTATTTTTCATATTGCTCTGAGTGTATCTATTAATATACTCCAGAGAGAAAAAAACCAGAAAACTCGAGCAAGGGTTTCTGACATTCTTAAGCAATGTTTATAGTTAACCTGTTCATGGAATCCCAGAATTGTTTGGGTTGGAAAGGAACTTAAAGAAAACCTTTTTCCAAGCCCCCTGCTCGGAGCAGAGACACCTTACATGAGACCAGGTTGTTCAAAGTCCAGTCCAACCTGGCCCTGGTGGGCAGGCTGTGTTAGCAATCCTCATATCATGTCTCAAAAGATAATAAAATTCAAATTGCTGGAGGAATGGTTAGAAGAATCTTTCCCCAGAAATTCTGCACCAGCATTCCCAAGTTTAAAAGGATGCTTATGCAGGACTTGTGGTGGAGTGGAAAGCACCAGAGCTTGTGGTTCAGAAAAGGTTTTCCAGCTCTGCATTTTCTTGAGCCAACCACTTCCAGTTTTCCCTTACTATCTTCACTACAAAATTCAGATGATTCCCTAGCTCACATGGGGTTTTGAATCCATGTAATGAATATTACCATGATGGTCATTATGAATGAACAGGGTTTAAAGCACAGTCTGTTATGACTAGAATTTTAAGCACATGTAAGCATGCAATATCCCCAGTCAGGCTTTTGACAGTTTGATCTTCATGCATGCAGAATCCCATGGATTTCAACAGGAATGGCTGTGATAGCTCCCTTGCAAGTCAAGCTACACATTTAGGTGTTTAATTTCAGACCCAGAAGCATAACCTGTCTTTACAGTTAAAAGAACTGCTGATGCTAATCCCGTTCACTTGATGTTCCATGACTTGATAAAGCCTCAGAAAGTGCCTTCTAAATTTTAAGCAGAACATTAACACCAGTGAGAGTTGACTGCACTGAGCATCTGCTGCCACTGAGCCCTCACTAACTTATTTCCATCTTTCTATCAGGCATCAGGCTGTTATCATTTAGGGAATATTGGCTGTCTGTCAGAGGAGAGTCTTGCTACTGCCTGGCTGTTCTCAGACCTTGTGAAAGGAAAAAAAAATGCCTGAAATATTACAATGCGTGTGGCAACACTTCAGAGCAGAAATAAGCATTTTTAATGTCAAAATTCTTTATGGTTAAGTATATGGAAATATAAACGTGGTAGTAATATATATAATTTACTTACAGTCAGGGGAAGTTCATAATTCTGAACCTCTAGAAGTGTAAACAATTAATTACTTCCAAGGTCATGCTAACCAGACTGAAGTGATTCTATCAATCATAAAATGTGGCTGAAAGGGCACAAAGAATGCTGGGGGTTTTATTATCCTTCTCGCTGTTGCATAGTAATAAATTAGGACATGAACAAAAAGATCAGATAGGCTCCTATTTGATAATTAAGGCACTTAGGACTCACTGCCATCTCTTGTCTGCCTCATTAGCCCACCACTTCAACCCTGCTGAAGGGAGCCTGTGAAAGCTTCTTCCTGCAGAGCATCTCGTCCCCCCCAAAATCCACGGGATGACTTGCACTGCAGAGGACTTCTGGCTGGGATAAAAGTATGCAGCAGCAGCAGCAGGATTCTGCAGTTTTTAGACACTAAACTGCAGGACAAGTTTTTGGGTTTGTGTATCAAACTGCCACTACATGCACTGACTTAGTAGGTTAAAACTTGTGTTTCCATGTGCCAACCACAAGTGTTGTTTAAAGCCTTCAGCAGTGTCCATACACAAAGTTAGGAATGACAATGTCTGTTGTCCTGATCCTGTTCTCTTACAGTCTCTGAGATTTTACAGCATCACAGACCTCAAAGGAGACACAGTACTCCTGGTTCAGCATATCCTGGGGTTTTGCTGATATGAAAATGCAGATTAATTTTCATAAGCTTACACAGCCATGGTAGGAAATAACCCCAATTTGCTAAAACCTCAATGCTCTTTTCCTTTTCTTAACTGCACATCATGTCCTGCCTGCATGGCTGTAGTCTGCAGCTCAACTTCATGGCTTGAGAAGGGTTTAGTTTTGTTTAAAAATCAAATAAACCATTCTCTGTAAATAACATTGGTATCCACAACCAAAGAGCAAAAATGCTCAAAAATCTCCAGAGCACAAGCTAATTATAACTGTAGTATTTGTCCTTCTCAGAGATTCTTATTAATGTTTGTTTAACTGTTTGGGAGTCCCCAGCTCAAACCAGTTAGAAATAAATCTAAGGGAGGAGGAGAGTTATTCTACAGATACCCTGAGGTTTAGCCTTTTGTATGAAACATTTTCTTTCCTTTGGAAGGAACTATAGCAAACTACCAGAGAGCTCCCCGTCTTTTTCTCTCTCTCTCACACACACACACAAAAGCACACACATCCTTTTGGAAAAACAGAGCAAGAGGACTCGTACCTAACATTTTCACAGTTTGCTTGTTGTTCTTATCCCTGATGGCAGTGTTTGGACCGATGTTCTTTCTCTTCCTCCTCCAGAGCTTCCTCCCAATGAGGCTGTAGAGCACGGTCAGGCAGAACACGGGCAGGAAGAAGAAGATGCTGGAGGTCCAGACCATGATGGTGAGCAGCCCCGAGTGGATGGCGTACTCTGTGGCTCGGCACTCGTTGGTGCTCAGGGGGTTCGTGCCGTTCTCGTGCTCGACCCCCACCAGGATGAAGATGGGGCCGGCGCTGATGAAGGAGATGGCCCAGAGGAAGAGGATGACCAGCTTGACCTTCCCCTTGGTGATGATGACTTTAGCTCGCAGGGGGAAGCAGATGGCGACGTACCGCTCCACGCTGAGCGCCGTGATGTTGAGGATGGTGGAGTAGGTGCAGCTCTCGCTGATGAACTGGAAGAGCTTGCAGAGGAGGTCCCCGAAGTTCCAGGGCCGGTACTGCCAGAGGCGGAAGAGGTCCAGGGGCATGCAGAGGAAGATAAGCAGGTCGGAGAAGG
>VXBQ01008808.1:46447-59625 GCA_013400175.1 Phainopepla nitens | reverse complement strand
TCCCCAGGTGGTGTCCGTGCCCCCGTGCCCCCGGAGCCGGTGTCCGTGCCCCCGGAGCAGGGGTCCCTGCCCCGGCGGCGCTCTCAGCGCTCTGTCCCCGCACACGGCCCCGCGGCGCTCAGCACACGCGGCCGGTCCCGCAGCCCCGGGTGCGATCGCCGCCTCCTCGCTCCGTATCTTTGCTCTGCCCTTGGAGCTTGGCAGGAGCCCGGCCAGGCTCCAGTTCAGTGAAGCTGCAGCAATCACCCGCTTCTACATGATTTACCTGCAATTAAATTTCGATTCCGCGTGTTACTGCTGTCCTCTGCTCTGCCCTTTGCAGGCACAGACAGAACCGTGCTTCCCCAGCTGCACACTCCTATTGTACGGAAGGATAATGCTGTACCCAAGAAATAAGATGCGAGCAGAACCAGATGAGATCAGAGGCAGTAAAGTAACTTCCCAAACATCTCTGTAGGGTGTATCTCTCCACCTTTGCAGCTTGTCCCCACAAATTGTAAGGGTATGTGTGCTGCAGCACAATCTTTTTTCACTCCTGTCTGTCTGGCAGGGCTGTGGATCTCTTGTATCCCATCTCTCAGGGGTAACCAGTGCTCCGAATCCATGTCGGCATCTACCTTACCCATAGAATCATGGGATGGCTTGGGTAGGAAGGGATCTTAAAGCTCATCCCATTCCTACCCCCTGCCGTGGGACGCCTTCCACCGGCCCAGGCTGCTCCAAGCTCCACCAGGTCAGCAGGGAAGCAGGTTTATGCTGGTTTTATGCTGTTTCCCTGGGTGCACTCCGGCACTGGCATTCCCATTTCATGGCTGTAGGGCTTTGCTGGTGGGTAGGTAGGGCACAAGCGTGGTGTGACAATGCTGAGTTATTCTGCCTGTGCCTCTCAATGTGCCTGTTTTCTGTAATTTGTTCCTTCTGTAATCATGCAAGCATTAGCCTTAGTGCCTTGTCCATATCCTAATTTGGATGATATATTTTTGCAGGTTCACTGGAATCAGTATTCTCATTCCTGCTCATGAACTGTGAGACAGTTTTGCAGCAAGTTACTCAACAGTTGGTAAATTTTATGAGGGATGGCTGCACATTATTGCAGTGGAAAAGGAGGAAGAGCCGAGTGTACTGCTCACTTTGTCTACCCAGCTGCCTGTATGGTTGTGTTATATGTTTCTGAATAAAAATCATGGGCTCTATGCCACTAAGATACAGTTATTTCATATTAGCATTGTGTCCCCAGTCTAATTTATGTGACATTGCTTTATATTATGGAGGAGATGGCAACTGCTTCTGTGGTTAGGCTGCCAACTACTTTGCATTATTATATGGAATTATCTCACTCCTTTTTAAAATTTCTTCCCTAATGCATTTTCAGACCAGTGGTGTTAGTGGCAGGATGTTGATATTTACCAGAGAAAATGGCCCAAAGCTATAAATGTGACTTTCTATGTAGAGAGGATCCTTCAAGAAATTCTTTCAGTTTTTGCTGAACTGTGTCTTGTCAAAAATGACCATTTCACTTTCTTCAAGGAGAGAAAAGTGTTGGTTTTGTTTTTCCCTAGGAAAATAATTTATTGTTTTCTTGGATAATAACTGAATTGTGGTATGTCCATCAAAATCAAATACCCAACAGTGAGTGAGAACCAGATCTGTACACTCCAGATAACCTGAGCTTGCAATGCAATGATTTAACCCAGAATTCCCTGGGAGTTTGTTGGATATGTTGTGAGCCAATTGGATCAGAACTGGCAGTTGTACTTCAAATCCAGCAACATTGATCTCCTTCTTAAAAGGGTGTCATGAGTCAAGGGCTCCTCTGGCTGCTTTTCCTGCATGGAGCTGGGTCAGGGCCAGAAAAAAATGTCAGTTGAGAGAGAAGAAAAGCAGCTTTAGTTTTCTTTTTGATTTCTTTTCCAATTGCAGGCCAAATTCGGATGGAATATAGAGATTTGTCATCCCACAAACACTGCATGACAATGGATTCCTGCTTGGGCTTTGCACATGGTAAAGGACAGTGGTGCTGACAGTGGGGACAGAAGAGGTAAGAACTGTGAGAGAAGATGGCTTTAGGCTCCCAAAAGTTGTCTACTAGTCCTCAGGTGCAAGAACATTAGTTTCATGTTGTCAACAAGACAAGAGTGAAGTCACTGGTCTTACTGCAATGAGAGAAAGGGGCTGAGATTAACGACTTTTTATTCTATTTATCCACTAGCTGCATGTATGAGCAAACCAGATATTAAAAAGATAATTTAGAAAACACATTACACTGGACATTTACCTTTCATGGAACTCTTAAATTATTAGTGTTTCTCTTCAGTAGCTTCAAAACTGCATTGAGCTCTGGAGATGAGGTAGAAGAGTTTCTATTTGTGGAGTTTTGAAATCTCTCTCTTATGTTCTATTCTTTCAATTTTCTTCTCATCCAGTAAAGTTCTAATTCTTGTTTATATCAGTGTTTGTTGTCATGGAAATATCTGAAGGCTTTGAATCTACAATCGTTATGTGTTTATTGTGGAGAGAGGAAGAAACTGGAAAACAGACTTCAAGGTAGATTCATTTTGAAATGGCGCACCTCCAAAACTCAGAGAAAAGCAAATTCAGTTTTTATTATATCCAGGGACAGAAGGTGTTTTGACTGCTGTTATAAATGCAGTTTAGAGCAGAAGGTAGCACTTGGTGTATGCTTTCAAAGGTTATGGTTTAGCAACTCTCATCACTGAGGAGTGCTGATGGAATAGCAGTAATCCACCTTAATAATGTAAAACACAGAATGAGCTCAAATTACTTTACAGTTGTTTATATGGCAGTAATATCTGCAAGCAGACTTCAAAACACTGTTAGTTTATTAATCAGCAAAGCTGGGCTCTGCAGCCACTAATTCAGAGGTTTAGACTCAGCTTTTGGCTGTGTTTCAGCTCACTGTGTCACTGGGTCACACCTGGGCACTGTGTCCCTCTTCCTCAGCCTCAGCCCCCAACTTCAGAGAGATCATGATGCCTTGGTGTAGTGGTTCCACCCCTGCCACAGGCAGGACACCTCCCACTATCCCAGCTGCCCATCCAACCTGGCCTTGGACACTTCCAGGGATCCAGGGGCACCCACAGCTTCTCTGGGCACCCTGTGCCAGGGCCGCAGCATCCTCACAGGAAGAATTTCTTCCCAATATCCCATCTAATCCTGCCCTCTGGCCATGAGTCCATTCCCCTTTGCCCTGCCATTCTGTGCCCTTGTGAAAAGTCCCTTTCCACCTCTCTTGGAGCCTCTTTAGGTCCTTGAAGATGCTGTAAGATCTTCCAGAGCACTCTCTGCTCCAGACTGAACAAACATCTTCTACTGTAGTTTGGTAATGGGTAAAGATCAGATGTTTTGCTACTAAATAAGAATTCCCAGTGCTTAAATAATTGCTAAAGCCCAGAAACATGAGAAGTACCTCAAGGGAAATGCTCAGAATTTTGTCCTCTGATCACAAGATCATTTTCAGGGATTTCTTCAGCCTACGTCTTCCAGATGCTGTTCACCAGCTGGGATCTGGAAGGCAGTTATATGGAATTACAATGTGGCATTGCTCAGTGGTTTGCATTTTGTCCTTTGCATTGCAACCATTTCTGGCATTTAGTGGATTGTATCTGATCCCAATCAATGTCAGGGAAATGATTTAAGACAGGGTTGTTATGGAAGCCATAGGATGACACAATAATCACTGTGAGACTAAACAACTATTTAGTAAAAACATTTTATACAAAAGGCATGTAGAAAAATTTACAATATTCACACGTTAACACAACCTATAAAAATTTGCTACATATGTCATTCAGCATTAAGTGAGATGAAAAGTGTGAGTCAGGACACAGCACAAACAGAACTTGCTATATTTTTTCCATTCTTCTTCAAAGGTGTCCTGACATCCCTCGATAATCTTCCCCCAAGATAAGATCTGGCAAACATGCCTTCAGATCACTCAGAAAATTATTATTTGGTGTGATTCCTGTTGCAATATGTTCTGCATGCAGAGACCAAAACTGATAGCAGGGATCAGCCCTGTGCTGAAATCACCAAGCCCTGTCCAGCTGCAAGGAGAGCCTACAAGAGTCATTTTTCCAAGGTTAACAGACATGCAGGTGTGTTGGGAATGGCTCTGTTCTCCAGACTTTCCGGCAGGGAGAAAATTTCTGAATTAAATACTGAAAAATCAGAAATTGGAAAGAAATCAGAAAGAAAACTGTAGAAATGTTTTCTGTTCTCTGTCAAAACAGATGATTTGAGAAGGAGGCAAACCAACGTGTTCCAGGAAATGGTGAAGAATTTCACAGATCTGATTGCCACTGAAAACACACGTGTGAAGTTAAGGCAGAAGTTAAAACTCATTCTTTTCAGCTTACACTGGTTTCTTTGCCCTAACCTGCCAAAAGAAGGGTATTCCTGAAATTCTTCTCTTGCTGCTCCAACAGAGGTATTTCAGTGAGCCAAAGTACCTGCTGTCTGAATGGCCAGATAAACACAGGGGCTCGTGTCTGTTAATCCCCTGCTGCTGTGGGCAGGAGGATGAACCTGCCTGTTTACTGCTGAGGCCCATGTGCAGGGGCTGCTGTGATTTAATTTCCACAACATGCAGGTGAATGGGAGGGTTCCCACGGCAACCCCAGTGCATTCAAAAAATAGACAGCCAGACTTTATCCTGCCATCACTCTGCTGATGTAAAGTAACATTTGCAGAACTGTCTTCCTTTCTCTCCAATATATTTTTTTTTTCACTTTTCCCACTGTTTCCTCTGAATCTGGGCAAAATGCATTCATGGTGCAATTTGCTATTCCTCCACAGACAATGCTACAGATGTGCTAATTTACACTACCTCACTTTTGCTGTGCATTGAGCCCATACAGTCTAAACTTGCAAATCCTTTTAATACAAAATAGTAATTTTCACAGAGTTAAAAAATATACTGTTCATTTTTTTTTAAAAAATGTATCTTACAAAAAAATTTGTAAAAATTTTCCACCCATTCCTAAAAATAAAATCAGATAATTACAGCATTACCTAAATAAGCAGCATTTTTGTAAGTACAGATAATTGTGCCTCTTTTCCTTAAAATGTTAGTCATTGGGGTGTGTTATTCTACATTACATCCTACCAAACACAGACCAGTACAAATAAACATGGAAGAATCTTGTCATGCCTAACTTGCTGCAAATTTCTCACAGAATTCAGTATTTACAGAAGCCCACCTTTTTTTCCGAATTCAGTTCTTGCTGTCAGCAAGTGCAACAGCAACTGCATTACTGAACTTATTGGGAGCCTGGTGAGATGTCTGCAGCACAGTAATTAAGTAAATAGGCACTGTTACAAAATGTTGATCAAAACACAGATTGATTTCAAAAGCTCTTCAGTGCCATTCCAGCAGCTGTTCTTATGTACAATATCCTGCACAAGACAAATGTGTTTACTCAAGACACGATCCTGGAGAATGTTTAAGCACATACTTAATTTCAAGCATGTGGATACCCTGATGTAGTCAGACTGTTCGTGTGCTTAAAATTAATTAGGTGCTTAAGTGCTTTGTTAGATGAGATGAAGATGTGCAGCTTCTGCAAAACTCCTGCTGGAAAAACTTCTGGAGAAATCCCACGGGCACTTGGGCACAGTATGTACAAAGGCTCCTGACATATTCAAGACAAGGTCCCAATGGAGACCACAAATAAGATTTGATATCCAGTCTCAGCTTTGAGTAACCAGACCTGGAGCATCCTCCATCCCTCGTGCCACAGCTGAGCCAGCCTGGAGCATCTCTGCTGCTGGTGAGCCCTTACCCGCCCGGGCTTCTGGCCAAAGGTGTCAGCTGAGGAATCCCTCAGGCATTCCCAGCCTGGCTGCCTGTGCCTGCACAGAGCATTGCCACCCACAGCCAGCTGCTGCTGCTCTTCCTGGCTGCTGGGACAGGACTCAGCAGGCAGTGAGTGAGCTGAGAAAGGGCAGTCTGCTCTTGTTGGTATCCATACAGCTTTTGCTTGTGATCCCCCATTTTACAGGAATTCAAGCTGTCCCTGACTAGAAAAACTGGGCCGTTTGGGGTCATGATTTTCATGATCTAACTGATCATAAAGGCTCCGAAAAAGCTTGCTTCTTTGTCCATGTCAACTATGTCACTGTTGCTGACAGAGACAAAAATCCTGTCCCCTCTCTTCAGCTGAAACACACCACCTTGATAGATGGAATAAAGTCCATATTCCGCCTTTTTAGACCAGCAGCTTGTCCTTGCACTTTTCATGAGCAAAATGGGCTCAGGGTAATCAGTCAGTTTGTAAACATACTGGACAAGCTGTTTGGGGTTTCTGATTTGTCCCAACAAATCTGAGTCCTCGTTCTCATTTTCACGGAAGCGGAAGTAAATTTGTGAGTAGATGTAATAAAAGCCCGTCTGGGGTATCACTAACTCTCCATTTCTCAGCTCCACATTGTAAAGGAAGGAGTGGCCTTTTCTTGATGATTCCCAGTTGTTTATTTTGTGTCCAGTTCCTCTTCTGGGCAAGGGATTTACTTGAGGGGAAAAAAAAAAAAAAGAGAAATGTTAACTTAAAAAATAAGTAGTGAAGCCAAGTGTCTGCCAGCTAGAAGCCTGGTTTTTAATAACAAAGTAAGGAAACCTGCTCTTCCCAGTAGTTCATTAGGTCCATTCTCACAACAATTTGATGGTCCATAAGGAAGCTTTATTTGGGAATTAACATCAATTGCCTTTATTTTTAATATTTGTGCTCCCAAATAAGGAAAAAAAAATATTTTTACTTAGTATCAAAGTTAAAATATCCATTAGTGTCTGATACCCTCTGAAGCTTTAGAAAGCCAAGCAAGACCTTCATTAACGTGGTCTGAATGTCAAGTCTCTCCTGTCTGTCTCACATTTCTAATACGTCTGTCACCATAGCAGCTGGGGCTTGCACAACTGACAGAAGGAAATGAAAGAAAAGAGGAAAACTTAACACTAGGAAGGACATTTAAATTTCTTTTTCCCTCTGAGGGTTCCAAAAGAAGAGTTAGGGAGGTACCTAGAGGAAAAGGGCTTTCTCTCTGTTTGATGAGAATTAGCAGAAAAACCCAATGTCGGGGACAAGACGATTTGTTTCCTACTACTACCTCAATACAAATATTGAAAGGCGTTTGTAAGCACCAGGCTAGCAATGGGAGAGCGGCTGAATTAATTCTGTGGGCTGTAACTGCTGTTAAGGGTTCCTCCTTACTGCGAGAGGCCAGGGAGCTCCTCCTGCTGCTGCTGCCCGTCAGGTGCGCGGCGATCCTGCGGCTGGGACCGCGCGGCTGCTGCCCCTCCGCGTGCGGCAGCGGCAGAGTCCTTTCAACTGAAAGGCAAAAAGAGACCCCACATCAGGAGCAAGGACTTTGGAAAGCCCATCTGTTCCACCTGACTTGATTTTATGGAATAGGTATGTCACTTTTTAATTGACTGCATCATAGATTGACGGCTAATTATTGAACAATAAGGCTCAAATTCCGCTTTCACTCTTGCCCATGAAATGTCCTTTATGTGCCTCTTTTTTCTTCTTTTTCTCCTCCCTCTGCCTTCAACAGACAACATAACCCACAGTACTCAATTTTATGGTTAAATATTCCTAATCTCCCTGTGAATTTCCACTTGGAGGTTGTAATGCTTTCGCCCAGCATCTCTAGTGTGAGCTTCAGCAGAGCTACTCCTTAACTCTTCTCTGCAGCTCTGTGCTGCATGTTCCAGGAGCTGGGCTACTGGGAGGGCTTTTTAAACATCCTCCATAACACATGGGACTTGGATCTAGAGGCTGAGTCCTCTGCACCCACCTTGGTTACCTTGCTCTAACCACTTGACAGTAATTCTAGCTCCTGAAAATTCACCTCTTAGTAATAAGTAATCATTTTTCGATGACTTGATGCTAGTACAAGATCTTAGTCAGTTTTCTGCACTTTTAAAAACATCAAGTCATTACACATCAAGTGCCACTAGTGGCTCCTTTTTACCACAGATAATAAAATTATTACAATACCGTTGATTGCAGATATGTTTTCCTCGTAGCTTCTTGACATCATCTGCCAACAAACACAGTGAAAATGAATTAGTTTGTCAGCTGAGGCTGACAGGTGCAGGAAAAAGACACACCTCTTTTTAGTCATGAATAAAAGGGATTCTGGATTTGATCAACAAGCAAATAGGGGGAAAAAAGCACCTATTAGTTTGTTGTAATAAAGAATTTCTATGTTTACATCTTTTAGGTTATGAAAGACATGGGAAAACATTTTCAAGAGCTCAGGCATAAGTCTATTGAAAAATCTGAATCTCATGCTTCTCTCAAATAAGAGAAGTGTCCAAGCACCAGCTTCCATTTGCAGAATATTTGGCAGTGTGAACTACAGGGTCTTAGATCTGAGAAATTAAATTAAATTTATTTTTATGCCTCTACCTATCCATTTAAGCTCTTAATCCAGCATATTTTACTTCGTGCATTCCCCTTCTTCATAACTGTTAGCTGACTGCTGAAACAAACCAGTTTGCTTTGGACAGTGGTGCAGCAGCAGCAAGTGTGGTGATGATTTACCTGGGGGGCTAATAAGGCCTGTATTGCCAATTTTTGATGGGTTTTGTCCTGCCACATTTCTATTTATCCATCTATCCTAACAGTAGTATTATCATAATTACAACTTTTTTCTGCCACCCAGGCTACCTTTTTCTAAGCAATCAGGGAGCTAGTAGGTATATTAGATGTGTAAACATCCACCAACTAAAACAATGCTTTCACTGTGCAGAAGTTTAGGGACTTCACTGGCAGAACTTCCACCAAAGGAGCTGAGATCTCTGAAAACAAATAGAGAATCTGTTTTTGCACTGCAAGATCTGTTTTTGCCAGGAAATTTCAGCCAGAAGAGAATTTATATGGATGAGCTTGTTGTTTATGTCATGGGATACTGAAAGCCATTCCAGAAGACTTTAGCCTGTGTGATTTTTCAGCCAGACTGACTTTGTTCCGTGTAGCCAGAATTATGTGTATTGTGTGTAAGTCACGCAGGAGGTGCTCTTTGGGAAGGTGCTGTGCCTGATGCTGTGTGCTCACTTGCTCTTTCCTCCATCACTGCATCACACAGCTCAAGACTGGACCACTCCTTAGGCACCTTTGTACCTCTCCCTGTGTTACATTTAATCTTATTTTCCCTCCCTGTTTTTCCAAAGAGGCAGTGACAGCTCTGATAGCACCGTGATCTGTATGGTCAGGTAGAAGCCCTTTACCCTGAGGTATTTCAGACAAGCCAACCCATCACTGGATTTTGCCTAGTAAAAGCTGATAGTCTTTGCTTTATTATTTCCTGAATGCAGTGAAATCACTTTTATGGGTTGTTTTTTTCTTTTCCTTCAGTGCAAGCACTCTGCAGCTGGAGCCTGGCCTGACAATTGCTTTGCAATAAAACAATCTGCACCTCCTTTATGCTGCTATTAGGATTCCTTCAGCTGTAACATCACCGAGCACACTGCTCCCAAATACCTTTTTAATTAACTTTCCCAGGTGCCACTTCACTTGCCAGCAGGGGTCAGCTTCTCTGTCTTGGCTGTCGATGAGATCCAAGTCCTGGATGGAATTCCCAATCTGCTCCCCGGTGAGACAAGCCACGCCGCTCTTGGAGTACGAGTCCTGGAGCTGCAGCACAGGGAGAAAACAGCATTTTTATCCATGTCTTTGCAGCTGTGCCTTGTCACCATCTTCACTAAGTGCTAACAAACACACTTTCTCTTCTCTACAGTGTTTGCTAGCATGGCGCAAGTAGGGCTATACGAACAACAAGAGGATTTAATTCATCCTTATTTAAATATTTAAATATGAGTGCATACCTCACATGCAAAAATATATGCTTACATTATCTCCACGGACATAAATCTGGTATCCAGTATTCAACTTAACAGGTTTTGTGAAAACTCAACACCCAAATCCCGGATATTGGAAATTCTTTAGATTCTCTAGTTTTGCATTAGAAACGTTTCTTTTGCACAAGACTGTTTTGAGGATGAAATCAAATACTAGAACTTAAAAGTATTTTCTATGCTGTCTTTTCAGCCAATTGCATTTATAATCCAGATCTTTGCTGTTATAGATATCTGTACCATATCCTCCCCATATCCAGTTTGGGGTCTCTCCTAACAGCATTTGTCCTAACAGACCAGACAACTGAAATGACATTTGAGTCCAAATAAAATTATAATGCTAGATGGTTTTGACGTGAAAATATCAAATATCTATCTGTGTCCTCTACTCATGGAGAAAACATTTTCTTTTTGTTTCTGTTAAGATTTAAGTGATTGGGGAAACTCCTTTTGGCTCCAAGGGAATCTGACTGGGAGAGTTTTCCTGGTGGAAAGCTCTCTCCAAGCTTCCTGTGGATGTGATTCCAGCCGGCGCTGTTGGTTAATGTGGGAGCACAGAACCTGAGAGCAGCCCTTGTTTGCTTTGAACTGGACTCCTGCTGCATCAGCTACAGACTGGCCAGGCTTGTGGAGCCAGCAAAGCACATGGGGAACTTGGAGGAAACAGCAAGAAACATGCAAAGCATTCAAATGGAATCCTGGTAGTAGCATTTAAATTTCACTTTTTTGTTGTGTTAAAGAAGCTTGGTTTGGTTTGCTAAACAGATGCATTTTTTCCTACAAGTACTAGTTTTTAGCTGTCCTTGAGACTGGAGTATTGAAAGCAACAAATGGATTTCCTCCTTCACACTCCATGCTTTTCCTGGCTGCTAGAAAACAAAGGCATTCAGGAAGAGATTTCCTGCTACAGGGGGAGGAGATTTCCCCTCCTTCAAGTCTCACCTTCAGTTCACAGCAGCAGATTCCACTGAGCTTCAGCTAGTACTTGATGTATTATTTTGTAGGCAGCAGAAAGAAAAGAGTGTTTGTGAGGGTTTCTGTGTCTTTGCCAAGGAGTACAGTGGTATCTTTAAATCAGGTTTCAAGAACTTGACATGATTAATATTATGTGCTCATTGAGGTAAAACTGCGGGCTTGACGATTTAACTACATAATGAGCTTCTATAAAAAAGTAGTTTGACGAGTTTAAGAAAAAAAAAGTAGGCAAGTGGTGAGGTTACTGTTTATTGTCTTGCAGACCTGTCACAGCTCAGCTCCCAGCTTTGCCCTCCCATCTGGAAGCAAACAATCCTGTGCCTCTGCCTCCACCTTACCTGCTCACTTTTCCCCAAAACAGCTTTACCCTCCTGGCACTTTGTATGCAGTTTGAAATCCTCAGGGAATGCAACCTTGCAGCAGCACATTGTGAAACTGAGGAATTGGAATTTCTCTGGTAAGATTTACTCCAGTGAGGTTTATCTGCAGCACTGAACCCTCTGAGGACACAACTCCTGCAGGAATCTTATCTTGTAGAGCCTCTCTCCTACATTAGGAGTGGTTACTGGACTGTTTTTGAAACAGAAGGAAGCCTGAGGTTGTTTTCCTTGCAGCCCTGTATCCTGAAGCATAAGAACTTTATTGTCTCAGTACTTCCTCTTAAAGCAAAACAGTCAAAGAAATGTCATACTCCTAGTCCTAATCAGGTTACTGCAGCTGTAATGGACAAACCCTGCTAGTTACCAGCATGCTTATTGTAAAGATAGAAATACCTGCAGTCTGTGCAGCCCCAGTAATTTGGTGAAGGTGTAGAAATGCACATATTGTGAAAAAAACAAGGGAAGAAAAACATGCAGACAAAAATCATGGTTTATCTACAGAGATTTATTCCACATGCACCACGTGGATGTGGGGTAGCAGGCTGTGTCTAGATGAGGTTTTTCCTGTTTATTGTGCACCAAATGGCACATGCAGGAATATGTGGTTAAGGTACCCCCTCCAGAGCCAGCTGTGTTTGTTTACAGCCCAACAACTTCAGTTTGGACAGATCTACCCCTCCACAGCAAATGCAGGCTTCCTAATCTTCAGAAACTGAGTTGTGTTTTGGGCAAGTCCCTGGGACATGGTTGTGTCCCAGGTGTATGTGTTTGAATAGAAGGAAGGAAAAGATAAGTGTAGTTACTAATTACTTAGATTGGCAAGTTTGTTAGCAAGGGACTCTGAACTGTGTGGATGTGGAAATGAAGATACCTTTATATATTTTTCTCCATTAGCAATTGTGTAACCTGATTTCATAAATTCAGCACATTTCTGTGACTCCCCCATTGGACAGCCACAGCTGTAAATGCAGCAGGAAAATCTGTTTCAAACATTTTGAAAGTACATTTTGAGCATTGGCTCCCATTGCAGAATACTCTACACCCTGTGCTCACAGAGAACTCTGACACGTCAGAAAACTCCACCTATTAAATCTAATGTGAAATAAATGCATATAAAGCAAAATATGCATATCTACATTATTATAAATAATGTAATTAATTATGCATTAATGCGTGCATATATACAATAGTAATTTACATGTATGCAATACTTTCTGAAGTCGTAGATGCACAGAATACTCACCTGCAGGTAGGTTTACCTGTGTGCCAGGAGTAGCAACATGCAGGCACAACTTACAGCAGGGCAGTCAATTCGGGGTAAGACACTCATGGAAACCCTGAGTAACAAGGGTCCTTGAAAAGCAGGACCACACACACTGCACTATCAACTAAATTCAACTTTCTCGGAGTGTAAATGATCTTTTGCAAGCAGAGGGAAGAGTTAAGCAGCAGCTGGCGAGCCTCAAGGGTGGCTGCGAGGAGACCAAAGCATCTAGACTATACAATGGGTATTTTACAAGTTATTCTGGGGAATTCAGCGGTGTTCGACGTCTGGTGCAGTTCCTTTAGGATTAGTCACATTCTTAAAACCACGTATTGTCCTACAAGAAGCATCCACGAGGCACTCGAGCTTTCTCTCCCCAGTCCTTCTCGGCGGTGCAGCTGACAGCGCCGGTTCCACCCAGCCCTCCCAGCGCTCCCGCACCGCAAAAGTGATGAGACGGCGATTCCGCGCTCTAATGGGAAACACATTTCCTGCAGAAGCGCAGAGCTTTGTTTTCTCGAGTCTGACACTGCAGCTGCCCCGGCTCTGACCTCCTTTCTCCGCGCACACCCACGGCCCGGCCGTGCCGCAGACAAAGGGAGCGCAGCTCTTTGTCCGCGGGGAGCCCGGGGATGCTGCTCGCATCGCCCCCCGCCCCCCGAGCCGGCCTGTCCCGGGG
>VXBQ01008808.1:18575-46261 GCA_013400175.1 Phainopepla nitens | reverse complement strand
TCCCTGTTCCATCCCTCCTCCCCGTTCCATCCCTCCTCCCTGTTCCATCCCTCCTCCCCGTTCCATCCCTCCTCCCTGTTCCATCCCTCCTCCCCGTTCCATCCCTCCTCCCTGTTCCATCCCTCCTCCCCGTTCCATCCCTCCTCCCTGTTCCATCCCTCCTCCCCGTTCCATCCCTCCTCCCTGTTCCATCCCTCCTCCCCTTGGTTTCCCTGTGTCCTCTCCCCGGTTTCCCGCCCTGCCTTCCCGGGCTCTCCTCCCGCTCTCTCCGCCTCCCCCACGTGCGGGATCGTTGCGAGGATGTGCGCTCACCGCTCGGCGCTGCTGGAGCATCTCCGAGCAAACTCTCAGAGAGTTTGCCACCAGAGGATGATTTTTTGAAAGACATTAGGGCTCTGGTTATGTGCGCAGAGAGGCATGGAGTTTACTGAAATTCTAGTTGTGGAACAGAATCTTAGAATCGCAGATTGGTTTGGGTGGGAAGGGACCTTAAAGTTCAGCTCGTCCAACCCCTGCCACGGGCAGTGACACCTTCCACTAGCTCAGGTTGCTCCAAGCCCTGTCCAACCTGGCCTGGGACACTTCCAGGGATGGAGCATCCACAGCTTCTCTGGGCACCCTGTGCCAGTTTCTCACCACCCTAAGTGTAAAAATCTTTTCATTGTAAATAACTTCTTTCTTAACCCTAATCTGAATCGATGTTCCTTCAGTTTAAAACCATTACCCCTTGTTCTATTGAAACAGGCCCTGCTAAAAAGTCTGTCCCTGTATTTTTTATAAGCCCCCTTCAAGTACTGAAAGGCTGCATTGAGCACTCCCTGGAGCCTTCTTTAGCTGAACAAACCAAATTTTCTCTGTTTTTCTTCACAGGAGAACTGCTCCAGCCCTCTGAGCATCATCTGGATTCACTCCAATAGGTCCGTGTGCTTCCTGAGCTGCCCTACCCTATTCATGTCCTATCCTCTGCAGCTTCTCCTGTAGAGCTGGTGCACCACAGAAAGGTGCTTGTGAGCCAATAACCCGTGCCAGGAGCTCCTTCCCAGTGCTTCTACACTCTGTTCATGACACCATTATTGCCACAGTACATGGATATCAGGTACGTTTTGAGCTTTCTTTATCTGATGGCACTTTGGCGTTTGTTGGTTTGGTTTTCAAACTTCTAAGGCTCCTTCTTGCAAGCTTTTCTCCAAACTGTTCCTCCCAGATAGAAGTTTTCCAAAGGCATGTCCGTGCTTTAGGGTGTGCCCATTAACTTTCCCTGGGGTTCTGACTCCTTCACCTCACACAGACTGGGTAAAAAGCAAATCCATAATTATCTGCTGATACTTTTAAATCAGCAGAGGTAGCAGCCATGGAAAACTGGGATTTCAAATCCAAGTGCAGACATTTGAGTCAAGTCACTTTCATGTTGTTGGCTGCAGGATGGGATGAAATTTTGGCTCCTGCTCAACCTCTGCAACCTGAATGCCAGTGGGAGTTCTCAGTATAATTACAGGGGAAAATTAAAATCCAGATCTCTCAATCTCCCCTGACTATTGAGGTCATCTTTAGAAGGCGTAACTGTATTGTATTCAACCATTTAGAGGAAGATTAATTGTTCTTTCTTCCATAATGTAGCAAAATAATCCCCCAATCCCTGTTCAGTGTGGCAGCAGACAGTTTATTTGTCTGGCTCTTTGAGACGTTCAATCTGTGTGCCAAAACAGTTCAGATCTGTAATTTCAACAAAAATGTCAGATGGAGAAGATTAACATCTTCTCTAAAGTGAGCTCATGGTCCCCTCCTATGAGTTCTCAGGAAAGCCAGTGTGACACTTTGGACTCCTACTGCTTTGTTTATCATGGTTCATAAATTCCTAAGAACAAAATTTCGTCTGAGAGAGCCACGTGAAGAATCAGCTAAGAAGTGGCAAGCTAACTTGGATGAAGACTCCTGTCTGCTGAAGGGGGTTTTTGTGGCTATTCATTCTAGTTGTTTGGGGAGGTCCTCTCTCATTTGAGGGAGTTTCCTTTCAGAATGAACAGAAACAAAAGTGAAAGAGAACCAGGGCATTATAGAGCACTCTTCTTTACAATCAGGAGTTGGTTTGGATTCTGTGTTTTTCCAGCCCCTTCATAGCTTTCTCCTCACCCTTCAACTTTTAACAAAATTATTTTGTAGGTTAACATACCAATTGAGGAAAGATTTTTTTTTAAGACCCATATACTCATTTTGTTGCCCTCTACCAGTCATGGTCTGTGTCCCCCGGACCCATCATTTTAAGTCCTCCATGGGTATTTCTGATTTAATATGTGGTTAATTAATTTTGCAAGGCAAAATTAATGAAGTATGATTTGAAAAGAGCAATGGGAAAAGCACACTCAAATCCATCTCTTAAAAAAATTATGGGTTCATCTTTCTGAAGATTTAACATCTGAAAAATTCATTACACAAAGAAAAACAGTTTATGAGTTTCCACACTGACACAGGATATTCCAAAAGCGAAACTCCAACCATTTCCAGCATGGAATGCACTTGAAAATCTTTGCTGCTTTCAGTGCTCACTTTCCCAGAATTAATTTTTGTCTCTAATAAGTGTAAATTTGTACTGAAGATAATTTGTTTTAAAGGTTCCAAGAGTTGAAAATTAGTTTTTTGATGAAGTTTTGCCACAGTAAAGCTGGGGCACTGACACCAGTGGGAAGGAATGGTGTTAGCATGCTTTTAAACAGAACCAAGTCACGTGTGTTTGTGTAGTGCTAGACCAGGGCATATCCCCAACAAAACCTCTGATACTTCCTGGCTCCTTCATCCTATTAAAGCTTACTCAGTGAGCCATTTAATTAGAGATAAACTTTAATCTGTCCTATGGACTTAGGATGTGTCACTTGGCATGTCTAGGAAACACCTGGCAGGGGACCTGCCACACTTGTCCCCTAGCAGTGTGACCAGTAGGAATGTAAAATGTGTAAAGATGAAGGAAGAGTGGCTTGAAAAAGTCCTTCAGTTCCCATTCCTCAGTGACTGCAGTGATGGGGGTGATGAAGATGTTTTCAGAGAGGATGTTATCCAAGGCAGACAAAGCAGAGCTAACTTTCTGGTTCTTGACTTCAATTTCTCTGCTGAGCAGCAAAGGGGGTGGTGTTTTTCATCACAGCATGTAATTACAGTGCTGTAGCTGCAGAGAGGGAATGAAGCTGTTCCTCCTTCCCCCCAGCAGACACCTGAATGCTGCTCTTGGTTTGGGCTCTGCTACTCCAGCTATCAGTTCCCACAAGGAAGCTGCTGGCTGTTTGGCTCTGAGAGCACAGCGGGGGACTGCTGTCTGCTCTCCTTCCTGAAGGGAAGGGGAAGTCCCTGCCCACCTCTGCAGCCTCCCAGTTCATCTCTGGGACACTGCCACACTCAGCTTCAGGGCACAGGTCATGAACAGCCCCACCCTGCCCACCCCTCAGTTAAGCAGGCACAAGGAGCCCGCAGCCAGCGCAGGGTTAACCTTGCAGTGTGGTCCTTAGCCCTGCACATGTGCTGGCCAGATCACATCTGCCTCCTGTGGTTTGTTCATTCCTTCATGGTCCCTGTGCCAGATTCCAACCTCATGTTTTACTGTCAGTTGTAAACCATCTCAAATCCATGAGTTCATTGTGTTTGTACCGTCATGGGATCAGGATCTATTAATCAGTGCAATTTCTTGGCCTGTGGTTTTACACAAACAACTGCAATGGTTTGGCTGGCCCAAAACACACCTACGAATCAAATTAGTCAGACCTGACATCTCTCCTTTAATGCCCCAAGCAGTGGATTTGACAAAAAGAGCAGGCAATATCATGCCACAATCATGTCCAAAAGTGCTGTAGAAACAGTACTCCAGATCTAACTTTGGATCTCTCCGTTTTGGTTAAGAAAATGCTTAACTAAAAATAAATACCTTTTGCCTGTTAATATACTGCATATATTTTAAGCTTGTTCCTAACTTTATATATAGGGGCACTTCCAAAAGTATATTGTCCTTTATGAAATCTCTCTTTGAGAGATTTGGTATCATAAAATCACTGAATGGTTTGGGTTGGAAGAGACCATAAAGATCACCCAGTTCCAACCCCTGCCATGGGCAGGGACACCTTCCACTGTCCCAGGCTGTTCCAAGCCCCAGCTAACCTGGCCCTGGACACTTCCAGGGATCCAGGGGCAGCCACAGCTTCCCTGGGAAACCTCTGCCAGGGCCTCACAGGAAGGAATTTCTTCCCAATATCCCATCTAAATCTGTTGTCTTTCAGTTTGAAGCCATTCCCCCTTGTCCTAATACTGATACTTCTTTAGCTTTCAAGCACCAGGGATTATCATGAGGCACATCCCTGGAAAGCACTCACGTGTTACTCACTGAATGAATACAGTTGGTTTCACTAAGATGCCCTGACTCAAGATTCTTTCTCACAGTGGGGATTTTTTAACAGAAATAATTCCCATGTCATTGTTTTAATTATAATTTGTAGTGCCACAACAAACAGTTTCTGTTTGATTGAAAGGTCTCACATTTCAACGTTTCTGTTTGTCTTAGAGTGAAAGATTTTGGTTAAAGAGAAGTTTCTAAGCATGTCATTTTGGAATAATTGAAATGACTTTATCATTGCAATAATGTGTGTATTCATTGTAAGGGATACATGGCTCTGCTTTCCTGTATCCCCCAGAGATCTCTGAAGTAGCAGCAGCTCCTTTCAACTGCAGATCCCAAAGCTGGACCTGGCCATGTGGCTGTTCCCTTCTAACACAGCCAGTCTTGTGTGAAGCACTAGATGATGCTCCCTGCCTAGGGAAGAAAAGGGAATGTTTATAGATGCTCTTAAGTCCTTTTTTTTGTGTGTTACACTAACAAAGTGATAATGTTGAAATAGGTTCATCACAGTCTCAGCTCTGGAGGGAGCTGGGAGGAGATCCATAACACATCCATCTGCCTCCACAACATTTCAGAAAGAGGAAGAATTGTCCTTGGCACACAGCAAAGCCTTGCTATGCAATCAGCTTAAGCCTTGAAGCATGAAATTTGATTTTCTTTACCATAGGTGAGTGCTTTTAAACTGCAGTGAAAATGGAAGACAAACATTTCTCTTTAGGGTGCCAGTTGTGTATGCAGAGAAATTACCTTTTTTGAGGCTTCTTCTCAGCAAACATCTGTCACACACACCTGTCTATCTTCATCTGGGCTACAGATTCCTCCTGGGACAGATTAAAGTCAGTAACAAGGCTGTAGGTAGAGAAATGAAGGAGATTTCTGTTTCCTTGCTGAGGGAATCTGCCATTCACAGTGCTCTGTGCTGCTGGCATGTCCAGGGCTCTGCTCAGATGTGCTCTCCCAGCTGGCTGCAAAATGCTCAGGATGGAGAGGGACTGGGGAGAAGCAGGTGGGGATGATTTGTGCATCCCCGAAGCCTCTCCCCTCTTCCTGGCAAACCAGGACATGAAGGATTAATTGGATGGGCTGTGTCTTCTCTTGTCATTGAAAAAAAACATGGAGGGAATTAAATTCTTGGTTATGTCCAGGAGAATCTGTTTTCCTGCTGTCATAGTTTGGTTTCACCTACAACATGTTTAATCTGTGTTGAGGGTGTGTGGATTGGATTTTGCATTTATATCAGCACAGCCCTCATGAGAACACACTAAGGGGAGTGGGGAAGAGATTTGTTTGTACCTGCAGCAAGGGCATCACTGTGGCATGGAAGGTGATGCCCATTGCTGTGTGTGCAATTTCTGGGCTTTTTTACTCTGTGTCCTGCTGCTGTGGAGGCTTTAGGACTGCCTGGTGGCTGCTTTGTTCTGGGGAGTGGCACAGACCGTGGGAAACATCGTGGACTGCTCTGATCCATAGCATGTGCATCCAGGTCCTGGATGATTGATCAAATGCTGCGCATTTTGCTCTACATACTACTTAAAGACACAAAGATTCTTCTACTGTTTCATTTATGTCTATTGAAAGACTTCATGCCAGTATCTAGAAAAATGCCTCTGCTCAGTCTTCCATCCTCTATGATTAGTATGGAAAATAGGGAATAACAAGAAGAGAATGAATATTGTGGCTATTTGACCCTGAGTGAGGGACATGGGGGGAATTTCTGGGAGTGGCATGCAATGACTCTCATGCAAGAAACACTTTTAAATCCTTCAGTGTGGAGGTACCTGCACCACCTCAAATGTGGTTCTTTTCAGATTGACAGCTGTGAGTCCGGGGGGGTTGGCTCAGGGACTAGCCAGGTGAGTCAGGGTTAGCCAGGCTGTCCAGAGCCTTGTGAGCAGGAAACACGAGTCAGTGCCAGACAGGAGGAGCTTGAATTACTGGTGGAGATTGCTGGGTTATCAGTTAGTTGGAGCAAAGCTGAAAGGAAACCTTGGCCATGGTAAATATGCCAATCACATCACGGTGGTGATAAACAATACACATGCTTTATGTTATAAAGATACTGTAAAAATGTCAATTGCAGACATTATACTACAATTTTGTGTACCTGCATCTTGATACAGGCAGTATTTTCAGTGACACCTAACTGTGAAGGCATTTGCCTTCTGTCCTGAAAATGGGTCATTATAGGGCAGGCAGCAGAAATTCCCCACAGCTACTGCCAAAGAGAGCTTTGAAACAGCTCTGGGCCAGTTTGCCACAACAACAGAGACTGAATTGATCTGGAGCTGATAAAAGATGGCAAATTTTGACAGATGCAAGATGTTTTCTTGGGCTTGTACGGCACTGAAACTCAGTAAACAGAGCTCAAGGAAGAATAAAAACCGAAGTAGTCTCCTGGGTCAATATGCATTTCAGTTTCATCATTCCTACTCCAAAGTTGTGTAATATTTAACTGAAAAAAGACGTTTATAACTATAACAATATTTAACTAAAAGCAAACTGCAGGGTACTTCATCGAGCTGCAGTATATTTACTCTTGGACCAAGATTTTTTTGCTTTTCCTCACTAATTTTCAACTTGAACCCAAGCTAAGATTGATTGGCAAAACAAGAACTTGAGTGTCTGGGAATAAAGCTCATATAACAAACACTTCCCTGGGCTCTTTGAAGCAGGATTTCCTTATTTACATGGGAAGGAAGTTGGAAAAGGCTCTTGACAATAAATATCTAATGTGAAAAATCTTAAGGTAGACAGCATAACGTTTTTTTAAAAATCTCCACTGGTTTAAGAGCCAGTGCTTGCTACACAGCAATCAATTTTCTTGTTCTGGGTAACGCACAGCACTTGTCTTTTTCCATTAATTTTTAGCTAGCCCTGAGATGTAACTTAATACAGGAGTACTCCACCAAATCATGGAGACATTTTCATATCTTAGCAGGCAAAATATTCCCAACTTGTGTTTCCAACTCTGTTCAGTCATTACTCTCATTTGTTTGAACACCAGGACAATATCAAATTAACTACTGCTCTGGTCACAGAGTTTTTAAGTAATCCATTAACCAGAAAGGGGATTTGGGCAATGCAAACAAAGGCCATCTCAAAACAAAAGATGTCAACACTTGGAAGGAATGAGATTGCACAGGGGCACTCTGAACCTTATCAAAGTATCATCCTTCATTGTTCCAGGTGTCTTCTCAGACCACAGTGCACAGGATTCAGGAATCCCTTTCATTTTGGTTGGGGATTCCAGGTGAACTTTTAGGGTTGTTGGGTCTTTCTATAGCAGGAAACACAAGCCCCTGAAATTCTGCACTCTCCTGGGTGTAGCCACAGTTTCTGAGCTGGAAAAGCAGACAGGACCAGCTCCTTCCAGGGAGGGAGAGGCTGCGAGAGCTGGCAGGAAAGGTGAGCTCAAGGGTCCTGCAGTGGGTCTGAGGCTTTACAAATCCCTCTGTCCCCACATCTGCAGAGGAGCCAGGCAAGCCTTGAGCCCCCCAGAGCCCCCTGCAGCCACTTGTCCCAGGGTGTCCTCTGCAGAGCGTGGCCTGCCCCTCCTGTGCTGTGCTGGACCAGGACAGTGGTCAGCGGGGGCACTGTGCAAAGACAGGTCACAGAGGAAAGGTAAAACCCCCACTTTTCAAAAGATTTGTGTTGTTTCTGGATTTTCTGGGAGGTTTTTAACAGCAGCAACACCAAGCCTCTACAAGGACACAGCCAGAATCACAACAAGCTGCATAAGGGCAGAGAAGAATGGAAGGAAACACTTGAAACAGTTTTTCTGCCAAAGAAAATGTCCCTATGATGACATCATCTTGATATGGGTGGCCTTTTTTAAGTTTATAAAGATTTGTAGATGTAATAAGGAAAAGGGAAAAAAAATCAGATTTTACGGTGAAGGAGGAAAGACTGGAAATAGAGCAAAAGTATGTGTTGGGGGTTCAAACATAAGCCCAGATATTAAAGGAATCCAGACTTGCCTGTAAAATATTTTGCAATAGTAAAATAATTTCCAAACTTTTTAATGATGAGTGTTGGAAACTTGTTTTGGCAGAATCAGTGTATGAAATTGCCATGGAGAAGGCTGGGGAAGATGTTTGGGCCCTTATTAAAGCCACATGGACATAAATGGATATGCAAGAGTACAGCTTGAGGTCTGTGTCTCATGCCAATATTACCTGAATGGGTAAGATTTTTCAATTCTTTAGTCTCTTGGATAATTTTAGGGTTTGGGTATATACTGGTTAAGCTGGTTAAGGATTTGTGGGGTTCGGGATAAGGAAAAATTGGAACTGTTGCAACAGAATGTTTACATTAGAAGAATAAATGCAAGAGTAATTTCTGTATAACTAGGAAGAATTATCACCAAAGGGCACTTGAAAAATAATTGATGACTGCAATCAGCCACTAAAATAGTTCTTCAGCACAGTTAGATTGTAAAAATACCTCCATGACTGACTTAATTAAAACAATTACCAAGGGACTTGCCTTGGCTTAAAATAGTGTGTCCCTTTTTATGACTTTTGGGGGCAGGTGAACTTGATCTCCTTGTCTTCTCTAAGGCTTGTGTCCAGTAACATATCTGGGACAATTAGGTCCTTAATCATCTAAAGAAGAAATATCTCTCAGCCTGGCAGCAGAGAGCTGTTCCCAGCACAGACATTGTTCTGGTGTGTAACTCAAGGGCTTAATATTAAAAAATGGACCTTAATGATGCAGATGCAGTTTTGTGAAAGGAAAACACCAGGAGATGATGATAAGGCTTCCCAAAAATAAGTTCCCCCCCTCTGTGGGTGTCGTTGGTGTCAGTGGCAGGAGCAGGATGTGATAATTGGGTAGGATCTGATACCCATCTATCCAGACAGAGCACAAGTGGGGAGCGAGGACTTGCAGATGCAGTGAGGTGTTAGATGTGCTCACCCCTTCACAGAGGAAAAAAGCTCCACTTCTGCCTTCTTCCCATCTTGTTCCTGACTCCATGGTCTTGCTGCTTACCTTGGATCAGCTCTGGTGCACATCAGAGCCACTACAGCTCATTATTCCCACAAAACACCAGAAAGTTCTCTACTGGGCTAGCAGCAAGGACTGGCTCAGTGAAGAGCCCACAAGCCCAGGGCAGTGCAAGGAGAGGTGGGAGCCAGTGCCAGGCTGAGGATGACCTTTCCCTGGCCATGAGGAGGGCTCAGCTGCCCATCCAACATCAGCCTGAGCCACCTCAGAGTGTTTTTGTCGGTGCAGAGGTTGGATCTGGCTCATCTTCAGGCACTGGCTCCTCTTAAGTTAATAGTTTAAAGGAAAAGAGTCAAAGAATGGCGTTCTCATCGCCCCTGCCTCAAATTTTTAATGAGTGCTTTCAGGCTGCTGAAACTCTCCTGTCAAAGAGATTAGTGGGGAAAATCCTCTCCTGTCAAAGAGATTAGTGGGGAAAATCCTACCTGTTATGGAACAGTCATTTTGGGGAAAGAGCACTCTTTATGAGAAATACAATGCTTATTTCCTTCAGTGAGATTATCACTGGTTTTGTTTTCCTTTTCTTTGTTACTAGCAGTTTCATGTTTATCTTCAAGGTTCTCTGGAGGGAGTTGCCCACAGACCCTCAGTTGAACCTGCTTTCTGTTTCTGCTATCTGCCACATTTTGAGGTGCTTTCCAGGCACCAGGACAGCCTGTGCCTCAGGGAGGTCTCACCTGGAGCCAGGTGAGACCTCAGTCAGACACAGCCAAGAGAAATCACCAGCAGCTTCCCTGAATTGGTGGTTTGAACATCCCACTGGCAATATCCATTCACAGCTCCCACTTCTTTTCACTGTGTTTGAGAGAAAAATTCAGTTCCCCAGACAGGTTTGTAGCGTGGACACATGGAGGGTTTTGCTGACCTGCTTAAGAGGTGAGGAGGTGCAGGGCAGGGTGAGAAATCCCATCCAAGGCTGTGGCCTGAGCTGCCCTTTAGTGAACAGGCTGGGAAAAGGGGTCAGTCCCTCACAGTCCTCCTTCCCCCTCAGCTTCCCACCCAGATGTAAAAACTGTGCTGATGTTACTCCCTGCCAGCGCCCAGCTGTGTAAAGGATATCTGCCTTGTGTAGGGAAACACAGATCCTCTCCATTTAACACCTTTTACAGCATTCACAGGGGACCTGGGGAAGCACCTCTGGCTTGGCTGTGAATGTCATGAGGTAGATGTGCATTTTGAACAGGAGACCTTTGAACTCATTGTCATCAACTGAAACAGGAGAATGGAGAGTGAAACTGCAATCTTTATTTGAGCAGTGAGGCTCCTGTAGAGCTCACGGTGCTTGCCAGTGCTTCTGTTCTGCTGATTGGTAATAGATATGCAGATTTTATTTAAATTCAGGATAGCAGAAGACAATGAGGTGCTGTCCAGACAGAAAGGTTATTAGGATGCCCAAGATTTGTTGGGAGTGAATACCCAAAGAGTGCTCACCTCTGTACATAACTTTATAACTTTTTTTTTTCTTTTCTTCAATGTGCCTTCTTAAGAAACATTTACCACCACTGCCCCTCTGTCATATGGAAGAGGTGCTGTTTAGTTTCTGTCACTTAAAACTGATAAAGTGTCCACAAGCAAGGGATGCTTCTTTAGAGGGCCTTTTTTTTTTGCAGCTGGTTATGAAACAGTAATTTCGTTGTCCTTGCAAGATATTAATAGGGAGGAAGTTAGAAATATTTTATAAATACCCCATACATAGCCCATTTATTATGCTCATTTCCTATTTCCTTGCTCAGAAATTGTCTCAGGGTCACTTGAGGCTGTAACTGGAGATGCACAGCAGCTCTCCCCAGGCTGCCATGCCTCCTGCAGGGTGAGATTTGCCATCTGTGGCCACATTTAGAGTGAATCAAATTTTTTCAGAAAGAATTACATGCAGTCCTGGAAAGGGTTGTGTGCAGGTACGGCAAATCAGATATGTTCTGAGTATTTATAGCAGCAATCTGTTTGTTTTCTTGTGCTTGCCTTGCACAGCTACACAGGCATTTATTCTCCAGGAAGCACAATAGCTGGATTGGATAGCAGAGATTGCTGTGATAATATGCTTGAAATCATTAGCAGGACAAACCACAAAAGCCCTTTGAAGCTGCCCACAAAGAATTCAGCCTGTCTGGGTTAACCAGGGGAAGGGCTGGGGTCTGGGGCTGGGGGAGGGCAGCAGGAGATGGAGCCTGGCAGGAGGAGATTTTTGGTATGAAGAAAAGCAGATGTGAACACAGGGCTTGTCCAAACTCCTTTTCCAAGCACCGCTTCCTGGCTGCTGAGGAGGCACTTTTTTGTTTTGAAAGAGCTGAGTCAAGCCCCAGTATTACAGAATTGAAGCTCCTGAGGTGGGTTTAGAGGCTGCATCTGCCCAAGCTCACAGAGGAATCCCCTTCTCTCCAGCAAACCAGTGCCAGTTTCCTGCCCCACTGAGTGCTCTGTAGGAACAGGCTTCCATCCAAATGGGACCAGTGCTGGTGCCAGCCCAGATTCAAGTCTGGGTATGGATCAGCAATGCTCCCTCTCTGCTAAAAATGTCCCTGAGGCTGGTCTCTGATTCCCAGCATCAAAAACAACATTGCAGGAAGAACAAGAGCAACACCAGAGTTGCAAGGGATCAGATTGATTCTGTTGCCTTTGGGAATTTTAATGCTGAGTCTGCCGCAAGGAGAAAGGGCTGGGGGAAGCTGGGTGCAGCCACTCAGCACGTTGCTTTAGATTTTAAGTTTCTTTGTTTTAAAAGTGAGTCAGTTTTCTTCACCTCTGAATCTTTTCGAAAGTTAGAGGCAGTGATTCACAGAGCCATCATTGCCTTACTCAGAAAAGAACCTGTTGCACATCAAAATAGATTTAATAACCTCTTTCCATCTCTTGCGAGTCTCGCCTTCAATCAGAGAGAGGCAATATCCAGCCAGCTGACTGCCAGGGTCTCCAGAGTATGGTTCTTAAAATGCAATACAGGAAATTCCCCAAATTTAAAAAATGTTCCAGAGGCAAGATTTGTAGGAAAAGACCAATAACTCCTGCTTCGTTTGCACTTTGCAAATCAAAAGAGGGGCCTGAAGGGCTGCATTCCTTGTTTGTAATCCTGGCTTGCTGTGGGTCTGACTTAGGCTGTGTCTGATCCTTGAGGTCACATAGTGGTTTTAACTCCAGATTTGCATGTGAACAAAGCAGTTCAGTGATGCTCTATGTTTAGGCATGACTTGCAAACATGCAACAAGTGGGGAATGTGTCTGCAGTGTGACCCTTCAGCTGCTGGTGCTCACCTGTATCCCACTGGATACAAATTTGGGAGCTATTGGTTCTCTTCATGCCCTTCCTTAGAGCCAGTCCTGTTGTAACAGCCCCCACAGGCCCAGGGTTCTTGTCACTGTTCATGATAGAGTGCATGGACAGAGAAAAAAATTCCCTCTTTGCTCATGATTTCTTGGTTAAATCTGGCTGAAGGCTGAATGGCTGCACCCTCCTCAGAGCAACAGGCTGACAGGTCCCCACAGGTCTGAAGAGAAAACACGTTGTGTTCCTTGCCCTTGCTTTTGAGTTTTTCTGAGCTCTGAATTTCTTACTGGAGTTTTTAGGGTTGGAAACTTATCTTTGTTTTCTTTAAGAAGCAAATGTTTGTGAATCTGTGCTTGATTATTCACCTGTTTCTGAGGAGGTGTTTCTGTAGACTGCATCAAACTGATGGAGATGTGAACCAAGGGGAGATCTGCCAGCTCAGAGCCCCTGAGAGCTACACTGGGCTCTTTGTCAGATTTCTCCTCTGACTTTAGCCAGATTATTCAGCTTTTCTTCCATGCTGTTGTCCCTGTCTTCAAGGAGACTATCAGGTGGAAGAAATCCCAGAACCCAATCACCCCCAGGCAGATTGTGAAGAATTCATGCCTGAAGAGCATTTTGTGGGAATTGATTTTTAAGACTGAATTATCGATGCATTGACACACCTCTGCTTTCTTTTCACAGGGAAGGAATGTCATGAGAAACAGACTGCTTAAAAACCCTACTAATCAGATAATCCTTGAACATGGTGCTGCTCCAGACCTGAAGTCTCCGTATCTGTATGGATATAGAAGTCTATTCCATGAATGAATGCACATAGACCTGCACACAGCCATTTGAATATATGTATATATTACAGGTCTAATTCCTCCCAGTGTATGGTAATCCTGGTTTGGTGCACTTAGCAAAACTTTGATTTATTGTGTTTTAAATACTCTGGATGAACATTCATCTCCAGATGGAGTTCTGCTGTAGTTGAGACAAATAGCAGTTTTGCCTGTAGGACACCTGCTATTACACTTTCTTAACGAGGAGAATGTTCATTTTTCAAGCAAATACTGTTCACTGTTTGGTAAGCATGTAGCTGTCCAAAATTCTTGTCAGGTTACTTTGTTGTTTCTGACAGCCTGGAGCAGAGATTTGATGTATGTTTAATGTGTATTTACATGAACCTGGAGAATCTGCAGTTCTTGTAGAACATCTTGTATTCACCTCTTTCTTTTTCTCAACTTTATGTTGGTAGAAGGCATAATATCCAACCTGGCTTCCAAAGTTTCTCACCTAATTTCTGCTTTTTGGTGGAGTCTCACCTGTTACAGCAGCAAAAAGTTTTGTAAGGGTAAGAGAAAGTGAGCAGGGTGTAAGAATTAGGTGATAGATAGACAAGATATTTATCTTCGGAGCAGAAATGTTCAGGTGGAGGAGGCTTTAGCTAAAGTAAATATAAAGGCTTTAGGTTGTGCTCAGATTAAGACACTATTCATTCACCCAGCACTATCAGTGCTGACAGACCTGTGTAGTTGCTTTAAAAGGTTTCTGCTGTATCCTGACACAGGCAGCACCAGCAAAAAGGTCAGCCAGTGGTCACATCGTGGAGCTGAATGCTTTCACAGACTGAACCTTTGTGCCCCAAGGAGCACAGAGGTTTTTTAAGGTAAGTTTTCAAAAGTAAAAACAACAAATTTTTCTGAAGCATTTCTTCCTAGTCGTGGCAGTTTGACATTGCTGTGGCTCAGCTCAGTGCTGTGAGTGTGCTGAGTGGAGGGAACACAGCTTGGGCTGTGCTGCTGGCAGCTGAGATAATCTAGTCATGACTTGTTGTGACTTTTCTTGTTATGAAATCACTGGTACTGGATAAACAGAGGACATCTGCCTTCCATCCCTTCTAACACCTCCCTTTTGACTCTAAATAAGTGTTCGGTGTGGCACTGACCTGAACTGAAAATTGTAAATGTGCAGGTGAGTGAAGACACCTCAGAGCTCTGCACTGAGACATCAGGGACAGGAGTGGTCCCTGCAGGAATCCCAGAGGCACAGATCATGCTGGGGACTCACCCAGCTAATGGGATTATTGGGGAAAAATGTCATGCCCTTCAGGAATACAGTGAGAGGTCTGTTGGAACAAGCACTGCAGTGTTAGGGTGCAACCTTACCCTGCAGCAAAGCCAAGGAGATGGCTTGTGGATGCTGCAAAGGGACTGTTCTGTCACCCAGCTGCTTGCTCCCACTGCCTCCCAGGAAGCAGCATTCACCTGTCCCTGCCCTGGGCCAGCCCAGGAGCAAAACAAGGAATGGACACAGCTCCACGTCAACAGAGAATAATTTTTTGGCAGTTTGCTCCCTGACTGGAGTTTCCCCAAATGTTTTGTTTTCACAGCTGATGGTTTTTGGTTTGAAATACGTGTGACTGTCTTTGGGACCTTGCATTGGATGTGGGCCTGCCCTAGTTCCAATTCACAGCAAAAGCCACATGAACTGCAGCAGGAGCAGGCTCGTTTTATGGCTCACAGCCTGGAAATACTCTTCTCACCACAGCACGGCTTTCCAAAACTGGATGTGATCAACAGTATCACTGCAGTGTTTTGTTAGGTTGGATGGCCAAATAATCTGTGAAGAAGCCAAATACAGACATGCTTTCCTTTATAGTTAGTAAGAAATGCTTCGAAAAACCAGGTGAAGAGTTGCCAAGGGTTCCTTGAGTTTTAAGTTTAATGAATATTTGCAGTTTAGAAGTTATTTATTCTGGTTGGATTTGTAGATCAAACTGGAGAATACCTACCTTGACTTAAAAGTCAAGGAAAAGTACTTGTCTTTTTACTTATTTCACCTTTCAGCTCTGATGGACTGAAAAACAAAGCTCTGGTAATGTGTTTGTGTATTTGTCTAAACCTATAAAGATAATCTTAGCCCTCAAGGCCTTACAGTCAAAATAATTTCTTTGCAGCTCCTTGGGTACATTAGAACACGCTGAGCAGCACTGATGGAAGTATTGTGATAGTTCACCTCCACTGTACTTGCAGGGCTGATGTCTTAAAAAAAGACCCAGCTGGGCATAGATAATTAAATCTGTTGCTGCTGTCAGGTTGGTAGGAATGTCTTTCTGTTTCAAAAGCCTTCTGCCACTTGCACCTGTAATCACAGAACCATCTCCCAGTAAAGCACCTCAGGCATGCAGGGAATGGAGAACTGCACCCAGCAAGGTGCTCTGTCTGATCCCATTCCTCCCCAGCCTCTCTGCTGACTGAGCTTTCTCACACCTGTGTGAAATGGTAATGTGGGAGGGGGATTCCGTGGCTCCCGTCCCTCCTGACATTTTCAATGCCTTTCCCAGGCCTGTTTTTCCATCCTGCAGTGTAAAATTAATTTTGATGAAATCTTGAGTGAATTAAAGTGCAACACAACAATCTCCTTCCTCAACTCATATTTGCTGTCTGCCTTATTTATGTGGAGAAGAAGCACTTGGGCATGCCAATTATCCTGTCATTTATTTGCCTTGTGCATCGTGCCTTTGGCTCCTAGAATTAAACTGGAAAATGCAATTAAAAGCATTAGCTGTAGCAGATATACAAAAAAATATCATTACATGCTTGACAATGTTCTCCTTCATATTGTTAATCCCTGCAGATCTACCTTTGCTATTAGATTTCATATACAGATTTTATTTTTCTCAGAAGACAACATTAATTGGAATGAGCACTCCTGTTTGCATAAGGAAAAAAAAGGTAGATGTCACCATGCTGGAAAGCCTCACCTGACTTTTCTTGGTGAGTATGGTCTAAACTTGAACTGAATTGAGCAAATATTATTCAGGCTTCAAAATATTTGCAGATAGCTGGACAATGTTGTTAGGTAACGTGTTTGGCTTGCTGCACCATGAAAAATATTTGCATGTAAACTCAAATTGTTATGTAAACACAAACTTTTAAATAAACAAAGTTAGTCTGTGATGAAAAGCAGAGAGAGGCAGCTCAGATGGGATCTGGGCATCTGGATCCTTCCTCCCTACACACCTCAGCAGGGAGCACGGGCTTGAGAGCCACCCTGGTGTTATCCTGCAAGGAGCAAACCTAAGTACTGAGAGTGCGAATGTCCCTCACTCTTCATTGCCAAGTTAAAATACATGGTCAAAGAAAAGCAAAACTCTTACACAGAAAGTGGCTACAGCAAGTTGGAAAGCACCACCGCTGAGCACAGCACTGAAATTTCTGTAGTTATTTCCCTGTGAAAATATTGTGAGGGAAGAAGGTTCCTGATAAGAAAACCTGAAATTGTATTAAGAGTGCAAACCCTGGTTATTTGCTTTATCAGTGAAATTGAGAGTCCACAAGTGCCTTATACTTGTGCCTCTCAATTCACTTATGGCCTTATTTACGGTGAGAATATATTATTAGTCATAGAAATACTTCACAAAACACTTTAAATAAATACCTTGTAACCTCTAGTAGAAACAAATCATTGCAAGAAGACTTTATTGCAAAGACCTCCCAGAAATCCCTGTCACCCTCAGTCTGAACCTCCTCTCTACCTGTGGCTGCCACCAAGAAAGTATTTCCCAAGAAAACAAATGTCTAAAGAAAAAAGGGCAAGAGAAATAAAAGGTGAGAAAGAAAGACAAATCTGGACAAGTCCAGCTGAGTGGTGACATGTCTGCATCTCCAGTGAGGTGACAGGACACAGCCAGACTGGCACCTCTGCAGAGCTAAAGGCTGGAGAAAGGTGACATTCTCCTTACCCAGGGCCTGCATTTCCAGCCCTGCATGCAAACATGCTAAATACCTGAGACATGAAATCCCAGCTATAAAAAAAGGCTGGAATCACAGGCATTTAGTGGAAGAACAGTTTTTTTAAGAATGGTAGTGCCAGGAGCAAGATACCTGTGGCTGTGTGCTGTTTGCAACATTTTATCATTTCTTGTTAGTCCTGATAAAGGCTGTAAAAGAGTGTGTAAACCATTCAACCTTGCCCAGCTGGACTTGTTTCATTTAATGATTACTGCTCAAGGCAGATCAGAGAGAAAACAGAAACGAAACTCTCTACACCCCGGGCAAACAAAACTTCAGATTCGTGGGATACTTCAAGGCACATTAAAGTAGTCTTTTCCTCGGTTGTAAGGGGTTTGGTTTTGGCTGGTTAGGTCTAGATACTTCCAACAAGATTTTGCTAAAGGGCAGAACTCTCCTGATTTGCACAATTCCCAACATTTCTCAAGATTCCTGTTCAGTGCTGCTACCTCCTGGCTCCAGGAGGGCAGGGCTGAGTCAGTAAACAGGCTGGGCTTTTTGGCCAGCCTCCTTCCTTATTAGCTGTGAGCAGCAGATTGTTTAATATTTGAAGCACTCTACTGAAACACACTGGCTCATTTATTTTCAAACATTTCAGGGAAAGGGAAACAAGCTGAGTGGAGGGGTGGAGCAGATAAGCAGTAGTGTTTTTCTCTCCTTGGCCAAGTATTTTATTGATACTCTGGAAAACACCAGCTCTAAAAGTTTTGACTTTACCTATGTGTTGCAATTTGCCTACTCAGAAAAGTAAGGTAAATTCCCACTCATACCATGTTAGTTTGTGCCAGTCACTGTTTTCCTTGCTCTTTGTTAGAGGTTCCTTCACCAGCACATTAGAGGGAGCAGCTACAAATAACGTGGGCAAAAGTTTTCTAATCTGAGTTAGGTGTGTCCCTATTCAAACCTCACTGACAGAGCTTGAGAGATGCTCACAGGCCCCTCTGCTGGGACAGCAGCTCCTGCTGTTGGGCTCTTGGGAGCAGTTTCCTCTCTGTCAGCTGTGGCCCCAGAGCTCCTCAGGACAATGTCAGTCTCTCTGTTGGATTCAGCAGACTGTTATTAAGGTCCTAGAACGACAATATGTCAGTCTAATTTCTTCCTTAATACAGAGCTAATTCTCCTCAGCTGTGAGGAGTGTAATATTTTCAGAGGACTCTCCATGATCCCAAGCCTGCAGCAGCTTGGTGTTGTAGGAGCATTGTCCAGGAAGAAAAGAGCAAACCTGCTCAGTTAGAGCAGGTGCCAGCCCTGCTGCCAGCCCACTGGCTGCTGGTGTGTTTGTGTCCTAAAATCCTTGCCTGAGTAAACACTGCTGACACTGTGGTGAACTGGTGCATTCTGCAATGCCCTGCACGGGAGACAGAAATCGTATGGATTGTGTGCAACGCCTGTGGCTGAGTGCTGGGCCAGTGAATCCCAGCCTCAGGGATTTGGTGCTCCCCAGGCTGTGAACCATCTCTGCCGACTAAATTCACAACCTCTTCCTGCAAGCCTAAACAAGGAAACGCCTGCATTGTTTTGCCTTGCCAGTTTTTGAAGAGCTGGCCCGTGTCCAGGCCTTAGGGAAGCAGTGACAGAAGGGGTGGAATTCCCCAGCCCCACCTGGAGCAAACTACCACCCCTGCCCTGCTGGGGCTGCCTCTGCCCGTGGGACAGCTCCTGCTCCCAGGCCTGGTGGGGGCACAAAAGTTTAACTCAGCTGATCTTCAACCCTTGCTGGCTTGGTTGCTTTTTAAACTCTTCTCTCCCCAAGCTCGATGCCCTCCTTCCCACCCAGTAAAGATTCCCTGGCTCCTGAGAACACAGCCCTTCGGGAAAGGGTGAAGTATTAACAGGAAAATCACCTTCTGCTTTACCTTGTTATTCATCTGGAAAACAAATGACTTCAGAATTTAATTATGAATCCTGGCACAGATTAGCTTTTAATGATTCCTGTGCCCTGATTGATTTGGAAGTGGAAAGATAGTTGGTTTTGCTCCCAGCTCCAGCTTTGGGAACTGAGTCTGGGTCAAGGCGAGTTGCTTGGATGTTTGCAGGAGCAGTGTGGTGACTGCTGTCAGCTGGGACAAAGAGGTGCTGAGTTAACCCTGCTGCTCCTAACTGACTGCAGCTTAGCAAACAAGCCTCTGGAGGAAGTTTTAGGAGGAAGAGCACCCAGCTGTGTTGGCTCTGCTGCATTAACATGCAAACAGCAAACGGTTTTTTACAGCTCAGGAGATACTGGTCTGGGCAGGACGCGATAAAAATAAATGTTACTCAAGCTAAAGTTGCATTTCAAAGTGACACTGAAGAGTAAGTTAGAACTGGGATTTGCATTTTGGAGTGAAGGCCCAGAGACTGCATGAGTGGCTGATGAAGTCAGTGTACAAATCTGCCTCAAGGTGACAGCTCAGCAGACTTGTTTAGATCTTGCTTAAAGTTGGACTCTCCCTTGGAAACTCAGGCGAACAGATCACCAGCCCAAGAGGCCAAGATGTAGACATCTATGAAAATAAAAGGCCTGAGCCCAAATCCATGCCAGTATCATCATTTTAGCCTGACTAAAATGACCATTATAAATCTAGAGCCAGCCTAAAATCCTTAATGAAATGGTTCTAGGTTTGTACTATGGCAATTCATATGTATATGTGTGTATATAAATATATATACACACAAGTATAATTTATAGCAAGTGGTTTCTGAGAGTGTCCTTAAAAATATACATGGACTCAGGCTGAAAGTTTCTGTCTTACCAGCTTCACCATGTCACTCATGGCAAGACATGTAATTCCACAGGCCTTTCTCACATTTTTACCCGTGTCTTTGATTTTTCATAATTCTACTGTGGAGTTGGTCAACACCCAATTAAATCTGTATCTGTATCCAAAGAGTCTCCTTGCATTCCAGATGGTCTGTAGGCCACCACTCTGGGGTTGAGCATGAAATCCAAATGTACAATATCTGATCTCTGATTAATCACCTGATTTCCACAGATTACACAGGATCTGAACTAAACAGATCTTATTTGTGCTCAAATCCAGGCTTAGACTGTGCCTCTGGGGAATTGCTGTGGCTGTGAAATAAGAAGTGGCATCTTCCATCCCTTGACTGTCCACACAGACCAGCAAAACCAGGATTTGCGATGGTATGGTATTTGGAAAGGCTGGGAAGTTCTGTTGCACTTGTGCAGGGGAACTGGTGATGAAAAATAGGAATGCAAAAGGAAATTGGGAGTTCTGGAGGGGGTGTTTTGCAGGGGTTTTTGGAGCCCCAGCACTGGGTGCAGGCCCTGACCCCTCATGCTGAGCCTCTCCAGCTGCACAGGGAGATGAGGAGGCATGTCTGACTCCTGCCTTTGCATGCTCCTCAGCATAGGATTTTTTTAGGAGGAAAGAAGCCCTTATAAATGGATACAGTCTCACTGAATGTGCCCTGCTGCTGGGCTGGGCTGTTCTGGCTTTGCAGTGCTCCATAACCCACAGTGTGTTTGTGGCAGGGGATGTGATGGCTGCTAATGCAGCATGGAGCATGTGCACGTGGCTGGGTGTGAGAAACACCAAAAGTAACTCATCTGATTGCTAAAATAACTCAAACCCAGCTGCTGGCTGGGCCTTGGAACCCTGGCTCCAACAGGCCGCAGAGCAGATTGTCAGGGCTGGTCTGCCAGTGGGGTTCTTGGAAAGCTCATCTCCTCCCAGCATCAGGAGCAGGCTGTACAAGGCCTTTTTTCTTACAATAAGTTGCCTTATGCACCATTAAAATGGCAGAGCTGCCACAGCACAAGGGCAGAAATAGCCCCACTTCTTCAGGTATTATCCTGCCCCATTTCCAGGGGCACTCACAGCTCCCTGTAGGTTTTTGAAGACGCTGCTTTTGCCTCCACGCAGCCCTCACTGACACAGACAGATGTGTGTGCAGGCAATGGAGACAGCCCTGAAAATACAGCTCTCCATGAGCACAGCCCATGCCCTGGGCACAGAGAAGCAGATTTCCCCTGAGTGCACTCCCTCACCCTTTTGGCTCTGCAGACATGCTCAGGCAGCTGCAGCAAACCCGGGTCACTGCACCCACCCCAGCCGGGTGCCAGGGCTGAACTAACGGCCAGGTCACCTGGAAAACAACCTCACAGGCTGCCAAGGGCTGAGGGGTTCATGCTGAGGAACCACAGAATGTCTGAGTTGGAAGGCACCTTAAAGCTCATCTCATCCCACCCCTGCCACGGACAGGGACACCTTCCACTGCAGCAGGTGTCTCAAAGCCATGTCCTTGGACACTTCCAGGGATGGGATATCTCTGGGATGGAATGGTTATGAGGTGCTTGTTTGTTTGGGGTTTGGATTTCTTCTGTTGTTTTTTGGTTTGTTTTTGGTTTTTTCTTTTCAAGAACTCTGAGTAATTCCCCATTGGCATGACTCTCCTGCCTTGTCCGTGCATGAATCCACAAGTCACGGCTGGGCTGCCCCAAACGTTCCAGTGCAGTTCCCACAATAACACTTCCTGTTTGACAGTGTACTTTTAGAAATTGCTGCACCAGACTTTGCTTTAAACGCTCCCTCTGCTGGCTGTACTGCAAATGATTGTCTTTTAGCTAAAAACCTCAGACTGGAATTGGATTGCGGTGCAATTACTAGGTTAACAGTAAGAATTCCCTTCATTCTTTCAGCACAGCCTGTATCCCACCTCTCAGCAGCACTGAGTGTGCTGCACCTCTCCTGACACTGGCACAGGGTTTGTGGGAGAGGACTTTTCTATAACACAAATTATTATTGCTGATTTAGGTCTCTTAATATAAAATTTATTCTCTCCTTTAACAAATTTTTATTCTCTCCTATGCCCCTTGACCATCTCATGATGGGAAGCGTTGGAGTTTGAGATTCTGCTTCAGAGATGAATAGTTGTTGTAATGGAAGTATTTAGTGTTCTCTTCATTTCATAAAATCAGAAGAAGTTATTTAAAATATTGTTTCTGTAAAAACAGCTTTAAAGGAGCCATTGCAGAATTTCTTTTTTTGGTTTTATTTTGCCTGTGTTCCTGCTGAATAGTTGATAAACCCTTTAAATGCTGTAGAAAATAATTTGGAAAAAATATTAGACTTATGTTAGGGGTGAATTTAGTTTGATACGAACGATGTGCTGCCAGCTATTTAGATAACATTTATAAAATAAGTAAATGCCATTGGATTAGTACCAGAAAAACTGGAGGTAAGACCGAGAAGAAAACGTGTGTGACCCCTGAGGATGCACAAAATAAAACATGGCCCAGCTCCAAAGAGTTTTCTAAGTGTGAGGCAAGGAGCAGAGCCCAGCCAGGCGGGATGCAGGAGAAGGATTTTGGGATCCAGCTGTGTCAGGCACAGCTGGGTCAGGCCCAGCCCCATGGGGCACTCACTGCTGCTGCAGCCGAGGCTGGGAGGTGGGAGGCAGGGCACAGGGATAGCCAGCTCCAGCACAGCCAGCCACAGGAGGCACTGCCCTGCCCTGCTCAGCCCTGGCACAATCAGATTTTTTATGACATCTGAGAAAACATCTCTGGAATAAATATTCTGTGTGGCCCAGAGTGTTTTCGATGCATTCAATTTCACGCATTCAATTTCATGCAAGTAGGAATATTACTCTTGCTGGCTTAAAAAATAGGGCTGTAAGTCCTTTGAAGCGTTTTTCCCCCACTTTTTTTTTAATTTTTTTTTTCTTTTTCCCCAGCAGGAGAAAAGCTTTGTATGCTGTGAAAGGCACAGCAGCTTGCTGGACAAAATGGGAAACCCCTCACATTAGGATATTTCAAAAGCAATGCTGCTATGATCAATAAATGAGAGAGCAGGGACAGAAAATGGGTTACAGGTCAGAAAAAATGAATGTGAAAAGGAAGGCAAACAGGAATGAAAAAGGAACCTGGACTTTTGCTGGCTAAACTAAATTTCAAACATACACATAACCTACAGACATGTAAAAATGTGTTTATACCTCAGAATGGAAAATGTGAGTTCTGCTGTTTATCTTGAAGAAGAATAACAGCACCACTGCAGGTTTGTCCACTCTTCAGCACCAGCAGATGTGGTCACCATTAAGCATTTGGCAGAAATGAAGTACAAGAAGATGACCCTCACAGCCCACAGACACGCACAGAAGTCTTCTGCCTTGAAAACGATCAAAAATCAGATTGGAAATGCTCAGAAATACAAAACTTGTGGTCCTGGGAAAAATAAAATAAATCACAGGTATATTTCACTTTATTTATTTGTTCTTCATTCTGATAGCACATCTCAAGTTACACTTGGTAATGAGATCTTACAAATCTTTCCCCTGCTCTGGGATAAAAAGCAAAAACCAGACATGCATAAGGTATTGAATGCATTCACATCAAGTATGTTGTATGTTGGGTTTTGAACATCATAAATATGAGAACATTAAACCAGCTGGTTTTAGATTCATTTTTTTTAACAATATCATTGTTGCAAACCATAGCAGCTTAAAAAGTTTAACTCAAGTTTACCTGCTTCCAGTATTTTTATTTTTAAAAGTTTCTAGTAAAGTTTGGTAAGAGATTAAAAAATACAGAGGCCCAAATACTACAAATTAATTTTTTAACGATTAAGTATTTCTATTTAGTTTGTAGGGCTTAAAACTCACAATGGCCTTTCTGCTTTGACTGGGAATGCAGTTCTGCAACTACTTAGATGAAGGCTAGGAAATTCAACTTATTTGTGATTTTTATGCATCATGAGACCTCTTGAAAGAGGTCTCGGCTTCCAGAAATGTTGAACACCCACCCTTTAAGAGGTCCTCAGCTAGGGAGACAAAATCTCCATCTATTCCTGCAGATATTAGCCAAAATACTGGGGACCCACTAATACAGTTCTCAGGTCTATGAAAGCAGGATTAGAATGACTATAAATTCTGTTATGCAAGTTGATTTCGTTTTGTTTTGGTTTTTTTTTTAAAGCTGTCATCTGAATGCTTCAATAGCCATCAGGAACAAGATATTTTTGCCATAGAGGGACAGAGTCTAATTGTAGAAGGGGAAGAAAAGCTACCTACAAAAGGTATCTAGCCAAAACCATGATGAGAAAACAAACTTACTGAACATCTCCTCTGAAAAGACTCTACCATGCACAGGTGAAATACTGCTACAAACACCTGCTCTGATCCTGCATTGTGCAAAGTGCCCTAAACTGCTTTGTGAAATAACCAAGGGATGAAGGTGCAAGATGTGCCCAAGGAAACACTCAGAGATGTAAGAAAAGGCAGGAACAAATCCAGGTGCTGTGAAATGGATTAATCTTAATCCCTTGCTGTCAGGCACACGCCTTCTGTAACCCTGAGTCAGTCCCTGGGGGCTTGTGGCAACACAAATGGAAACAACCCCAAACTTCCAGTCTGGGGCACGGGGACTGCGTGCAAAGGAGGAGGAAAGCTGGGCTGGGACCAACACTCACTTCAAAGTTTACCCTGAATTTGATCAGTGTCTTGTGCAGCTGTGCACTGAAGGTCTTTTTAGAGCTGGAACTCAGACCTCTTTTTTTCCATGTTGTAGGATCCCCCAGGTATCCCTGCAGCTCTCAGGTATTAAACCACATGGCTGCAAGACCAAAGTAGTCCAGATGCTTTGACAGAAGTAGTTAATACTGCACATCACATCCACGTGGTGCTGTAACCAGGCTGCTGATGGCTTCGTAAACACGTTCACTCCAGTTATGAACTTACTACCATTTCTTGTGCCAAGACTTTAATGTGCTTCAGTGCATGAAGGAAATTTACAACCAACTCCAGGAATATATATATATATATATTCCAGCTCTCCCTTTCATTTCAGTTAAAAAAAAAAACCAGCAGCAATTATATTTTAGATTCATAACAGGTATTTATAACTTAGCTATAAACAAATGCGGAGCTAAAGCTTTGCAGAAAGCTCTCACAAAAACTTAATTATTATAAGATTTATAAGAATATTAACCATTTTTTTCCAGTACTACAGTTATACTATGACATATAATCATAGTATATCTACATGTTATACTAATGACAGTGAGTAGATATAAATTTTTCTGATATCTTTTCTGACATGGGTTTACTCTTTAAGTGGGAAATTCAGGAAGAAGCCTGTTATTACTCAGTACAGTGATTATTTTTTACTATTTTAGGCATAGTTTAAAGTCAGGTAAATGTAGCTGTCTCCATATAAAGGGAAAAGACTCTGGGGCAGATTAGTAACTTGTCTTTTGAATGGACATTGGTTGCTGTCTGTTTAAAGCATACTATCTATGAAGTTGTGTTTATGGGGAAAAGGAGGAGAGGGTTTTTCAAATTCAGATAAAAAGCTTGAATTCCTCTGCAGTGTTAATTTGGTTTCTTGATCAAAATTTATTCTGATTCAGATTGTCACTTGGTTGCTCTAATTCCACCAAGCCTTTGTAAATGCTAAATGGAAGAAGAATCTGGGCCACTGTTGAAAAAGCTTTGCCTTGTGATCTCTGTGTGAACTATGCTGGGAATGAGTTTTGGCCTGCATGACTGAGCTGACATCCAGGCCTTGTCTCCTTAATGGTTTTTCTTAATACACACAACCACGTTAACAACCTGGTGTTTCCAGGAAGCAGTGATTCAGCAAAGCCATTCTCCCATTTAATTTAAATCCCAGTGAAAGAGGACTGCTCTGTATATATTTTAAATGCAGAAGGCAGTTTGATCTACAGAACCTGATGGGGTTTTCAGAAGAACTTTTCAGAATCCTGCTATAAGGAATGCTTTAATGAAATTGCCTTTGTCATGATCTCCAAGGGCTAAGAAGCCTCAACTTAGGGTTCCTGACAGGAACCAGGACAGAGGGGAGCAAACTGTTCAGCAGGACATGAGCCCAGCAGCATCCCTGATGTGGGACAGGCTGCTCTGAGCCAGCTCTTGGAGAAGAAAGTCAGAAGCCATGGGAGTTGAGTGTGCCTGCAGTCACATTCACATCTGTGTGAGAATTCAGCTTTACAGCTCGTTTGTGAGGTAGGAAATTACTCCCTCCCTTGCAGAAATGGGGTGTAAGGAGATGATGCTGTTTTCCTGGGGACCCACAGGAAGTCTGTGGTAAAGCTGAGGATGAGAATTTAATCTCCCACTCTCTCCTCTGTGCCTATCGGCTTTTGACACCACCTTCGTTTCTGCAAGCTGTGAGCAGCCTGGACAACAGACAGTCACAAAGTGGTGTCACTCCCCTGCCCTTCTGTCTGAACTTCACAGACTGGCTCAAACTGCACAGATTTGCTGCCCAGTAGCGAGATCACCTTACCTAGAGCAGTCTACAAGACAGACAAAGCTCAGCTGCAAAGCTCAGATTTGTATAGATCTGTATAGACCGGAGCCCCCTTCTATTCGATTGCTTTCCTCCTTTCATGGAGCAGGACATACAATAAAAACTAAAAACACAGAAGAAAAGTCAGTGAACAAAAACTTCTACTATTAATTACAAACATTAGTGCAAACCACACAGCAGACTATTTGTAGTAAGCTCAGTATTTTCTGTAAGGAGGTTGTACAACTGAGGCTTTAAACACAGGTGAAGTCACATTCTTTAGCCAAATAAGTAGCTTTTTTAAGTTCAGCTTTGAAGGTCATTCACACAGGAAACCTGGATTTTGCTGCTACACATAATATTTTATCTTACCTATTTGTGTGTATGCTATCATACTTTGCATTGAAAATGTATTTAGTCTTGTACCTTTTTAAAATGTATTTATTAAAAGGTGGTAAACACCAAATTCCAAAGCTGAATTACAGGTTTGGCTAAGAGACTCATCTAGCATCATTTTTAGCTGTCTAGAAGAGCTTTTGTAAAAAATATTTTTTAAAATTTAAATGGGCCTTTTGTCTATGGCAAAAAGCCAACACCTAAATGTGTGCTTGTCGTTCAAATGCACAGCCCTGCTGCCCAAGGTGAGTGTTATCTCTGTGACATCAGATGCTCAACACTGCTGTAAACTAGCTCAAGGGTTTTTACACATTCAGAAGTAGATGTAGGAGTTAGGATTTATCTCATACCACTTGAAAGCCAGGGTCTTTAAGAGTCAAAGCTTGAAAGTTGCAGCCAGGTAAGAATCCTGCAGGAATCCTGATCTCCCTGCTCAACGCGTGTTTATGCGTGGCAACAGGCATCTGGGAGAAAGTGGAAAAAAGACCGGTTTGGAAAAAAAAAAAAACTTCTCAGAATTCTTCACTGGGCAAGGCCAATGGAGCTAGAAAATGCTGCAGTTAGTGGTCTGTACCTCCAGCAGCCGCAGAAAATTCAGAAAAGTGCACTTTTTGAT
>VXBQ01008808.1:4514-18539 GCA_013400175.1 Phainopepla nitens | reverse complement strand
AGAACACGCAGCGGAGCCGCACACCCCCCCTGCGCCTTCCGGCGGGGCCCTCCCTCCCCTCAGAGGTTCTCATCCAGCCACTTGATGTAGCTGCTCCTGGTCTGCACGCCGGCCGAGAAATCCGTGGGCCACACGGTGAAGATCATGCAGCCGTGGAAGCAGTCGTGGAAGTGGTCGAGGGTGACGGGCACGCCGGCGCGCTCCAGGCGCGAGGCGTACATGGCGCCGTCGTCGCGCAGCACGTCGTTCTCGCAGGTCAGCACGTAGGTGCGCGGCTGCCGCGCCAGCGTCGCGTCGTCCGCCAGCAGCGGCACCGCCCGCACGTCCAGCAGCGCCGGCAGCCGCTCCACGATGGCCGCCGTGCCCGTGGTCTGCACCACGGGCTGGTAGCTCTTCTTGAAGGAGGGAGGCAGCAGCGATGTCCAGTTGAGGCGCGCGCGGAAGGAGAGGGCCCGGCCGACGTTGAGAGCCGTGTGGTTGTTGACGAGCAGCTCGTGAGCCAGGTCGTAGTCGCCGTTGATGTAGTCGATCCAGTAGTTGATCATGACGAAGCGAGGGAGCACGGGCATGTTCATGTTCTGCTGGTAGGAAGGGGTGTTGAAGTCAAACGCCTGGAGGACTGGATAAATCAAGGCCTGCAGTTTCGGTCTGACGGGCAAATCCTCATCTTTGCTAAGCTGTGCGGAAAACACGGGACAGAAGGAATATAAACGTGTATCAATGTGGAACTTTAGAAAAGCAAACAGTCATTTGACAGGTTTAGAGTGAATTCTGCTCTTCTGCAGGTAATGTGGCTGTTTTGTCTGAAGTAGCAGCAGCCTGATCTTTTTCTCCTCTCCTAAGGTGCCCATTCAGGCAGACCCACCATCCCGTTCCCAGCAGAAATCGGTGACACAAGTTTATTGAAGGGAGTAAGAAGAAAAAAACACGTAGAGTGACATTTCTCTAACACAGTGTCCAGTTGAACAAATGGCAGCAGCAGGATATCCTAAATCAAAGGAGCTACTCTTGCCTTTAAGAGCTTTTCATGGATTTTTCTTCCAAGAATTGATCTAATTGGTTTTGTTTTTTTTTTTTTTTCAGCCAATGCAGACTGCTGGCATCCACAATTTATTCTAGCAAAGACTCTCCTGCTGCAGAAGCACCTCCCTGTGTCTGACTCAACCTGCATTTGATTTGAGTCCATCCATTACACATTTGGTGCCCCATGCCTGCCTTACTGGAATAGTCAGGGAACTCTTTGTTTCATCTCCTACACAAGATACCCAGTGCCCCATCGTGTCTCATCTTGTTTAAAAAGAATTATGCATCAGGAAATTGAATTAGGAATGCTCTTTCCAAAACATGGAACTATCATGTTATCAGGGCTCAGTATTGAAGCTTTTATTGTAATTGTCTCTTATTAATTTTTCCACCCTAATTCAATATTGCAAGGTTGTCATGATAATTGTTGTCTGGACATGGTATCTGCTTTCTTATCACTAATGATTATGGAAATAGGAGTAAGTTAGTAATAATATTTCATTCAACCATGAAAAATATTACTTGCCTCAGGTTTCCTTTAAACTCTTCACTAGATCAAATTCAGATTACATTTAAACTGCAGACACACAAAAGAAATTTCCTTAAAATTGCAAAATGCTACAGGAAGACAATTTAACAAAAGAATTAAGCTCCATCTACTGTATATTTTGTCCTTAACTTGTATTTGAAGGAAATAAAAGCATATTTCCAGAGACAATTATCTAAAAATAGGCAACCACATTAACAAATCATGCCTACTTGGAAAAATAAGGACTTCACCAGCAAAATTGGTAAAAAAAAGTCATTTAGCTACTTGCTGTTAAACTCTGGTCCATAACAACTTGTGACTGTAACAACACATCACAACCTGTGTAATTCATATAGTGACTGAGTCACTTCACAGAAGAAAAATGAGCAGACTGTGGCTTTCTACCATTCTGTTTTTAGGGGTGGCATATCACCTTGTGATGGTGCAGCACACAGGACCTACCAGCCTCTCTGGGCTGGACTGCTGTAGTGCAACACAGAACACAGTGGGTGTTACCTGCTGGCACACAGCAGCTGCCAAATTCCCTCCTGCACTGTCCCCAGAGATTGCAATTCGACTGGGGTCCACGGAATACTCAGCTAAGACATCAGGCTGCAGGAAATGCTTTGTTGCACGAAGAGCATCGTGGTACTGCTCGGGGAAGCACACCTCGGGCACCAGCCTGTACCTGCAAAAGAAAAGGGATGAGAAACAATTCTTACCTCTGCGTTATTGAACTGATGTTATTGCACCTCTCCTTTAGGATTTACAGGTGGTATCAGATAACCCTTACTGGAAATAAGTATTTCATTAGGATAAATAGTACAGAAAAAGTAGGAGGTGTATGATACGTATGTAAGACTTAATCTTATAATTAATGTTCTAATTTGGAAAAAATTAAAATGAACCTACTAGACATGAATAATACCAAGAGAGTATAAAATTGTGCAGCACTTTCCTAGGATTTCTCAATGGAGGATTTCATCATGCATCATAAAAATCAATAGTTAAAACACCCTTAGCAAGAGAGTCATTCCACTCTGCCTGGTTTTGATCCAAATTCCCACCTTAGCAAGTCCGAGGGTGAGTAAATCACACACACCCATCACACTCCTGCTTGGCTGAGCCAAGCACCTAAGCACTTCTGCTTCCCAAATTTTTACTGACGTCAGGAGAGAATAAACCTTGCTGTCCCTCTGTGCCATGAAATGAACAACAGCGAAGATATTAATGCAAATTTTCTCCAATGCAACAGATACAGTAATTCCTTTCCTTTATCAAGGAGAGGAGCAGAAATACACCTGTTGGGCAGGTGGGGGGTAGGGGCACAGAGAGAGCAAACAGTCTGCCAGGAAGAGCCAGCAGCTGAATCCCACACATGAGGCTTTCTCAGCTTCTAAGTAGCAGTGCAGGAGAAATCTGTTTGTATTTACTGAATAATCTGACACCCAAGACTTACTACTGGGCCTTATGGTACAAAGCAAGGTTTTCAGCTTTTCAAAGTACACCTTCTCAGTAGAGCCTAGTGAACCAAAATTCAGTTCTCTGACTCAAACTATCTTTTAGATGTAAGCTAAAGAAGTCTCATATGCAAAATAAATTTTAAACTTAAGATTTCAGCTTTCAAACTCCAACTGTAACCTGCTGTCAGAAAGCAATCTCTATATTGTATATAGAGGACTCAGAGACTGTCCTTTGGGAGCTCCTTGCAAAACTGTGTAACAGTAACCTGTGCACAGATTGTGAAAGTGAGATGTGCAATTAGACCAACGAGAAATCTATTCAGACTTGACTAATTGAATACAAACACCATGACTGAGGGATATAATGATTAAGGAGCAATAGGCAGAATGATACCAGCATAAATCAGAAAAGGAGTAATAAGGAACTTTTCAATATTGTGACTGCTGCTTGTCTGGAATAACCAACAGCTGCTTTTGTAGTTTTCCTTGTTTCTAATAATAAAAACCAAAACAGTAAAAAAAAAAAAATTCCAACTCTTTAAAGTACACTATAATATGCACTAAATGAGTACCATCAACTCCATATCATTAAGTTGCAATTAGACCCCAAAGCTTGGTATGTAATGAACTGCAGGTGGGAAAACTGAGTAATTTTATCAAGTGGTTGGGTTTGCAAAAGAAAATACTGAAGTTGACAATAAAGATGGAAATAGTACCAATCAAGTTGGAGTCGTCTAGGTAATGTATTTAGCTAGTCAAGAGCTTTGTTTGCCTTGGAATTGTTCAACATGTTAAAAAAGCAGCCCTGCTTCTCTGTTGTCTGGCAGTTTTCTACTCTTGAGGGAAGCACAAGGCTTAAAGAGAGGACTAGAACAGTGGGAGATTGTGAGAGCAGCAGCAAACTGCCAGACCCCACAGTGTATTCTAAAATAATTAGAAACCCAAATGAATTTCTGGTACCGTTCCAATTTGTTGTAATTTTAAAAGGATAAAAGTATCAGACTGGTATAGAAAATCACTGTCCAAGTTAAAGCTTTACAGAAAAGCCACTAGCAAAGGAGAAGCTAAAAGAACTATGTTATGTATTTCTAATACCTTAGGACTACTTGATCAGTTTTAGATTACTCACTCAACAGAGACAACAACAGCGTTCAGAGATTCAGCCATGATTCTGCAGAGATTGTTGTAAAGGCTTGTTCCTGGAAGGGAAGGACATGGTGTTAGGTACATGTGAGTCAATAGTCACAAAGCTGTTCCTAGGCCTTCTCAGAAAACATACAGCCATCACACAGATAAAAGCAAAGTAAATAACATCAGCCTGCAACTGATCAAGTGCCAAATCCATACTACAGCAGAAGGAATGTAGTTCATACTTTCAGGATCCTGAAGATAATGCCTCCTTCCTCCTCTGTTTCTTGGTGACTTCAGACATGTCATTTTACCCACCTATCACAATTTTCTCAGTTGGACAAAATCTAAGGCACCCCGTGGTTTGGGGGCACTAACACCCAGAGAGAGTTACTGCTGTTTGAGTCACTGCCTGTGGTTCATTTTCTTATAGCATGCATTGCTTTAATTCAAATGAGTTGCCCTACAAATGTCAGCTGAGCTACTCATTTAAAGGAGGATTAATCACAGCTATTCTATTCATCAGAGGACTGATTATCTTTAATTTTGTTCCTTTCCAGTTACTTAATTGTTGGTTCCCAGTACTATAAAATATACTAGGAAGGACACTGAACATTTTCTAAAGTGTCCAGTCATAGATTGTAATATTTAGGTGTAGCAATTGTGTCATTAACTTCTGCACCTTAGACTCAGGGATACATCTGACAAAGCCAAGCTATAATCATCCTGACAAAGTGCAGCAATTTCATATAAACTTTTGCACAACAAGAGTCATATGCAAACTGTTACAGAACAAATGATGCAGGCAGGAGGTTAACAAATGTCCCTTAGGCAGGTCTAAGAAAACCCGTCTCAAAGTACAATTCCTCTGTGGGAAGAGGAGTGAAATGTTTAACTGCTACAGGACAAAAAGACTGGAATTTACAAAGGCATGTGAAGGCCACATTTTAAAGTTATTTAGGAACCTAAATCTCACTCAAATCATGGTCTAAATGACTTGTATTTCCAGAGTCCAAATGCAATCAATACAGTTTGTGCATTGTATCATTTTGTAAAAATCCACTGATGTTCTTTTTCGGTAGAGGAAGCTGTAGAATGCATCAGGGCTGTATGGACTTCAGGATGTCATGGGAACAATGGGGAAGGAAAAGGGAGAAGACTCTTCTCAGACTCTTCTCAGATGTGGATCTCAGAGCAGCCACAGGACCCCCATGCCCTTTCTCTCCCAAGGCTGTTTTCCTCCTGCACAATGTGGAAGGAGTCAGTGGTTACCTTATCACTGCCTATAGCTGTACCTCACTTCCTCTGATCATGTTTGTGGTTTCCAAGTTAATGGAGTGAACAGCATTAAATTTCAAGGTAATTATGCCTAGTGGTGGTTGCAGTCCCTAAGAAGCAACCCAAGAGGAACCAACCTCCACCCATTTCCCTCACACTCCTGTCTGTGCTCAGCAGTGTGTATTCCCAGGTAGGTGTTATTTAAGAACCAAACATTATCAAGGCTGTTGCATGCAGTGTAGATCAGCTCAGTCTTCTGCTAATTATTCTCTGAAAATGGGGCAAACCCACATAATTTCCTTATATCACCAAGGACTGATTTTGCACATTACCTGAGAAAGCGGGGGACTGGCCCAAGCAGCCCACCTAGGCATCACAGAAATTTAATCAATTAGCTATTTTTCCCTCTCAGGATGTAACAAAATTAACCTTTTGGTCCTTTCACAGCTCACATGCAGATAAGACAGGCACTCCTGCTATGTGTTCATGATATTTTTCTCCCTCTCTCCTTAGACTTGATCCACCAGAGCAGAGACAGTCACTACTGAATTCAGGTACATCTTAGCAGAACTGCCACTGCTGGCAGGAAAAAGAGTTTTTGGCTTTTCCCACTAGGAGGAAAGCAGACTGGAATCCTATTTAATTACTGGCAGACACCTACTTGCACTTGCCAAGGCCCAGCCCCCTCCGTGGATGTAAACAACGCTGCGCTTGAGGCTTTCATCTCCCTTCGCAGGAGGTTCAAACACTCGCACCTCCACGCCGTCAAAAACAGCATCCGTGATCTTGATGTCCTCTGAGGAGACAGACTTCAGCTTGTCAAAGGTGCAAATCAAATAATTCAGAACTATCAAGTGATGGCTGAGTCTCAGATAGTGAATCAGGTGACACTGGTGGGGGGAAAAGAAGAAGAAAAGAAATTTCTGTGACTTCAGGGCATATCACACGCTACCACGTTGATGTGTAATACAACTGCCTTCAAAGGGCAGGTCCTATATAATTCTGACAATATTCACTGGAAAATGAAATTTTATCAAGAACCTTTAATGTTTTTAAAGCTCTATTAAAACAAAACGCTGCCAATAAAAGACTTTCTGTGGAAAAATAAAATTAAACCATGAGCAGTTCGTGGATCACAACCATGAATGAGCACTCGGATCCTCCGAAAGACCCCTCGGAAGGGGACAAACCTCATGTTCCATTAGGGGACCTATGAAGCTCCTCAGACTGGTGCCAGCAGAGGGCAATACTACACAGGCAATGTTTTTTGGTGGAAAAGCATCAAAAATGCAGACTACTTCTCTTGCTCCACTGCAAAGCGTCTTTTTACTTCCGAATTAAGAAAAAGTTCCCAAGGACTGCAAAGAAATTTGGAAACAGGAATAGTCATAAAGGAATGCAATGGTGTTTTTTGGCTTGCCCTGTGCTTACCTGCTGAATTGGGAAGGATCTGAAACACTAGTCAAGAACAAGAGTAGGTTAATGACACTTTTTTTCAACCCCAGAGATTCAAGTATGTTACTTTTTTATGTGATTAAAACACTATGAAACTGAAGAATGATCTGATCCTGCTGTCTCCTAATGGTAGAAGGAGACAGATTTTATCCCCTTTAGCTGTCCAGGACTTTTATTTTCATTTTTATTTTTAAAATTTTGCCCTGACTTGATTAGAAACCTGTTTCTCTCAGCAAGTACTACTGGAATTCAAGGCATTCCTCCACTTGAAATGGTCATGACCTGCTCCCTGCACATGACCTGCTCACTATTTGTAGTGCATACCTGTTCCCATGGCCTGGATGGTGCACCAGGGGTGGCAAAAGGGCAGCCAAAGGACTGCAGGGACCACAGTGTCCAGACTGACCATTTAAAAGAAAAAGTAGTGGAAGTCTTTCCCCTTTAAGCTCAGAAACTGGATAACCAGTGAAGCCTTTTGCACAATTCTCTCAGTCAAGGCAACAGAGCTGGGAGGTAAAATTAACACATATACTTAACATATACCTGCAGGAACACTCCCCCTAGCAAAACTGTCAGCTGGGACCTTTTATTTTATGACCAGGTACCAAATACTTGGAACAAGAGGTGTCCTGTTCTACACATGTCCACTTTGCAGTGTGAATTCTGCCAAATCCACTAGCACAGTGCAACCTGCTACAAAATATTCAAGATGCTGACACAGAGTGAGCAGGGTCACCCAGGTACTGGTCTAACTACATTCACCTGCTGAAGAACACATAATTGCCAATTTAATCTGTACAAAATCTGCACACATCCCCCTCCAGAATAAAAGCAAGCTACGAAGCATTCAGCATCCTCTCTTCCAAAGAAGATCTTACAGCCACAATTCTTACATGTAATTTCTTCCTCTGTCCTAATTAGTTTGAATGTTAAAAAAATGGAAATATTTGCTTTCATCCAGGTTCTGTACAGAAAAGGCCCTGCACAGCTCCCACTGCAGACTGCTGTAGAAAACAAGACAAGTTTGATATTTAAAAAAAAAACCCCAACATTTACACCAAATACAATGGGCCTGGAAATTTATGTGACCTGGGAGAGGAATCCACTTCCAAACCAAGAATTTTAAAAAAACTACTTTCTTTTCTTGTTTTAACTTGTGGTAACATCACCCTGCTGAGATGGCTTGGTAGGAATCCAAATTTGAAAATGTTTGCTGCTTTTTGGATGGGATATAATTTCTTTATGCTGCAAGTCTTTTCTCTGGGAGAAGACACACAAAATATCCACCCGGCAGGAAGAAATGCTGAATTCACAAGGCTGTTTGCATCTCCGAGTTTCAGCCCGTGTTTTTCTCCCATCATTACTTAAAATTCCCACAGGAAACCCCAGGACTAGTTTGAAATCTGAAGAGCAATACATCTATTAATAATTTGGCACAAACAACAAATTGTTGGGCTGCCACCAACATAAGCACATAAAGGTCTGATCCTCTCTGTGCCCTATGGAAGTTCCCAGGGGAGGTAACCACTGGGAAGCAGTTTTAGAAATACTGCTAAAGAAAAGAATGTTTTTGTAGATTTTATTTAGCCTGACTGTGCTGCAATAGACGTCTCATTTTTGTTTTTTCCCACTTTGGTTTGCATTCTTTGTAGACAAGATTACCACATGTTCCCTGGAATCAGGAATGTTTTGTTTTCAAGGCTAGTTAGTGGTGTTTACCAAGAAGTGTTTTACCCTGTTCTTCAATCCACAGAGCACCTTGGCCATCTGCAGCCTACCATGCTCTTTCATGCCTATTTCTCCTAGAATAGACCACTCTTTCCAAGAATCCATAAACCTGGAAGAGATGATTTCTACATCAGGGCACAATGGCAGCAGTCCTAATTATTTATCAGCCATGGGCAGGATTTTTGCCAAGCATTTATCAGATAGCTTCTTTGTTAGTCAATCTGACTAATCAGCCTATTGGCTTGTTATTTACAAGGCATCAGGATTGCACTTTTTGCTGGCAAACAGCCGGTCTTGTCCGAAGTTCTCACAAATAAATTTCTTCTTTTCTTCTCTTTAAATATTAAAAAAAAAAAAAATCTGTCATATCTTAGCAGTCTGTACTAATACTCCCGGCAGAAGATGTTGTTGGCCAACTCTCCTGTGGGAGTGCCTTGCCAAAGGACAGCCCTGCCCATCCTGATGCCTCCTCTTCCCTGGCACCTTTCTTGTGATGCCACTGGAAGCCTTAGAGCATGATCTTGCTGCACCAGCTCAATACAAACCCNTGGCCCAGAACTGCCATGCCAGCCACAGGCACAACACATAGCTCGCTCTGGGTCACAGCTGCAAGTTTTCCCATTACAGCAAAAGCTCCTTCTCTTTCACCAGGACATTCCCAAGACTGAGATTTTAAGGTAAGGACTATGTAGGCACTCCCTAGGGACTGAACTGTTCAAGACTGACACCTTCCTTCTGGTAAACTCTTTCATAAAGGGTGCAGGTACTGAAAGATTTAATTGATGTTGGAGAAATTTTTCAGTGAATGAAGAAAGGAGTCTGGGCAGAATGAACAAAATACTTTACCAGTGAGGCACCATTACTTCACCTTTAGCCCCCAATGTCTATCCCTAAAATTATATGGATTCTTCTGTCGGCTCCTCAGCTGATAATTTCATGAAGAAACTCACATCCCTCAAGGACTTGAATTCCATACTCATCATGTGTTCCGTATTGCAAAAAAGTAACCCAAAAGTTCTTGTTGCAAATGTGCAATAACCTCTAAGGCTACTCAGCACACGGGGACTCTCTGTCCTCAGACGGCTTCCTTGGCTAAGCCCGGCTCTGCCCTTTAACCACAGAATTGTTGCGACAGGTCGCGCTTGCACAGAGGCAGCACCATCAGCTGCTCCCTCCTGCCCAGCTGGGCAGAGCCAAGGTCCTGCTCTGACCTTTCAGGCTGGGGGGGATCAGGAACTGGGCAAACAGCAAAGGCTCTTTTTACATCCAGCACTACCTGGCACCGAGCCAAATCTCACTCATGACTCAACCGAGTAATGATGCTGGAACTGCAAGGCTGAGCTGTCTAAATCCCAACTTCCCACCTTAAAAGACACAGACACTACAGTCAGTTCTGGCATTGCTTTGAAAAGGACACTTATTAGAGGCCAAAATGCCAATGCCCATGTCTGTAGTCAGTGACAGATTAGTGAAAAATAAACAGGATAATTTCCACATTTAGCTGTGTGCAGAACATGTTGGGTTGTGTGCATTTGGGGCAATTTACCCTATTTAAGGGTGATTTTACAAAAAGATTTCCCAATGCAAGTGTCCTGTTGCCCAGTAAAGAACATGACTTTTTAATACTACTAGATAGACAGTTTTCAAAGACAATTGCTCTTAGTTTTATTAATTTCTTTTAGAACTGAAAAGAAACCAGGAAGACTGCTTTTCAGTTTATGAATTAGAAGAAAAATCTAGATTAAGTTTTAATGTAAGGTTTTGTGCATGTACCCATTGAACCATGATGATCTGCTTTTACAGCAACACAAGTTACTTGTTCCTGCAAACAGGACTTACAGTGTGCTTCAGTTTCTGCTCAGGTGCCAGTGCTGTGAGACCTACCTGCCATAACTGAAAACCTCTTTTACTGTAAATCAATTCTAAGACTGTTCTTGCATCCAAAACCATCAACAACGTACTTCACTGCCTACAACTATGACTTAAATCTGTCCAGAAGTCATACACTCTGAAGTATGTAGGTAGAGAGAAATTAAAATATTAGAAGGCACTAAGACTGTTTTCTTTACTCCTGAATGTTATCCCATGGTTGATTTTATTCCAAAAGTGAGTGGAAAAGAAGCACAAAGGAAACACTTGGCTGATAAGAAGTTTTCAGCCCTGTACAGCTGCCTGCCTTCTTCCATATCCATCGATCTGCTGGCCTCTATGCTAACCCTTTATCCTTCCAAACCTTTGCTAACAGCTGTCCCAGTTCCAAAAAAATCCCTCTTTCCTTGCCATGCACCAGAATAGCAAGTGTCTTGACAGTGGTGCTCAGAAATAACTTATTTCAAAGGACTTGAATAAACATGTGCTGCTCTCTTTCCTCCTCTAAGGCAGAGTGGTTAGAGGAAGAAGTGAAAAATGCCTGTTACCCCTACTGCCATTACAACAGAATTACCAAGTGTTGCTCTAGACACTTCTAAATAGACATCAACTGAAAAAATCACTATGGTTAAATTTAAATCTATGGCTCAATCCCATAATTAACTTTATGTGGCTTCCCAAATCCCAGTGAAGCTGAGTTCTGATGTATCTGTATATATATATGTATGTATACAAGTTTTTAATTTCTGATCTTATATTGTGTTATATCACAGTTTTATGTAAAAATGTTACCATGCCCCATTTTGAGATGGGTGGCGGGCAAAGGACCCTCTCTTAGGTAAGCATTTTCACATCAATTCATGAATATCAATAAAGTCTCAGTTTCTCTGTTTACTTTCCAGAGCAGCACAGGGCACTAGAGAAGGCACAGCAACAAGGCTCTGAAAAGACATCTCAGTTTTCAGCTCCTTCACTGGAATTTTTATCTGACTGCTCAGATAAGCACTCCAGCTCTTCCTACCTCTGTTCCCCCTCGTTTAACACTAGGATAACAGTATCAGTTCCCTTTTGTAGTATGTTTTGAAACCTACTTAAAGGAACTGCTCTTATAAGCATTATGCACTTTTTAACGACCTGGTTATACTTGAACGTTTGTTGGAGTCTCACACTGAGCCAGGACACTGACTCAGTCCCAAGCTTGTAAAGGAATTTACAGCTGACTGGGACAAAACTCTACATGCAAATGTAAAAACCTTATCATTAGTATGCTGGAAGCCAGTGACAGTCCTATTGTGTTTTATTCACAGTGATTATTAATGCACTGAGCAAACAAACACATTATCCCTAACAAGAAATGGTCACACTTAATCATCAGTCTTGACAAATCCATTTCAAAATAAGCAAATGGCAATTAATTTATTTGAAGCACTTGAAGTTTGTGGGGGGAAAAATACAATTCAGAGATTTTAAAATTAGAAAGGTATTTCTGTTGGCTATCAGACCTATAAAGCAAAGTAATAAACAGCAAGCTGAAAATACATTCACAAGTGGGTGAAAGTTCAACAATCACACTGAGAGAAATGTTAAACCATTTGGCCTTGAAATAGCTGATAGAGAAAGAAAGAGGAAGCTGAGCTCTAGGAAAGGACATACACTTTATTTTATATATATACACACAAGCTGCCTCACAATGTAAATACACGTTACAATCCTGCCTTTGGTTCACAAGAGTTCCTTCCTAACTGTGCTGCGCCGGCGTCAGAAAGACTTCTGAACACTTTGGAAGCATTTTCTGTTTCTGTCCAGAAACCAATGCCACAAGGCTCACCTGCTGTGTGACTGGGGCACCTCTAACAACTCACCTCCTTCATGCTTCTGTGGAAAACTCACTTGTCCCTTTGGTTTGCAAATGATGTTACAGGAACTGTTACTTGCTTAGTAGTTTTTCTCACTATTGAAGTTTTTATTTCTAAGGCCAGAGATGTAAACAACTAAGAAATGATCACCTTCCCTAACACAGTCTCCTCTGCCCCAGAGAGTGGGGCAGATCTGGGCACCTCAGCCCTGCTGCCAGCCTGCTCCAGCTGGCACCCTCGAGGCTTTGTCCTGCCAGCTCCTCCTGGGATTGTGACCTCTAGAGTATCTCAAAAGAGACACTCCTCAGCCTCCAAGCTAGAGGCACCAGAATGCACCTATGCCCAACACACCACATAAACAAACTGAACGTGTAGCTGAGGCAGCAGCAATACACATACATATAGTCACAGTCATACCATTTTCTAAAGTTAGGTCTCCTCCAGCCAGAGGTTCTGGCCTTGATTCACGTGTTCCTGCACGAACCAAGGCACTGTGTTTTGCAAGCAGCATGCTGGGCAGGCACCATGGCCCTTCTGTCCACACTTACCAATGAATTTGGGCAAGCTAAGCACCTGCAGTTCAGTCACTTGAGTTAAAAACGTGGAGCAAGTGAATGTCAAGCCATAGATTTTACTGCAGAATTTAACCTACTGCATTGCGTGAGTTTCCCATCATACAGGAGCACAAACAAGTGACCAGGTTTTATCTGTACAGCAAACAGGTTTCATCATTTCATCCTAGAGGCATGCTTTGATTCAGCTACAGAATTGGACCACAAGATGTCCCAGGGAAACAGATGAGTGATCCATTTAGTCCCAGCTTCTGTCTCCAAAGGTGACAACGAGAGAAGCTATTCAGGCAGAATATACAAGTCTGGACTCTGTGTGGTCCACAGTCCCCATGTTTCCCACTATCCACTGTTACTGCATTAAGAATGTAGCAGCTACATTCCCATCTAGTCCATGTACGAGCCCTCTGTCCGCTAACTCATTGAATCCCTTTTTGAAGGGATTATCATCTGCTCAAAATACAAGCTTTTGACCATTTCAAAACAGTTCGGTGAAGTTAAAACCAAAACAACTTTCAATTTTCACATACATAGTGCCTTACATCAGTTCTGTCTATGACTGATTAGTCCTTGTGGAAGATCAGATAATATTAGAAGAAAACAAACTTCACAGCTAAAGTCATTATCAAAAATTTTGCCATCTCTGTTCAGTTGGCAGAAAATAAGGGAGAAATCATTAAGTGACAACTGCTTTGTGACAAAAAGCAGGCATTCAGAGTTTTCTTTAGTAATAAGACTCCAAATCAAGCCAGTTTAATATTTGGAAGAGCTTCATATATCTTCTTTCCCTAAGGCATACGCAACGGATCAGATTAAAACCCACTCATTCTTTTTTGCTGACCAAGAGCCGGCAAGTCGCACACCAGACCGAGCCCCATGCGGTGAGGCTGTGCCGGGAGCCCGGGCAGCGCCGGCAGCCGGCGGTGCCGAGCGGCGCTCGCCGGACGGACGGACGGACGGACGGACGGACGGACAGGGGCGACATCGGGGCTGTGGCCGCGGAGCCAGCGCGTTACAGAGGGACCCGAGCCCGCTTCTCCACCTTCCTGCACGCGGGACCGCCCGGGGCAGCGGGACCGGCGCCGGCTCCGGCCCGCCGCACACGCGATGCCACCGCCGCGGGGACC
>VXBQ01008807.1:494475-519120 GCA_013400175.1 Phainopepla nitens | reverse complement strand
CCAGGCCCAGGCAGGGCTGTGTGCTGCTGGGGCAGCGATCGATGACCCCGAGAGCTGACATGGACTATGGAACCACGGCAGGGTGGGCGGGAGCCCTGGGAGTGTGGGCAGGGCCAGGCAGGCGGGCAGCGCTCAGAGCGCTGGCACTGGGCACTTCAAACCTTCTAGAAGATTCTGCTCTCAGCTTCAGGAGTGCATTGTGTCCTTTGAAGTACATCTTTTTCAAAAGCCACATTTATGTTATTAAAATTGCTTCTAGATAATAAAAAAATCATTATTAAACAATGTTGTGAAAGTTCCCATAGAGGAACTGACCAGAGGTACCAACTCACACTGATACAGTTTCATGACAGACTCCCGTTTATTTCGTCAGGGCTCAAAGCCCCATCCAACCTGGCCTTGAACACTTCCAGGGATGGGACATCCACAGCTTCTCTGGGCAGCCTGTTCCAGTGCCTCATCACCTTCATAGTGAATAACTTCTTCCTAATATCTAAACTAAGCCTTAAAGAGTTCAGTCTAAAGCCATTCCCCCTTGTCCCATCACTTTGTGACCATGTAAAAAGTCCCTCTTCATCTTCCTTGTAGGCCCCCTTAAGGTACTGGAAGGCTGCTATAAGGTTTTCCCGGAGTCTCCTCTTCTCCAGGCTGAACAATTCCAGCTCTTTCAGCCTGTCTTCATAGTGCAAAACCCAGGATATTATTGCCTGTCTGGTCTGCAAGTACACTTTTGCAGCTCATGTTGAGATTCTTGTTGACCAAACCCCCAAGCCTTTCTTCCCAGGACTGCTCTCAATCCTTTCTCCACCCAACCTGTAATTGGGCTTGGGATTGTCCTGGCCCAGGTGCAGGATCTTGCACTCGGCCTTGTTGAATTTCAGCAGGTTCACATCAGCCTGTCTCTCAAGATTGTCCAGGTCCCTCTGGATGACATCCCTTCCCACCAGCATGTCAACCATACCACACAGCTCTGTGCCACTGGCAAACCTGCTGAGGGTGCACTCCATCCCACTGTTTATCATTTTACCAAGCTTATCACCTAAAAGAGAGCACTCGAGTGAGGGCTCAAAGTTCACGCTTCACTAGGGCATAAAGAAGAGTGTTTCTCTCCAACCACTTTTAAGATGACTCTCACCTCATGGTTACTCAGGTAGTAGCAATCAATGTCCCATGAACCTATTGACTGATAGATCTGTTCAGCTTGTCATCCAAAGAGTCCTTCTATACAGCTCTATAGAGGTCCTCAAAGGTCTGGAGACTATAGCTTTAATACAGTGGTTCTGCATACCATAAATTGTTAATATGAGGCAAAAAAACATCTAAAAAAGATTTCTAAAGAGATAACCATAACTTCTCATACCAAAACCCAAAAAGGATGCTGTATTTCTAAGACAATATTTTGAAGATGAACTAACCTGGTCATTTTGAAGTTTGACAATGTTTTCCAGATAGCATTATGTCCTTTTACATAGTTAAGATTATTTCCTCTGACTGTAATTTGTAAAAATGTCCAATGTTGTGCAAAAGAGAAGAAATAACAGAGACTTTGTTTGAACAGCAGATTTTCTGGTTTCAAGGGGTCGTGTACAAGATGATTCACCATTACTGTGGATTTCAAGTTACAGGGCAAGAATGACAGAGTTTCAGAAATAATGTGGCGTTGTTGCCTGTGCATAGCAATTAGTTGGTGGCCTAGTTCAGATGAGAGTTTCAGTGTCTTATAAAATGTCCAAAGAATAGCTGTCCTAGTTAATGTAATTGACTGCAAGGGACAGTTGAAGGGCATGGTTTATTTATTTGAGGAAATATTATCCAAAAATAAAACAAATTTGGGCAGTAAACAAGCTATAGGGAGAAATATGAGTAAATGAGAAATTTTAGAAGTAGACCAGTAAAAGCATTGCTGCACAGCATGAGATAACTTACCTGGCAAACAATCAGTGTCTTCTTGCTTAAGTTTGTGAGCTGTTTTATGGATTCATACTTGTAAGAAGAGACTTCTTGAGGAAAAAACATTACTCAAAATGTGTTTAAATGTTTATGTGCAATAAATAAATATGTAAATAAATACCACTGCTTGTTACTCTATCCTACCATTACTGCTTGTACAGTCCTCATAACTCTTCTAATGAATGCTCACACCATAGGTTTCCCTTATGGCTTTACTCAAAACCTCTAAATCTCCATTAAAAAGAGAATGTTATGGTTTTCAGCAAATCCCACCTCTATACAGCCCATGCAGTCTGTGCTGTGACATGCCTCAAAAGGAAGGCACTGCTGGGGGGAGTTCAACAGCTACAATGACTCAGAGGCCTCTTTCCTAAGTGGTGCTAAGTAAATGAAAGTAATCCATTGTGTATGTTTAATATTTGGATTTAATATAATCTGTCATTTCACTACTCACTCATTTGCTCTTGAAAGGACTTTTGAAACTGCATCTCACTCTGCCTCCCTCCCTGCAGCTGTAAGCATACAGTCAGACTTTTGCCAAGCTCTATTTGGCAAAGAAGACAAGTTTCATGAATGAGAAAAGACAAGACTTTCTCAAAATCCTGGTATCATCTCTCTTTTCTGTATGGAAAAGTTCTTCTATGAACTTGCCCTGACAGTGAACAAAATATGGTAACCGAACTAACAGTACAAGTATTACCCTTGTTCCCATGCAGTGTGTGCTCCCAGTTCTTTGAAAGCCAGAGCTTGGTTTACTTCTGATGCCTGTCATCTGTGGCCAAACCAAAGACCCTCCATTACCCCAACAGTTCTAATGCTTGGTTGGCCAACACTAACCAGGCCTGCAGGAGATGGATACAGTGTGCACATAGCTGTACTGTGGAGCACTACGGCAATTTACTGCTGCACTGCTCAGCTGCTCAAGTGTATGAACCAACTTGTCATTTAAAAGCATAACAGTGATCCTACTGTACTGTGCTAATTCCACGTGTTAGGAGCACTGGTCTGCAGAGAGGCAGTTATGAATTTATTGTGGCTGTCCATGAAGTGGTTGTCATATTCAAGCCCAGTATGCTACAGCCTCACTAGGTGCTTGTTCCACCATAAATTTATCAGCAGGAATAGATCACAGCAGGTTACTAGTTGATGCTCTAGCAGAAACTGAAGAAACCAAATAGAAAACAAGCATTAAGTGTTTTGACAAATAACTTCAAATACATCTGCATGGAGGATGAGGAGGGACAACAGTCTTCTAGCAGTGCAGGCCTGTCCCAAAGCAAGTCCAGTCATTGTGGCACAACGAATGCGGGCTACGTTCCCAGAAATCACAGTGTGGCGGAGGTGCCACTGGCATAAGGTTTAGTATTCATTTATCCTTGGTAATGCAGACTACAGGTGGTGGATTTAGACATGAGGGGAGAAAAAAGGGTTATTTGTGGTACCGTTAGCGTATGTTAAAGAGAAATGTCAGTATTCTTTACCCCATGAAATACTGCTCCTCCATCATAAGGTGACAGATCTTGCCTCATTAAGCAGCCACCTAAAGGGGGTGGACTTTTCTTCCCCTTTTGTTACTAGAATTTAAGAAAAGAAATTACTTGCCTCTAGTACAAGAGTCCCCAATTTTTTTCTGCTGCATGATGTAAATACAGCATTAACTAGTGAAATATAGGTGGACTGGAAAAGAGTTTTGCTGAAGGCAGGAGCTAATGGTCCACGCAGTGCTTCCATAAAGTAGGTAACTGACTAGGCAGCATCTTTCTGTTATTCTTGTAACAGGCTATAGTCAGTTTCCTTGTAATGAAATTATACTACATACTTCCTTTTACTTCTCTGATCATGTGTGCCACAAAACTGAGCTAATTTGATTCTTTCCTGCTAGAAATTACTTATTCCAACTGAGTTAGAATCCAGTGGGCGTTTTAGACCCCAAAGGAATTGTTTGTTCTAAGAATTAGCTACGTGGGATGTGCAGTGAGTCCAGACTCAGACCCTTGAACAGATTGTTCAGCTGAAGGGGGAGGGTAACTTCCTTGCATTACAAGACATCAGTTTTAACTTCTCCTTAAAAGAGAATTCAAATGTTATAATAAACTTCTCCTTAAAAAATAATTCAAATGGTATAATGTTGTTGTTCTCAGGGCAGATGTTGGTATTGAGTTTTAGCTATGAGGTCACACGCTATGGTTGGGTCAGGAGCAGAATCAGTGAGAAAGGTAATCTCCCTCTCAGAAGAGCACCACTGTAATTCACAGTGTCCTAACAAGCATGACAGTGCCAAGGTGCACTGAGAGTATGCTCAATTACACATAGCATTTGCACAACATTTAATCTACAAGCTATTTTGTAAAGACCGAGTGAAAAATCTTCATGCCACCTACCTGGAAACTTGTAGTTGCACTTTTTTACTTTCATTTTGCAAAACATTATGCTGGATGTTGAGTACCCTGAATCTCATTTGGTTTCCAGAATAAGCTTTTCTAGAACTGTGCCTTTAAATGATTTAGCAGCTTCCAGATGCACATAGCTAGTGTATATGTAAGACATAGTCCCTTCCCCTCTGAGTTTTAAATCTGAGGTCCTTATCCAGCAAACATTTCTCTGCATATTTTATTTTTATATGTGTGAGAGGTTCACATTAAACTTCCACTGGGAAATATTTACAGAAAGACCACACCTGCTGAGCTTCAGCCTTTTGGCAAGTGCATTATAGAGGCCTAATGGGAATTCATGTAGAAGTAAGGTTGCCTGCATTTAAAAAGGATGTGAACCTTCCAAGCTCTGAAGCTATGTGCAAGTTTATATTCAGATAACCTGAAAGCTCTGCTTATAAATTGTCAGGGAGAATTAATGGATAGTGTGTGTGCAGTACATCAAACATTTGGTGTCTCAGCCACTATTTTCATATGCACCAAAGTGCATGTGTGTTCATTACTGAGGGCTGTATACAACAAAACATGTTTCAAGTTTTAAAAGATGCATTATTTGAATGTATCTGAATGCAGAAACCAGTGACCCACTTTCTTTAATAGCTGGGAAGCACTTTTTGTGTTCCAGCAAGTATTTCTAAAGGGGTTTGTGAGTCAAGCATTCCTGAGACAGTTCATCCTAGAAAATAATACTGATGTTTGAAAGAAATAAAATGCAAGTTCTATCTCAGCCATGGCTTCAGTTTCTGATTTTTTTCCATTGGCCACATTTTTTTCACGGACTCTACTGTAATGTATTTTTAAGAAGCTATGTCATTTTACAAAAGAAAAACACTACATATGAAGTATATATCCTTCATCTTGCCTGTGGACTCCATGCTACAGCTGTAAATCTCACATTTCTTCTTTCTTACTCATTTCTGATGAGAGACAGTATGGAGACATCAATGGCTTTGGAATGGTATGTGTTATTTATTTATGTCCCAAAGTTGTTAGCAGTTGGTCTTAATAAGACTGAATGCCCTGCAGTTCTTGCCAGCCTTGCAGAAGCTCTCAGTCCCCTTTCCCTTCTCACCTCAAGCTCCTTAGTAGGTCTGTTGTTTCATTTGAGCTTAGGGTGCAGCATGTCTCACAGTTCTAGCTCCTGAATCTTCTGCCTTACACCTAGAGACAGCATGCATATGAATTTGCAGCATGATGAGCCTTTCCTGTAGTCTCTAAAAATATTTTTAGTATCTCAAAGTACTTCCTCTCAAAGGGAGATCCAGATTCCTGAACACTATAGGTTTAATTAAAGATATATTAGAAGACTCTGCATGAAGTGAAGAATTGAAATCTGCCTTTATATTTAGCGTCTTTTTTTTTTTCCCACTGGTAACTGAACCATATATTGTAACAGCCTGCTGATTTCTAAAGAGCAGTGATCCTGTTTCCTGCAGAGGATGCTTCACTATGAACTCCTTCCTGCAAAATGCTGAGCACTCCAGCTCTCATTCATCCAAGTCTTTAGATACTGAGCTGCTGGGCTAAGATCAGTGCATAACACTTTTCAGGATATAGCTTTGTTCCAAGAAGGATTGTTCATCGTTTACTCCTGTCAGAGGATGGGTCCTAAATAAAGGAAATAATCTTGTCTTTCTGTTTTGCTTGTCTAATAGAAGAGAGATTATTAACCCAGACCGGAGGACTTTAAAATCAGCTCAACTTACAACATTCCATCTGCTTTGCTCTGTAATGATGTTAAGGTTATGATAAGCTGTATATTTCTGTGTAAAAGTTAAATTAATAGCAAAAATAAATTAATACAAAAACTAATCTAACACATTCTAACTTTGTTATTATTTCTTCAAGCAATAATGAACTGGGAATTTGGCCAGTATATTAAAAATATACTTAATAAATCCTACATTATTCTTGTGGCTCCCTTCCACATCAGCATATTTTGTGATTCTGTGAATTAAGCACTTAGATGTATGTGGACTGCACAGCAAAACAGGGAAATAATTGATTCATGTATGTGATTAGTAGTGTACCAATTAAAAACAAACCTTTTCTTGGAAGGCAGGAAGGCAGTGCAACTTTGACTTAGGACTTACACAGTAATTTAGTCTTTGAACTGAGAGGAGAGTAGAAAACTGTCTCAAACATACCGGACATATGTTTTTCAGGAAAGGAGAATTTTGGATCATCTAACTGGCACTCATATATACACTGCATTTTAGTGTGAAAAAGGAGAATAAATTTTAAATGTGGCAGTGTTGCCATCCCAAGTCACCCACTTCTGTATCTATAGCTGTTTGTGGAGGCAACACAGTAAAGCAGATCAGCAGCTCAATTTAATTAAAATTAATTATTTTCCAATGGATTTTTGCTAACTGAAGTAATTATCTGCACTCTGTGTGATGCACTCAGAGCTATATACCAGCATGTAGAAGTGATGCAAAGAGGCTGAGGGGGTGGAATGCTAGCTGTAACTTCACTTGGTAGTGGCACTATATACTTGTTCCTGAGGTACCAGTGGAAACCTGCAAATTTGTTCTCAGTGTAAATGGAAAAAAAGTATTAAAAAGACCCATTCTAAACAAATAAAAGAGCTTTGTAGTTGACTCTGAAAAGACCTTGACCTTCTGCCAGAGACCCTGCCTGTGGACAGGAGGAATCTTGCGATTACTGGCTGTTCCAGTTGTCAGCAAATTCATTGTTGTAGAGAATGTTACGAAGATATGTTTCTTCAGTCTGTAAAAGTGGCTGCATGAGAATAGCCAGCCAGGCAAGAAGGGCTATAATGAAAAGCAAAAACACTCAAAAGCATTGAAGTTATTAAGGCATAACACACTATGTTATGTATATAGTTTTGTTTCTTAGGAAGTGACTTGCAGGTGTTTGCAAATACTATTGACTATTCTACTATTCTACTATTCTGCAGTCGTTGCACTTGTCCTCTAACCAACTAATTTCACTCTTCAGTTTCAGTTTCAGTTTCAGTTTGTATGAGATTTCCTATTTCCCAGGTGCTGGAGCAGAGATTCCCCTGCAGCCCATGGTGCAGATCATGATGAGGCAACTGCCCCTCAGTGGAGATCCACGGTGGAGCACATATCCATTGTGGAGCAGATATCCCATGGAGGACCTCACTCTGGAGCAGGGGGTGCCTGAAGGAGGCCATGACCCTGTGGGAAGCCTTGTGCTGGAGCAGGCTCCTGGCAGGACCTGTGGCCTCATGGAGTGAGGAACCCAGACTGGAACAGGTTTGCTGTCCCCCCACTCCGGGACAGTCTGTCCCTTAAAGGCTGAACCCTGTGGAAGAGACCCACACTGAAGCAGTTTGTGAAGAACTGCAGCCCATGGGGAGGATCCATGTTGGAGAAGTTCATGAAGGACTGTCTCCTGTGGGAGAGACACCATGCTGGAGCAGGGGAAGAGCAGGAGGAGTCCTCCCCTGAGGAGGAAGGACTGGCAGAACCATGTGAGGAACTGACTGAAACCCCCATTCCCCATCCCCTTATTCTGCTGGAGGTGAGCAGGTGGAGAATTCACAAAAGAAGATGAACCTGAGAAGATGTGGGGGTGGAGGGAAGGTGGATTTTAGATTTGTTCTTATTTCTCATTACACTATGCTGATTTGACAATAAATTTATTTCCCTAGGTTGAGCCTGTTTTGCCCATGACAGTTATTGCTGAGTGATCTCCCTTGTCCTCAGCTTTACCCAGGAGTCTTTAGTTGTATTTTCTCTCCAATGTCCAGGTGAGGAGAGGAGTGATAGAAAAACTTGTGGGCACATAGTGTCCAGCTAGGCTCAACCCACCTCTGGCAGTAAAAAGACATTTTGTAAGTCCAATCTTTGGACATGTGACAGGATGGCATTTGTAATGTTATCCAGATAATCTGGAGTGATTTAAAATCCTATTGTAGTTTCTGTATCACTAGTTTTATTATTTGATTAAAATCCAGCAGAGCATTAAGGATTAAATTTGGCTGAGGATGAATGATTTACAATTAGTTAGAAAAAATAAAGGTATTAAAGAATATGCCAGGTTAATTTATTTGACAAATGGGTGTAAAGCTACTTACACAAACATTTCAGAACAGAGCAGCACCTGCTAGGTAATAAATTTGGTAGAAGAAATGAAAAACGTGATTAGTTGAGAACTTTAAATACAATGCCAGAATATATAGCTAAGATCTGTCTCACAAGAATACAGGGCTTGACTTCCACTGCACCCCACAGTTGTTCTGGGTCCCTGCAGCAGGTGACAGTCTGTGGGCCAAGGCATCCACTGGTAGGGCAGATATGCTATACTTGGCAGTTAGGACACAGTGTGGTGGTATCCAGCCTGGGGTTTGTACAATTAATTTGTATTACAACATCTGCTAATGCCAAACTTTTAGTATTCTCCATTTTAATGTCAGTAATACTACAGTGATGTTGACATCTAGCTTTCTAAAACACTGCATGTTCTTAATTTGTTTATGTTGGCAACATTTGATGTTTCATAGTGTAGGAAACACCTAGTGGTGACTGATTAAAGCCACTCGTTGTCTGTTTGAATTTGGTCATGATTTTGCTGTAACAACAGGATCAACAGCATAATTTGCAGCACTGCAAATGTAAAGAAATTGTTCCAAAAAGTCTAACTATGCACATTATCTGTGGGTATTGTTATCTTGGGTTGTTGCATTCAATTATTGTGAAGGGTTCATATGTCCCATATCCATTACTTCACATAGATTGAAGACATAATTGCGTTCCAATAATTTTGACAGTCTTAAGCATTTCAGTTAAACTGCTAAACTTTGCAGAAAAGGTATTGCTAGGCTTCTGGGCATGCTGAAATGGAAAGACAAAAAGAAAACAACCTAGTTAACAACATCCAATAATGTTCAATCATTTCTAGCTTCCATTGAGGACAATGTACTTTTATTTGTTGACTTCTTCAGTATAGAGGCTATTGTCCCTATATCTGGGGTTTTTTATAAGTATCTTCTTAGCAGGTGGGAGGGACATGCAGATTATGGGAAAGGCAGTGCAAATGGAAAGTGTATCAATGTTATAGCTGACAAATAAACAAACCATTATTTTACTATAGAAACCACACAGACTGTCTCTGCACTGCTGTTAGTCTCGGCACACACAGGGTCTGAATCCCTGCTTCTCTCTGTGGCCTTGGAGCTTGGGGATGGTATTTGTTGTGACTCCCCAAAGATAACACTTCCCTTTGGAGTCATTGGTTCTAGTGGGATCTGCATTTCCCTCAAGGAGCAGAAACACCTTTTTTGTTGAAAGAGCAGTGCCCCAGTAAGAACATATCTAGGGAAAAGCCACATAAATTCCCCTGAGAAATGTATATTTTTCCTTAACCTTTGCTTTATAATTCTCATTACTTAAAAAGATAATGATAGAGGACTTCATTTAATCAAAGGTTCATCATCAAAAGCAGACATGAAGTGAGGAAAGCCAGTGTGACTCCACCCTCCAACACTGAGCTTTTGTCTAAACAAAAAAGCTCCCCACTGTACCAGAATAGGTCACAGGGTGGTTTTTGGCCTCTCCCAGAACTACCTGAAAGTAGTCAAAGGAGGTTTGGGAGTTAGTAATGGGCATTATTCTGCTTGAGTCTTCTGAGTGAAGTCATACCTACAGGTTTGGGTGCTCCTAAAATGCAATTGTAGATACTCTTTTGAATGGTGTTAATATTCCCTGTCTGCATAATATCCTAGTGGTCACGGTAGCTACCAAGTAATTTGGAACCTTTTGCTCACCTCCCTTCTCAGCCTAGTGTGGCTTAATGGCTTCATGATCTTTCACATCTTCCTCATCTCACGAGAGAAGAGGTGCATTTACATTAAAAGCCTGGAATAGATTTTGCTTCCATGAGTTTGTCCAAACCACTTTTGATTTATATGAACATTTGGAATCCACAACATTAAGGAGATTCACAGGTAAATTATATATGCATGCAAAGGTACTTCTTTTGTTTATTTTGAATCTGTTATGTATATTTGAAACTGTTACCTGCTTGTTTCTTTTGAAGTTGCTTCTATTGAAAAAGAAAGTGAAAAATCACGCCCTATTTCCTATCTCCACTCTACACAGCTGTTTAGCCATGAGGTGGTATTTTCATAGAAGTATCTGTTTATATGGCATGATTTCAAGGCATAATGGTAATTATCTAAGCTCAGTATACCACTGCATATGTTAAGCTGAAATTGTTTCTTCCCATACATATCACTTTATGGTAATCTCTACTCAATTTTATCTACCATTTTATTACCTAGACACTCAGTGAGTATCAATCACATAACACTTGCCACATATTTTTGAAGCTCTTCACATTTGCCACCATTTTTAATTTACCTCAGTCACTAAGTATATCTGCAAATATTGTCTGTGGTACCTAGTTGGTCCTGGAAGGCCTTTCTTGGATTTAGCTTATGTAGTAAGAGTTTGAGAGAAGAGAATGTACTGAGAGAAGAAATCTTCAAGAAATGCGTGCTTGTGGGAGGAAAATGTTTCCCTTCCTTCTTGTTCCACAGTGGACTGTAGCTACTTTTAGAAACAGAAGACCTCACAAGGGTCAAAGGGGGATGCCCAGGTACTGGTGGTACCTTTCTCATGTCTTCCCTACATAACTGGATGTCTTCTTCAGTTAGAGAGACCTAATACATCAGCCTTCATATGTCATCTCCATGAGCTCAATTACCAGGAAGGTTTATTATCTAACTTCAGAAAAATTCCCTAGGAAATCAAACCATTTTCCCAGATGCCTAGACTTGAGAATGCAGAATGCCATATTGAGAGCAGGTGGCAAAAGCTAAAGGCTAAGGTTGTATATTAAAACCTGCTCTCAGTAAATTAAAAGGGAATTTGGCTGTTTCCTTTAGTGAATGAAAAATGCAGTGGTTAGGCTTGGGAATGATGCCCTCTCCCAAGCAGGCACAAGGATGCTGCAGCGCTCTCTTTCTCATCCACCATCCAGGTTCCCTGATTCCTCACTTACTCTTTGCACCAGCCTTCTCAGTCTGCTTCCCTTCTTACACAGAATCATTCCTGACCTTGCACAGAAAAGCTGATTCTTCATTTGTCTTCTTCCCTTATCCATCCACAACTAACCCTAAACACTATGCCAAAGATTTCTAGCACTACAAGTGCTCTTTCCTTTGGGGGCAGGAGCCCAGGGGGAATTTCCTGCCTCTTCATCTCAAGCAGGCATGGTTTCTTATTTACTAAACCTGTCCATGTCCTCAGGCACATATTCCCAGATTCATGAGTTTTCTCTGACTCACGTCTGCCAAGCCCGCTGCATTCAGTGACTGATCTTGTATCTCATTTCACTAGTCACAGTTTTCCTTGGCAAAACTCTAAAGGGTCTTAATTTGCTGATGTCGTTTGTCTAGTTAATTACTGGGTTGAGGTTTTCTTCCATATGATTGATATCTCTGCCAGAATTGCAATAGCTATTAACAGAATTGTGGTTATTTCATTAAATACAAAATGTTGAAATACATTATGATATTCTGCTTTTGCCCTTTATTACTAAGGTATTTTATATACTTTCATGTCATTTATTATTATGAGAAGGAGTTTGACAGCCAGATACAGTAAAAATATGAAGGTATTTCAAAATCAGATCAAAACCTAATGCTGTTTTAATTTGAAACCTGAAATTACATGTCTAAGTTTGACAAGAAAAACTTACACAGATGGCTGTAGGAACAGCGTAAAACATTTATAGAATTATACCAGCTCATGAAATTCCCTGTACTTCCTAACTTTGTGTTTTGTTTTCAGCTATCTGTGTTACAGCACAAATATTTGACAAGATATGAGCAAGTCTTCGTATTGATGACTGCTAAAAGAAGAGTGCTTTTGCATGGGTAGAATCAGAAGTAGAATATACTGCAGATTTCTTTATTACACTGTTCATTTATGTAAGAGCAGGTCAAACATGAATGACATTTATGTGGATTTTTTGCATCCTCCAAAATCATGAAGTGACAGGATAGGTCTATAAACTAAAGATAACTGCTTAATTGTCTTTCTTTTAACAGCTGGAGGTTATTACAATTCTGGAGTTTATATAGACTTGTCATAATTTTTGTGCATAGGATTGTCTTGTACTGGATTTCCAGATCAGTGGAAAACAAGGAAGCAAAAGAAATACAGAACTGTCATGAGAAATACTGGGTAAATAGAGAGAAAGAAAGTGAGAAAGTGAGAAAGTGAGAAAGAAAGAAAGAAAGAAAGAAAGAAAGAAAGAAAGAAAGAAAGAAAGAAAGAAAGAAAGAAAGAAAGAAAGAAAGAAAGAAAGAAAAAGAAAGAGAAAATCTGCTATTTCTGCTAAGCTAGAAAATATAACAGCTCAAAACTCAATGTTCTGGCAACTAATTTGGATGCATGGTTTGATAAGGAGTATGACAGGACAGAACACTGTTGTGTCTTCTTTGTAATTGATATAGTGGAGAAAGGAATTTGTGTAAACAACCACCCTCAAGTACTGAGATTTTTCTCTTCATAATCTGTCTTTTCTTGCCGAGAAGTGTAAAGCAGTGGCATGGGAAGACAGAATGATAAAATTTTAAGTATATTTATTATCAGATATTTAGTTTCAAGACACAATCTCTGATATGTATTTTGAAAGTGATAGAACAGTATGGATCCACAAAAGACTAAACTCTGGAAATTTTGGAGAGACAGATTCCACTTTAAATAAAGATCTGGATTTACAAAAATATTCCATTATTAAAGTATCCTAAAAAATTACAGAGGAAGCATTAGGACCACAAACCACAAGCTTTCAGACTTATAAAAATCTTTGGACTTGAATGCTTTAATTAAGGATTCATAGTTATTTCCCCAAAAGAACACAAGTATTACTTGGAGGATATATAATCTAAAAAATTGTTGTTACCTTGCTGTTTGGGTTTACTTTTTTCTTTAAATTGATCAAAATAATTTATTCTTTAATGATTCTTCTAAATCTAAAATGTTGATAGTTTTTTTAAGAAATTACATTTCAAAATTATCTTTAATTATACTTGCTCACAACCCAAATCCAGAACAAAAAAAAAGTATTCTTCTCTAATTTTCATTGTAGGACACAGTTACAATAAAGTAGCTCATGATTAATTGCACCACAGTCAGAATTTGAGTTATCTCATCTAAGCTTAGCCACCTAAGAGTTTGGCAGCTGTGAAGTGTTCCAAAAAGGTAACTTTAGCCATTCAAGCTAATCTTTCTAGGCTTTCTTTATAGTTTTTGGCAGATTCAGAGCCAAAAATCCTAACTGCTCTGCACTGAGCCTTGAAAGCCTAAGTAAGTGATCCTCCTTTGTCCAATATGCCTTACTGGACCTCCTCTAGTAATAAAATTTCCTTTGATGGCTCCTAGAAACAAAAAGCATCTCACCTTAAAACAGATGGAGTGGACAAAGGTACAGAATATTGTCAGCTTGTAGACTGATTGTTTTTTCCCCTCCATTGGTAAATACGGTTTCTGGAGAAAAAACAGAGAAAGACAATTAACTTAGTGAAAGATACAGACATTTTGAGGCAGAGCTAGTGACAGCTTTGAAGTAACTTACATCTAAGTCTCTCAGAATGAAATCCAAATTGCATACCTGGAACACACAGAAGAAAATAATTTGCAATTACTTTTACCCTGGTCCTGTCTTAGCTGAAATCAATAAACAAATGGACACGTATCAGGTTTAAGGTGGGTCTGAAGGTTTAATTTAACCAAATAGTTGACTTAGAACAATGACCAGAATGAACACTAACAACAGTGAGGCATCTCATTCTTAGCACTTATTCCATTACATTGATATTGGTATCAGTGAATGCATTAAAGTGTTATGTAAACAGTCAACAAAATGAGGGAAAATAGGTAATTAATTTTTAAATGCTTCTCCACACAATTATTTTATTACATTATTTTTTAAGAAACTCGTTATGGTTGTATTGGTTCAGTTATTTTAATATTTTAATGCAATTTATGACTTACTAGCTGTATGAATCCTGTGGGCTCGTATTTTATGTTGCTGATACTATCATGATGTCAATCTGTGTGCAATTTAATTTTTAAAGAATGTACTGGGGAAAAAAATGAGCTATGATAACAATGGGCTGTGAGAGAAATAGCTCAAATGGCAATTTTTCCTTGGCATATGTTTTAATGGGTTTATACTGTGTGAAGCTTAGGTCAATTAAATGTAAAAGCAGATCTTTGCTATTTGTTCTTTTTTATTGAATGGGTATAAACCATACCCAATGTAAAAATTAACAAAGCTTCATATACTCTCTCTTAGCAACTATGTCTGGTGCTGTGATAGGGATACTGACTGTGGGTTTGTTCAGCTGATTTCCAGCATGTTCAGGGAACAAAAGATGCTTTGGGGTGAAGGAAAGTATTAACAATGAGGCTTGCAGCTGTTTCTGTGAGCTTGTGAATGCCCAAACTGGGAAATAATACCCAGAGTAGATCATATGGCTAGCACCTATTTATTTGAAATAAGCATCCTTTTTTCTGTAAAGGCACCCCTAGACTCTGTTTTTTCACCTTTTCTACCATATGGCTGCAGTTGTGAGTATCCCACAAAAGTCATCCTCTACAGGCCTTTCTCTAACTACCTTCCTACCTTTGGGACAAAAGATGATCTCTGTCTGATATTTATGAAATCATTCTGCCTATAGATAAGGACCTGATCACTCTATCAATCAGCAACACCTGAAACCTGCTGACATTTCATCAAACACAATAAGAGACTCATCAAGTAAAATTCTTGAGAAACATAAAGAGGGGCCAGGGGTGAGGGAGGCTGAAAGCCCAGCGGGCTCCACTGTGGAGTCTCCATCCTGTGAGATATACTGGATTGACTGCAGAAATACAAAGCACAAAGCTTAATTTTGCAATTGTGCAATAGCACTGCTTATGAAATCTAGGAAGCTATTTAAGATTAGCTAAATTGATTTTAGGGCTTTAGCTAATAACTGTATCTAGGGACTAAAATTTACATGGGTAGAAAGGTCTCTGGCAACTGTTTCAATCTCACTGTAGTATGCTGGAAATGAAAAAAGAATAAGAAGGTTTTGACTAAACCAATTTAATTTTCTATTAAGAGGGTTAATAAATAGATTTTTGTTCTTTTAACTGCTGTAATTTGATTACTACCTTTTTGAGCTGGGTGATCTGGACAAATTTTTAGTATTTTTAGCCCACTGATGCTTTGAGTCAATATTAGTTAAAACCTTGATTTTAAAATTATCTTAATTTCTTCATAGATAACTGATATTTTTGGAATTTCAACTCTAAGCAATAATTTCAGTTTTGTAATGTTTGCTTGTTGCAAAACAATGGAATTTGACTTCTGCAAATATTAGCAGAACTGATTTGTTCTTTGGATAGCAGAATTGAAAAATAAAAACTACATAAATTAACAGAGGTACATAGGCTTGGCCCACTCTACAAATTAAAACATTTATCCAGTAGTATTTCACACTTTTAGTAATTCACAATGCTAATTAATAATCATATCTTTTTAGAATTATGTCTTAGAAGTAAAACAAAAAATCTTTTGTTGAAGGAAAATATGAATATTTCATATAAGGGGAAATTTTCCTGTAGTCATCTCAAAGAAGACTCATTCTAGAATTAATAAATTAGACTAACTGGTCGTGATTCTGTATGTTTTACAAGAAAGAACTGATTCAGTGGAACTGAGTGCAATGTTTCCAATTCTTTCTGGCAAGTGGAAGAATAAAGAAGTAAAGAATGAAGTCAGGATCGCACCATGGGAATACCATAATATTTTTCTAATTAATTCCATTCAAGAAAACCTTAACTGAATATTTTAGAGTTAAGATAATAATGCTGCTAAGCGGCAATGCAATTTGCTGAAGCAACAAAGCATGACTGTGATAATGTAAAGAAAAATTCAAAGACAGTGAATTTTCCCATTAGTCATATCTTATTCCCTTAGGATTTTATTTTCTGTACTTCAGTTTTTAACCTCAGAGTCATATTCATGTATTATTAAATCACTAACAACTGTTGTTTAAAAATCTTGGCTTCCTGAGCCCAGTTAATAATCCAGATGAGCAGTCTACCTCCCTAGGGGAATTTTCTATGTGGAAGCCGGTATGACCTCCACTCAAGCAGTTTGCATACACAATTATATTTTTGATGTGCTATACTTTTACATATAATTTAAAAATAATTTATAGTAAATTTTGCCTGGAAATTTGACCCATTACTTTTGCTTCTTTACTTTAACATCTCCCATTTTTGTCAGTAAATAATACATTTTTTCTGCCATGGGATACTCAGATTAATCAAATAACTATTGAGTTATGCACTTGACAGCCTTACAGATAGTATATGCCTGCATTATTTGGCAGAAGGCAAAAGTACACGTATGTATTGTGAGCAACGCTTCATACTTTACATTTATGAATAGTTAAGCTAAGAGAACAGTGGTTAGGCTGTTCTAGGCCTGTGTAACCACACATTTTGGAATGCTTGAATAAATTGCTGGATGAACTTCAGTGGCAATTACCTTTATGACATTTACAGAGGGCACATGTCCCTTTTCTAAATACTGATAGCTGCCACATCCCCATTCAGACCTTTAGCAGGTTCCAGGAAGCAATGCAAACTAGTCCTTAAGTAAACAGTATTCATAGGTGGAAAATTTTGACATCTAGAAATCCCTGGTCATGTGCAAAATCCCAAGCCAGCCTGACTGGGGCTTTCCTTTTTAATTCTCCCCTGTGGTTTGACAGATCTTGTAGGAAAAGTAAAGAGTTGATGGAGTCACTGACAACTCTATAACTTTGCTCAGCCATTCTGAGGTTCAGTCCACCACGGGCTGGAGTAAATGTCTACACATTGTAAAATCTTCCTGGCTTTGAGAAAAAGGGGTAAATAACTGGAACAAGGAATTACAAATGAGCTTGAAGAGGTTCTAAGCAACTTGGGACCTTCATCCCCTGGAAGAGTTTTACATTATCCTAGAGATCTCCCTTTTATTGTGCTGTTAGCAACTGAGGAGCCTTTCTGCTGGCTGGATGCTTATTTAACTTGGAAGGCCAAAGCCATTTGGTTCTGTAGTCAGTGTTTAAATTAGGCACATAGTCTTCAGCATCTATTTCCTAAGGAAATCAAGGGACCAGCTATTTCCATGTATTTCTGGCATGCTACAGTGCTTTTTCTAATCCATGTGACTACAAATGGTGGCTTCCTCCTTTTACTCAGTACTGACTGTCAAAGCATAAGGAAGTACAAAGCTGATACATGGTAAATGAACTATTTTTTTTAAAGTTCAGAGATAATTGAAATACAAAACAATATCATCACAATCGCTTCTGAACATGGAAGAACATAGTGTTTTCTGGAACAAAGGTATCTTTTGTGCTCTGAGATAAAGCTGGTGAACTAACTAAATATTCTTAAACAGGAACCGCTTGAAGACTGTAGCTTGAATGCCAATTTTCAAACAAGGATATATTTTTAGATGCAGTTCATGAATTGCTAAACTCAGGATTTTCAAGTGGAAGTGCAGAGCTGTTGCTGCAACTGTGTGCTAATAGTAATTGTGATTAAAACAAAACAAGAAGTGGCACAAGCAGAGCAACTACATATATTTAGATTTCTTCCAAAACCTGTATTGTGACAACTGAAGTAATACATGTGTCCATGTATTTCATCCTATGCTGAAAAATTAATTTATTATTCATGCTATAATTGCTTATATAATCTCCATCTCAAACCAGGACTCTACAGTCATATGCTGATATATATTGTAAATGGCATACAGACAGAGTACAAAGAGATAATAAAATAATTATGGTTTGCATGCTTGGTTTTGCTTGGTTTCTGCTCATCAATAGCCTATGTGTGATAAGTATTCTTTGTGTGTCACAGAAAGGGAGAGCTTTAAGGAAACATTTGAAGGGGCCTTATGAAGTAAAAGAGAAGCTCTTTTTGAAGGGAAATGGAGAGGGCCAACAGTAGAAGCAGGTGTACCGTGGTTTTCTCTCCAACACAATGTGGGGAAAGCACTGGATGATGTTACAGGCAGTCAGAGGAGCTGGCATCATAATTATAGGCAGCACCATAATGAATATAAAATAGGGAACCACAAACCACAGGTGAAGACACTTAGCTTATGCTTGCTGTGGTGGGGAAGGATTATACATGGAACAGTCCCACGATTTCTGGTAATAATCTGAATGTGTATAAATGTTTGTCTCTGCTGTAAGCAAGGTGAGGTTTGTAGAAACACAAGAAACAGGAAAACCCCTTCTTCAGGAGTTTTGACAAAACATACAACTTAGGAGGATTTAGTAAGTGAGTCACGTGTAGTTTTTAGTTGAAGAATTCTTGGCTGAGCAGAAGTATGTGGATGAGTGATAATTCTGATGAGTATCAGTTTTCCATTACAAGTTGGGGCTATAACTTTTCATTTATTTTAACTTGCATGAAATTCATTCTAAAGTCAATCTTCTCACATCTGTTTTGTTTTAATATTGTTACACTCTGCAAGGAGACTGTGGTTTAGAGAGTTAATCAGAAGCAAAAATTGTAATGAGTAGACGAGGAGAATCTATGTGGTTATTGAAACCCCACCATTGTTTTTCTCTCTTGAGACCTGCTACAAAGTGAAGTGAAGAAGGACTCCTTTCACTATCTTACTTTGAGCTTTGGGTTTGTGTCCCTTACCTTATTAGTTGTACCAACAAGCAGATCAGATAAATTAATAGGGATCAATATGATTCTGGTATCAAAATACCCACAGAATTGTTGAAGATGCCACCGAGGACGCACTCTCTAGTGCATCAAAAGGCCATTCAAAATAAGAAGTGCAAGTATTCTGGGATAATAAAGGAACCAATATGCTACTTTGGATTTGTTGATACCTCTGAAAGTATTGGTCTGATTTAAACTGCTTCCAGGTGCTAGCGGTGTCCTGCTCTGCACTGCTTGCATTGCACGTTCTATTGTTTTATAGCTGAGACAATCTACTAGAGAATGGTGAGGCAGGAATGAACACAAGCAGAACTTTTTCCAAAAAAACTTCAGCTTATACTATGGTTAATTTAGCTCTTGTTTTTCCAATTACCCTCCAGATTTATGCCCAAATTGACAGTTTTCCCAAGCAGCATCAGAAAAGGAAAACTATAACATGTTTTCCAATTTCTGTCATCTTTCCTTTTTTTTTTAATTTGTCAGAGAAGTTAGCATACTTTGCTAATTTGCTTGCCACAGGGGAAAAAAAATCCATGCTATATCCTCCTCCTTCTGTCTTTCCTTTGTCAAAGTACTGCTCTTCTGAGACAGACCCCAGTGAGTCTTTTTGTGACTGCATAAGGATGCACCTTTCCTGAACCTGGGCGTGTCATGAATGACAGTGAAAGGTTTCTAGACAGCCTTAGGACATGTCTTACCAAGATAAAAATCAAATTTAGGTCATACTTTATTAGAAAAAAAGGCAAAATCATCCCTCAATAGATATTCCTGTTTATCTGTTGGTTGTCTTTGAGGGTACTTGTGCCTGTAACCTCTTGAGAATCAGGCTAGATCTATAGAAATCCTTAGGGCACTAGCACAGTTGGAATAACAGTCAGGAGATGTGATTCTCTTCAAATGCTACCACAGAAATCCACACTGAGAAAGTGTGAAGTGGTGTCTGATAAGGGCGAGGCATTTCTGCTTTCCCTCTCCGTTTTGAACTATTTACTGGGTTGTTAGCATGTGGAAATGATTCCAGCAGCAAACTGAAAACCTACAGACGGCTTTAAAACCATCTGAAATATGCAGAGGCTTTGTGATCCAAGTGGGATGGTTATGAGCAACGACTTCCATCTCCTGTATCACCCACAAGAAAGATCCCCCAGTTCTTTAGCTGCAGCTGTTCTTTCCCACAGTTACCAACATGACCCAGTCCTGCCTAACACAGGGGTGGCCACAGGTGAGAATACATGAACAGGAAGACACAGGAAACAGCTACATGAGGTGCAAAACAGAAGGTGGAAGACTGCATTAAAAGCATGTCCTGGGTGTTGTTTGTTCTTTGTTTTCCTTGCCAGCTTCAGAGTCACAAAGGTAATGTGCTCTTATCTGGGTGGCAACAAGGCATGCTTAGCAACCCCAATGCCATATTCACCATGGGTTTTGGCAATCAATATAATGTTGTTTTCCTAATAGTAGATATGGCTCTGAGAGGTATAAAATGCCTGTGTTCATTCCAGTGGAATATTAAGTTTAAAGTCTAAAGTGAAACCTTAAAATTTCCACCATTATTACTTATTACACCGTTAATAATTTTAGCAGAAACCTCCAGCTATTTCAAGCTTGTTAACAGAATTTTTAAACAGTGTCACGAGGTTTTCTTCTGATCGGACTTGATAGCTACAGTTTACTAAGAATTAAAAAAAAAAAGTGTTTACCTTCTGTTGGAATAACATTCTGGAATAGGGTTTAGTAAATGGTCCTTTTAAAATGTGTTTTTTCCTCTCTGGTTTGTATTAATTTTAAAGTAATGCTGCTATAGTTGAAAAATGAGCTTTTTACTCTCCTGGGCATGTTTACAATGGCAGTAAATGGTTTATGGTCACCTTCAGTTAACTCTGACAATAAAAGCTATATTCCATAATACCCATGAATTAAGGCAAACATCCCCTTTTTAAATTTTTTTCTTTTTTAAATGCAATTTCTGTTACTCCACGTTTCCCTACTTTGTCCATACTTCTAGAGAAATACTGCTTCGATATTCTGTTTGGAAGTTCCACAGGAACTCAGTTTTATGCTGAATGTCACATTTTTTCCAGTAACATACTGCTGTTAATTCCTCTGATTTCTCAGACTTTTTAAGATGTGCATTTCACTGCCACTCACCCTCTGCTGGTTTGAAAAGTGAGATTAGGTGCCATGTCCCTTGCCAGTTCATCTTTCCCTGGATTCTCTTTCCCCCCTCTTGGGTCAATCATGCTGAAGGTAGCTAAAATCTAATTTTATCTAACATGTCAATGTCACTCTATTAACTTTCCTCTGTGGTATGCTCTTTCCATTATAGGAGTTTAGAGGCTTGGGGAGGGGATGAATATCCAGCTTTAGCCAGGCAAATTTGGGGTTTCTTCCAAAGCTTCTCAGAGACTTTGTTCATGCATTTCTTTTCTCCTCACATCAATATGTCATTTATCCATATCATGGTATGCTGCATTAGCATCTGTAATTAACTGGTTTTCCAGCAAAGCTGCTGATGGGCTGTACAATGGGAATGCCAGTCAGAGGAAACTATTTCCTTCAAAGTAATATGCTCATAAAAATGGTGTGGGTTGGATTTTTTTCCTTAACAGTACCTGCTTGCAACTTGCCAACACATTGCATGCATAAAAATATTTGCCATGTGACACATCTCCAGAAGTACCTCTTCTTGTGGAAATTTTCCTTGAGGAAAACATTCACTTTAAATATATATGTGTATATATACATATATATGTATATAATTTCCAGGATGATACACATCAGGTGAGAACTGTAGGTTTTGTTTGTTTAGCAATGATGAGTGGACTCTGCTTTTCTACTAAGTGCAAAAATGTTAGAACAGTGAGCCTGTCCAGCTTCATGTTCAACTGCTGCTCTAGAGGGACATAAAAATGTGCTAAAAGGCAGGAGCTGGGTGGTGACTGGGCTATTAACTAACATGTTTTCTGCACAGTTAGAAGAGCTAACTCCTGTGGGTCATACACTGAGGCAGAATTTTTTGCTTGCTGCATCACTGAAAAAAAACTTGTAGAATCATAGAACAGCCTGGGTTGGAAGGGACTTAAAAATGATCTTGTTCCCACCACACTGCAATGAGCAGGGACACCTTTCACTAGACCAGGTGGCTCAGAGCCCCATGTGTCCACTTGATTTGATCACAAACTTGACACAGTTTTAACTCAGAAATGAGACTTCATCTCTTTGCGCTACTACAAAGTGAGGCCTTTTTCATGTCTATTACTTACCCACACATCTAGCTCCTAAACCCATATTGTGAAAATCAGGCCACAATTAGACACCTCAATCTTCACATCCCTCCTCTTTGTCATCTGTAAGTTCCTGTGTTGATGACATCCATGTGTCTGGCACCACAGTACTTTGTACACCCAATCCTAAGCGGATACCCCGCCAGGCTGTGCTGTGATAGTCCATTGGCCTATGCAGAATTCTCCTGAATTCTAGCATTTCAGGAGAGCTAGCAATGCTGTTTGTCACCCTCTCTGTCCCCATTGTGTGCGCTGCTAAGCAATTACGCAATGTATTGCGGTTTTTGCATCTTTTTCAAGTCCTCAAAGGCAGGGTCTCTAACAGAGGCCTGTTTCATTCAGGGTTTAGTCTAACCGGTCAGCACTGTGTCACAGGCACCTCTGAACAGCACAATAACCAACCCCACTGGTCCACAAAACAAAAGGCCCTCTGTGGCAACAAGCTGCCACAGAAGAGACACTACCATGGAGACTATTCGTGATCCTGTAAGAAATATCCATTGTATTTCACATCCCTTTGTTCCGAAAGCAGTAGGAAATATCTCACGTCCATTCATCACGAGCCAATGAGTTATCCCAAGTTTAGAGTTTGGGAACTGGACAAGTGTTAAAACTCACCAAAAATAGTCTGCATGGGATAAGAAAAATAGAAAGGAAGTGAAACATATGTCATCTGAAGAGTACCAACAAGTATTCAAGTTTCAACCTGAGAATTAAAGTATGAAGAAAAGGGAGTTACCTGCACTGTCCAAGTAATCATTCGTTTTGGAATAAAGCACGTGGGTGCATATATGCATAAGTAGAAGAAGAACTGAAGAGAAAAAAAGGAAGATATTAAAGCTGACTTACTGTGGGTAATACAATAACTTTTAATTTGGTTATAAGCATTTGCATTCTTTTTTACATCCGTGAACCTTGCTTCAGTTTTCCTGAATTGCACTGCCTGTCTTCCCTTAATTCACATGTGAAAGAATATTTTGTGGGGAGGTACACCACAAGGAATACAATTCAGAGGTTGCAGACAAGGCGTGTTATTGCTGTGATCAAACATTTTTTGCATGCGTGCAAGATTCACATGTTCATCCAGCACCATAAGGCCAAATGACATTCCAGGAGCAGTTGCCCAGGAACTACATCCACATTCAGGGAAAGCTGAAGCTCCTATCTCAAACTACTACCTGAAAAAAAAAAAAACCAAAAAACTGTGAGAATCTGATTTGGAAACATTTTGTAATCCATTTTGTGCATTATTTATCCCAATATAAGAATACAAGCATTCTGTTAATTCATTCAAACCCAGGCTACAAATCTGATGGTAAAAACTTGGGGGTTTTGCTTTATATTCTTTGTGGATATGCAGAAAGAATTTTGATAGAAGTTAGTGCATTCTTGATGTTAATGCAGATTCAGATTTATTTTTTTCTCTGACTTTTGGATTTTTTTATTTTTAGGTATCAGTTTTTCAAAGTTCCAAGTGAACATCTCTCAGCTACTATATGATCTCAAACTTATTTTTGGAACATGTAAAAATACCAAAAGGGTTCACTAATCTTTTGATGAGATAAAATTACTTCTGAAGGATAAAATTAGCATGCTGGAAATTTTCCAACAATTATATTTTTACAGCCTTACCCTGTATATTACACAGTGTATTTTTAAAGAATCAGTACTCTGAAATATACATTACTTACGTCTTCTGCAAGCTATATTTTGAAGAAAATTTTAATGTGATAATTAATTTTTTTAAATCTCTCATTATTTATGAAGAATGATCCATATTGTATATTCCTGTTATTACAAGAAATAAAATATTAATTAAACAGGCATCCTGGTTTTGGCTAGTATAGAGATAATTTTCTTCCTAGTAGCTGGTTCACTGCTGTGTTTTGGATTTGGTATGAGAACAATGTTGGTAACACACTGATGTTTTAGTTGTGGCTCAGCAGTGTTTACCCTGAGTCAAGGACTTTCAGTGTCTCGTGCCCTGCCAGTGAGGAGGGGCACAAGAAGCCAGGAGGGAGCATGGCCAGGACAGCTGACCTGAACTGGCCAAAGGGATATCCCATACCACACAATGTCATGCCCAGTGTATAAACTGGAGGGGGGAGTTGGCCTGGAGGCACAGATCACTGTTTAGACCTGGGCTGGGCTTCAGTCAGTGGATGGTGAACAATTGGATTGTGCATCACTTGTCTTTCTGGAGGTTTATTCCTCTTTTTTTTTTTTTTTTTTTTTTTT
>VXBQ01008807.1:464671-489585 GCA_013400175.1 Phainopepla nitens | reverse complement strand
GGGCGCGGAGCCGCTGCCGGCGCTGCGGGAGCGCCGCCCCGCGGCCGCGGCGAGCACTGCGCCACAGTCCTTGCTTTTCCCCGCGTGAGGGGTTTCAGAAGCGAGCTGCCGTGTGAAATCAGCTCTTCCTGTGAGTACCGAGGCTGCCTAATTTCTGTAAGAGCCAGCAGCCGCAGTGGGTTTTTTCCCGCAAGTCAGAGAGGAGGACAACCTCCATACACCGCTGTAGAGAGTGAGCGCACCTGGAGGAGGGAAGGGGGAGCAGTGATGGATAAGATTAGGGCAATGGTTTCTTCCAGGGAGCGTGACATATCAAAAATCTGTTCTCTATTTTGCTTTGTCAGAGTAGAACTGAGAATTAACAACTTTCAGGTCATTTCAAGAATAAGACCAAAACCAGTTAAAGGAGATGGTTACTATAGCAGCCTCTGTTATTTTATGGCCTGGAAATTGCATTTAAATTGTGTAGGCTTAGTTTGAAATGTGTTGACTTCCCTATAAGAAGAAGGAAACCCCAGGGTTGAGACTGCACTGAACAGACCACGATAAAACACTGTCAGGAAGCTAGACTGAATTTTTCTTCTGTCTGAGCTGCACTGACATGTAGATTTCTTCCATGGTAGCCTGAAGAGAAACCTATTCCAGTTCTGCTTGGCTGTAAGCCTTTTCCTGAGCATCTGACATGCATTCAGCTGGAGTATGGTAGATTATAATGACAAAATATTTGAAGGATATCCTCAAAAATTAGAGTGTTTTTTTTTTGTTGTTGTTGTTCTGTGGATGGAGAAATGTTTAATGTTGGAAGCAAGAAATGAAAAGAACTAAAAATAGTTTTACTTGTGTGGATACGCCTGGCAGCTGGAATGCCACCAAAGTTATCAGCTGAGCTTGGAAACTGGAGGAAGAATTTCAACATTTTCATATAGCTGGAGATCTCTCTCTTTCTGGTTTCCATCTTGTCTTCTCTCAAGTTATTTGTCATAACTTAAAGAGCTGACTCAAGAGTTCCAATTACTGTCAGCCAAGCCAAAATCTGTATGGGAAATGAGTGAGGGAAAGGAGAGGGCAGAGCATCTTGGGGTGTGGAGGAAGAGTGGAGATTGAGTAACATATTGAGTTTTTTTTCTTGCAATCAGCTTGAAGCCTTCTCGGGACATTTCCTCCTTCCCCTGGAGGCTGTATTCTCTCTCCCCTTCTCCCATCCTGCAAAGTTATCTTAGCACCCATCTACACATTTATAGCCTCATCATCTGGCAAGAGGAGCCCTGTGTTTCCCTTTCTGCCAGCAGCCTGTACTGGGCCATGGCGACTGCTGACATTTCTCCTGCTTGGAGTTGGCCTCCTCTAAATAGTAGAGATGGGATTAGTAAACAGATCTTAAATGCATGGCTGGAAATGACAAAGCTGCATAGCAGAACCGCTGCTCTGGTCTGTAATGAGAATTACCTTGTTTATCAAGTTCCTTGAACTTCTTCCAGTTATCCTGAAGTGTAGTTAGTTCATTCCCAGTGACAAGTGCTTCATTATAAATGAAGAAAATCTTGGCTTGCAAGGCAGCCTTTGTAAGTAGCGAGCACTTGAGTATTGTGTTTCAGATGGAAGGCTCCAAGGCATCTATTGAAGGTTCTGTGCTTTTATTGTTTTTTTTTCCTTTCTAAAAAGTGGCAGAAGGGAGCCATAGTACTCCACCCATTTGCTTGCAGGAAGTCTCTCTATACAGCAGAGAGAAAAAAATGGACTTCTCTATAAACTTAGTTATGAGATCATCTGGGAAGACATCAGCCATCACAGTGGAGTGACATCAACCCAGATTTTCTATGTGAACGAGCAGTTAATAACTGAACTTTCCTTAGGGCTCACAAAGTTCAGCTACAGAGGAATATCAAATATCCAGACCCTGAGGAAAAGCTGAGAAAGGGAGGAGTATTCTAGGGAAAAATAGAAAAATCATTCTCAAGCCTGACATTAGAACTGTATTGTTCAGCAGCTATATTAGGGCAAAGCAAATTTAAACCATCTTTTCTACATTAATATCACATTATTTATCCTAAAACCATGCTAGTTTGTGGCAGGCTGGAAGTAGAAGGGAGATGCTTCCTCACACAATATGTAGTTAAATTGTGAAACTCCTGGATGCAGAACATTATGGCTACAAAATTCTACATGTATTGAAGAGAAGACTGTCAAACCATGGAAGAGAAATTAACTAAGGTTTCCTTACACTACAGAAACTACCTCTGCTCTAAAGTCCACCAGGTACAACTGGTTGTTAAGGTAAGAATCTATGAAGGAGGAGGGGCATACATGGTTGCCCTATTCCTATCCCTATCCTCTACCCTAGGCAACCACATTTAGTCAGTGTCAGAAACAGGATTTTAGGACAGGCAGGCCTTTGGTCAGGCCAGGAAGGCATTTTTATGTTCTCATTATAGTATTTTTTTTTATTTTTGACGCCTTCTGACTTACCCACAGATATGTAAAATAGTAATTCCTCCTCAGATTTAGTGCTAATTGAACAATAACTGAACCAACATTTTGAAGTTAACTTTGTATATCAAAGTTAATGTTTAAATGTGCACATTTCTGCTATACCAATAAGCTAAACTGGTGTGAACAACTGGTGTCCTTCTACAAAATCTTGTGCCTGGGGTGATTCCCCAGCTCTGCTTTCAAAATTTTCAGATATCTTTTCATATGAACACATACATCCCAGAGCTCAGACCTGTGAGTCACTGTAGTCTCCAGATGTCTTAGGAAAGTCCACACATCTCCAAAACCTGAGTTAGATACTTTAGAGCCAGGGAAGGTTTCCTTGTATTGTAATATGTGGTATATATATTTATCCTAGTAAGTGGAATCCAGCTTAAAGCTGGTGTTCCATTCTGGCAAAGGTGAAAAGTGTCAAAACTATGCTAAAACAAATCCACGCTCTGAACTTTGCTCAGAGGCAGCAAGCTGTGGTTGAACTGTAGTGCTTACTTAAATAAAAAATTATAAACGTTACTTATTATAGACAACAAATATGTCTACAGGGTAAAGGTGCCTCAAAAATCATAGGAGTCACTGGTCCATTATACAGCTTTGAAAGCGATGCTTCCACTTCTTTTTCCCTATACCCATATTTTTCGTGCTAGATCTTCAGCTAGCCTGTAGCCAGGCTGTTTCACTGGAGAGCACCACTTCTATTATTCTGAACTAAAATTAAGGAAAGTGGTTATGTTTGCCCTGGCCTACACTGCCATTGCAATGTAAAGCAGAGAGCTTAACCACATACAAATCCTTGAATAGCTTGGCTTTTAAAGTTTAATCATAGACCCTTTCTTTTTTTACTGCTGAGGTTTCCATGTAATTGGAATGAAGGATGTTGGAACTGAGTACAAGTTTCCCAGTGGCAGCTGCCAGTAGTTGGATAATGCCACTGATATCAGTGCTGCCAAAGGAGAAAAATGGTCTTTTCAGTGATGTTTTGAGCTCAGAATCAAGAGTTCTGGGTTCAGTTTCTGGCTCTGCCTCAGACTTCTAACAATTTTACATTTTTCCTGCATGTTTCCCAACTGCAGATGGGAATAATACTGCTTTTTGTCTTTCCCATTTAAAGTATTAGCTCTTGGTGTGGTTCATCACCCCATCTAGTTGGGGCATTCCACATGTGACCATAAGGCACAGCCAGCACAGTTCCTACAGCCTTTGTGGGATCCTGAAAAGGCTTGTGATGAGTAACCAGCCTAGTCCCTCCTATTTGGCTGAGCTTTACAGCGTGTATATATAGCCAGGAGACTCCTCTACACCAGCAACATTCTCCTTTCCTCATCCTCATCTCCTTGTCTGTCTATCCTAGAAGACCTTGGTTCCTTGGGATAGCAGTCAGCAAAGTGTCAGTTTTCATACAGGCTCATAGTTCTCAGCTGGGTGGGTAATGGAGAACCACTGGTGACTTTAAAGTCAGCTAAAGCCACGTTGATATGAAAGAGCACAATTGGTCTGGTTTCCCAAGGGTTCCTAAATCTCAAGTGTGTGGTCTGTCTGTCCATCTCTGCTTGGATACCAACTTTTGAATACACCGAGGGTTTTCAACTATTTTCTACCTTCAACTATATAGCTATAGAAAAGAGAAGCAGAAACGTAATATGTAACTGCATACCTTTGGAATAAATAAAACCAGGATGCTCTACCAAGTGGAATGACTCAGACTGCTGTCCACTGGGGGAAAACCAGGTAAAACTCACCTGGTTTCATCTTCCAGTAGGTAGCTCAGCATGGATGCTGGCTGAATTATCTGTATCCATTTTGCTAGAAACAATTGGAAGACACAGAGACAATACAAGGACTATCTGAGGCATTTCTATTTTAAGCAGATTGTAGAATTCTGTTCTGCTTATGTCAGTTCTGAAATTGCATGATTATACTTTGAATATATTAAGATAACTGTGTGTATTTCCAAAGCCTATTTTCAAATCTCTCTTTCTTGTTTTAGAAAAAAATAAAATAAAATGGAGCACATGTTACTGCTATTCATATTTTTCATACCTATATTGGGTCTCAGTAATGGAACAGAAACGGAACAAGATTTTACTTGGCACTTAAAGAAGATTCCCCAGATTGTGAGAGAAAGAACTTTCTCCCTTGACAGCCCTAAATTTGAAGCAAAAACCAAATTAGAGCTGAACAGTGTATGTGGAATTGAATGTCAAAGAAAACTGCCAGTGCCAAGCTTGTCTGACTTGAAGAACCTCCTATCATATGAGACTGTTTTTGAAAATGGCACACGGACCCTGACTGAAGTGAATGTCCTCGGAGCAGTGCTTGACTCAGCTGCAAACACAACCACACGAAGGCCTTCGAGAAAGAAGAGGCAGATATACGGAACAGACAGCAGGTTCAGCATCTACGACAAGAGGTTCATGACCAACTTTCCGTTCAACACAGCTGTGAAGATCTCCACGGGCTGCAGTGGCATTCTGGTTTCCCCCAAGCACGTGCTAACAGCAGCCCACTGTCTGCACAATGGCAAGGATTACGTTAAGGGCAGCAAAAGACTGAGGGTGGGCCTGATGAAGACGAAATCCAGAGGCAACGGCAGGAAGCGCAAAGGTGCTAAAAGAAGTAGGAGAGGAATTTCTGCGGCCAAAGAGGATCCCAAAGCTGCCACAGAATTAAGGCGACAATCCAAAGGTGATGGGAGAAAGCAGAGGAGATCTGGGAGGAAGCAAGGGACCTCAGATGGCATCCCCTCCTTCCAGTGGACCCGGGTGAAGAGTACGCACATCCCAAAAGGCTGGTTTAAGGGTGTCTCTGGGGATATTGCCCTGGATTATGATTATGCTGTTCTTGAGCTCAAGCGTCCCCACAAAAGGAAATACATGGAGCTGGGAATCAGCCCAACGATCAAAATGATGCCTGGGAGCATGATCCACTTCTCAGGTTTTGACAATGATCGGTCTGGTCAGCTGGTCTATAGATTTTGTAGCATTTCTGATGAGTCCAATGATCTGTTTTATCAGTACTGTGATGCGGAGCCTGGCTCCACAGGATCTGGCATCTATCTCCGTCTGAAGGAGCCGAACAAAAAGAAGTGGAAACGCAAGATCATCGCTGTTTACTCAGGCCATCAGTGGGTGGACATCAATGGCGAACAACAGGATTACAATGTAGCAGTACGAATCACTCCTCTCAAATATGCCCAGATTTGCTTCTGGATACATGGGAATGATGAGAGTTGCACACAAGGCTGAAGAGGGCTGAGCCTCACTTGCTTAGCACCCTCACTGCCGTAGAGTGAAAGGAGGCCGCAGCAGTGACTGGAAGAGCATCACTCCACGCCAGAATGGTTTTGAACTCAAAGCTCGCGAGTAGTGTTATGGTGATTTAAGGAATGCTGAATTGCTAGGGGAGGGGTAGAATTGTCAGACAAAATATTTCTAACTGTAATCAACTTAGATACGCACTTAAAATCCCAAACTATATTTATGTTTGCAATTGCGATAAATTCAAGTCATTCATGAGGAAAAAAGTGGCTGCACCTGTTCGTCATTTTTTTTCCCCAGGGGAAGGGTTTAAACATCTCAAGCTGGTGTTATTAAACAATATCTATTTTTTTTTTTCAATGGATTTACTTTTCTCAGGGTTCTGTTCCAATTCTTCAAATGCAAGTTGTGCATATAGCATGTTATTGTATGTGCAGAATGATCCAGAGAACTGCATGAGAACAAGACATTATTCTGGCATTCTCCAAAGACCGTAGGTCCATGTTGAGAAGCAGCACTATAGTTGATGGTTGTTAGTTTGGAAAACTTCCTCTTCTGGTTGCTGCAGGAACACTCCCATGGAAATTCCAAATTTGTGTAGCTGAGGGTTACACCTTAAAGACAAATTCACTTCGTTGCTCAGTAAAAACAGAAAAAAAGAAATTAACACACAAAAGTTTCCATGTTTGGAAGAAGAAGACACATCTGGACATAGTTCAATGTCTTGAAACATTCTTTAAGAAGCAATAGAAATCTTAAACACACACATTTGCCTTCCAATTAGTATTTGGAGAGCTCTAGGTTTAGTTTCTAGTCAAATGTTTAGCTTTACCATTGGGAGAATTCACTGACTCCTGAAGTGGCTACTTGACAATCATTTGGAGCGTCACAGATGATATATTTTTTGGGTGCTAGACATTTCTTCAGTTTTTATAAATTACTTTTATAAGAGTTCAGCTTCATAGATAGGATAGTATGTATTAGACTCGGAATTGGAAGTCAATATTTTAGTTTGGCTTTATACAGTTTTGCCAAGTGTGTGGTTGTAATCATGTTATATTCAGACTCCACCTCAACATGATTCACAAGGTTAACTAAAAATTTCTCCCAGCTAAATAATAGCACCTTCTGAATGGTAGAACTATCCTGTGCATTATAATATCTTGTTAGATAGTGGCAGTAGTTAGTGAATAATTTGGTTCAATATGTTTGCAGAACCATGTATTTAATGAAGACACAAACTGAACTTGATTTTACACACCTTTAAACACAAACCACCTTCTTAAAAACTGTTGTTGACTGCTATATAGGTCTATATATTTTATTTTATGTCAAGATTTTGAAGTACACAGAATTGTTACGGTGCTACATTAATCTAGTAACATAAAAAAGATACTGTGCCTTTCTGATCATATCCTTTGGGTTTCAGTACTTTCAGACTATTCACTACTGTAATATTTAATTTCTTTTTACCATAAATTTATGCTGACCAAAATACATTCTCTTCCTGTGCAGGAGGAAAAAATACAACAAGATTTTAAAATAATTTTTGTTTCTTGGAATCCTTAAAACATGCTTGTAATATCTTTTGATGAGATAAGATGATTTTAAATAACCCATTTTTTTGGTAGATGGTTGAAAGTATATAACCTGACACAGTGAATGTGCAGGCAACTTTGTCCTATTATTGCCAAAGCATAAAAATTTAAGACTTGCTTCCATATCATAACCCTAACAATATTTCATTCATTGGAAGAGATCTCACTTTAAAGGAAGCTATTTCTTTTAATGTCAACCTTTCCAGGGAACACTCAATTTTTCTTCATTTATTATGTTTTAATTTTATTTTGTGTGATTGTTTGCAGAAAACTAATAATAATTTTTAAAGTTCAGAAATAAATCTCTAAGATTTTAGGGTTAATTGTTTTTTATTGTTGTTAACATCTCTCTTAACACATGTGGCTTTGCTGACAGTAATTTTAAATCACCTCAGTCCAGCATGTAATACTCTTGCTCTATGCAACAGATTTATTGTATTCTTTAGTCAGGTCTGTAATGTTTTTCTTAAGTGCCTTTTTCCATAGTTGCTGTGACAAATAAGGTACCACATCATTAATCTAATACAAGACAACCCAGGTCCTCGGAGTTTTTTACAATTATTGTCGTTGTTGATTTGGATCCAAAACTGATCAAGATAAGGGGGCTTAGTAAATTCCTTGTTTTGTTGAGTCTTATTTAGGTGTGCTCCTCAGAAGACGAAATAAAATCTATATCACTTTGGGAATGGGAGCAAGATAAGAATGATAAATGTTTGATGTCAGTTTCTAAATGGTCTTGTTATAGTAATCATCTGTTGTAAATATCTCAGCCACAACCTGAGGTTCCCATACCAGGTTGATAAAAACTCTTTCTTTTCAGAGAGTAAATACAAGATGCTCAGTGCTCCATTTTGGGATACTAAGAGATTAGAGAAGTTGGCCAGAGCAACATAAAAATTAATTTAATACAAACAAACAAATCCCTGTGTCTCAGTGCCCATGCACAAACGCATGCAAATATACAGGCTTGGAGAACACGTGTTGTTTTGATTGAGTTTTGGTGTTGTCAGCACCTTCAGCCCAGGGAATGCAGGTCGAAGAAGACACAGGCAAAAGGTTTTTCCTGATGTCTCAGCATGCTAGGCAACATTTTGGTCTTCCACTTGGCCTAATAGAGAAATAAATGTTTTGTCTAGGCATTATGACTACCTACTACAGGGGCTTCTGGAACAGTTCATAAATCAAGTACTTACACACAATCCCAAGAATTCAATGTCCTGCGTAGAGCTCTTGGTACCCACCACTGCAAATGGGACAAGAATTTCTGAGCCATCTCAGATTTTCTTAAAAACCTGCAGTTACTATCTAGTTACCAATGAGAAAATATGAGGAGGAAAATATGATCTCAGTAGATCAGATCTTGCTGTTGTCTAGGACACCAGCAACAAGGCTGAGTTCCAGCCCTTGTGATGTTTCTCCAAAGAATTTTTCCTCTCTCAGGTACCAGGCTGCACATAATTTGTTTTCATCAGTACTAACTCTTTTCCATAAGAGTTGGTATAGCAGATCTTTTTATTTAACTGTATTCCTGGCTTTAGGAAAAAACAACCTCAGTCAAATCTCTTTTCTCCTAGAGGGCTACTGGAATTTATAAAGTCAACAAGTAAGTTTTTTTCAGGGCCAAAGATAAACCTCATATGCAAGCCATTAACACACCCAGACCAGCTTCTGCAAGGTATTTATGCATGTGTATAATCTGAGGCTCTGAGACACACAGTGAAAGCCAAGGGGGTTATCTGCAAAGTGAAAAATTAGGTCTAAGTTTGTATTAACTTTACAAAAGAAAAGTACAACATTATGTAGGGAAATAATTTCTATTATACGAGGTATAGAGTACCCAATGCTTTAATAATTGCTTAAATTAACTCCTTGACTCCTTAAGATTTACCATGTTAATTTTGCAGATTTATGTGTCTATATGGAGTATGAATCAGCACAAATATGGCTTAAATAAAAAAAAAAAAACAAACTTGTCCACATGTGGAGGAGAGAATCAGCTGAGAAGTTCCTTCTATTCTGCTGATAAGGGATGATCTGGCAGCAAACGGCAAGTAAAACAGAAAGAAAGAACAAGTAGATGGTGTGGAAGACCAGGAAGATGGAGATGGTGTGCAAAGTAACGGATGAAATGGCTGCAAGGTAGCAGAAGCACCTACTGTGAGAAAGAGTAAGCAGATGGTAGACAATAATATGAATTAAGATGTGAAATTCAAAAGATTCATGAACAATGTTTCACTGTTAAAGATAAGGCTTTTCTTCCCAGCCAACAGCAAGAAGGAAAGGGCTGTGAGAGGACTCAGGCTGTGGCAGGGACCACAAGCAGGCAAGAGTTTTGAGCCTGATCTACAATCCGTGCCTGAATTCACAGGGATTATGCTTCTGTTCATTCAGGGTCCTTGGAAAGCAGCAGATCCATGTTCTGACCAAAAGGCTTGGCAGTAAGAACCTCTCAGTACACTGGATCACCAAGAGTGTAGTGAGTAAGGGGAGTTTCTCAAACCTGACCTTTTGTTGGGATTCCTGTAAAGGCTGTTCTCCACTGGGAAAAAAAGATGAAACAAAAAATCTCAGACTTCAGGGATTTAAATGTTGGCTCCATTTTTTGCATGTATCTAGAAATTCTAGGCAATAAATTTTTTTAAAATGTCTTCTGTTTGTGTTTGGCGTCTGTAGAAATTTAATCAACTGCTTCTGATTTTAAACTACAGATTATTGCAGATAGTTCCATCTACAAATTCCTGGATTAAAGAATGACTGGGGGAAAAAAAGAATGTTATTAAATTGAAAGCTTAAAATTTCACTCTAATCTCAAAGGATTTGGAAGTATATTTGGGTCCCCTTTGCACCAGCCTTTTGCTCCAAGTGTCAGAGCATTTAGGTTGAAAACCTCCAGAGGTAGCTTTGAGGATTCTTTCATGTTCTTTGTTTTTTTAAGACTGACAGAAAACTTCGGAATTTTTTTAACTGTGCAAAATGACAAGCCATTTGAGAAAATAAATGCAAACCTTTGCTCTGTTAAGATATTATATGATGCACTTACTATGTCAATAAATATTTTCTGTTGTTTTTCTTTTCCTCTGTCATGATGCAGTTTGTTAGCTATGGTTGTGTTACACAAACTTCATTCTCTAAGTGCCTGTAATGATTTATCAGTGAATCATCTGGGACTCAGTCTTACAAGATATTAATGTCTCTTTAAACTTGTTCTGGGAAAAAACCTCCCTGTCTTCAAGATAATTACTCCATGAGCAAATTTGATGAGTAAAAAAATTTAGTTCAGCAATGAAATGACTCATAGTCTATGCCGCAAGTTATTATTTCTAAAATAAGTAATTAGTTCTGTTTCTGCAATTTGCTACAGTTACACTTTCTGCCTTGGAGAGCTGTTGAATCAGGCCAAATTAGAAGTATGAAAAATATTGTAATCTTGGTTCTTAGAATTATCTTAACTCCGTGCCCTTGAAACTGGTGCTGATTTTATCTCTGAGGGTAAAAGGAGAGATTTCTGGCTAGGTCAAGAGCTGCTGGAAATATTTAATGGAAAGTTAAGAAATTATTACAGCTGTGATTAACAGTGTGTCTAATACAAGCAATATTTACCAGGGGTCTGGCAAGGGCTTTTCCACCAGCTCTAATATGGATTCTCACATGGGGGATAAGTAAGTGCCACAGGGAAATAAATAGGCTTGAAAGCTTTTTGACCTGGAAAAAAGTCCTTTTGGGGATGGTGACAGGATCTAAGGCTTTTCATTGTTGAAATGTATTTTTTGCCATGATCTGGAAGAATGTCTTGGTGCTTGAGAAGTGTTTCTCAGCCTCCATTTAGGGACCACAAACAGTGACACAGGGGAGACAGCTGTGTTCTCTGCAAGCCATTCCCAAGCCACTGGCACGGATGTGGTTTCTTTGGTGGGAGATACGTTCCAAAGATGTCATGGATCACACACTCCCATGGGGCTGGGGGCTTGAACTGGAATCTTATCCAAAAGTCTATTCAGCCCTAAAATATTCCCATACAACCCAGATCCTTGTGCAGGTATTTTCCACTTCTACTCCAGTTTCCCATAGTTTTTAGCAAGTGCTCAGAAGGCCTTCCCCAAATAACAGACACTCAAATCTTCCAAAGAGGTGGCACCTTATGCTGTTTATTATACAGGTATTCCTGATGAATCCATCATTCTTTCTGCTTCAATTGTGTCTTTAGATCTTGATAATGGCTAACCCTTCAGCTGTTACTGCTGAGAAAAGAGATCAGATATACTGGAAAAGCCACACAAATATTTACTTGTGTTTCTTGGTAATTATGTACACACCATACTTATTGCAGTTGCCATGACTCTACTTCTTTTCCATGTGAAAGAGCTTGAAAGCTTTGGATGAAACCAAATTGGGCTGGTTTTCAGACAAATTACTCAGCTGCCCTTTGGCTGCAGCTGCAGCACTCTCCCACACTTACCCTCCAGTTTAATTTCCAAATTTATGGATTAAATGCTCTTTAAAGCTTTGCTTATTCAAGGATGAAAGCAGCCAGGAGACAGCACACAGCAATGGATCCTTTCTGGCTGGATGTCTCTGTGGACATTTTGAAGCAGGGAGAAGAAGAAGACGTGAAAAGGCAAAGGTGAAGACCATGAACAACAGCAAAAGAGCTCAGTGCCTTACTGAGTGGAAGAAAATGTGATTTCTATTTTTTCCTACTGTCAAAGGCAACACTAGTTTTTGCAGTTGCAATTCCTTTGTGTTTTCTTGAATGATTCATCAGCTAAATATTTTTGGCTCTGTACAGGAATGAACCAGCAGTAGAGGGGATACAACATGGCCTTGAACGCCAGCAGGGGCTTCCCCTCCTCAAAACACACACACTGAAAGAGAATGCTAAATTACCCTAAAGGGAATTACAAAGAGGGGACAAAAGTCACCTCTGAGAAAAGCACCAACGGCATATTTGGGAAAAAAGTTCATGCATAAAGGAAATGAAGACTTTATAGCTACGCATGGTACATGGGTTTTTCTGCTATGGTTGTCTGTGCAGGACACTGATGCATTCCAGAGCTGTGGTGAGTTACATGGTGAAAGAAAATCCACCTGCTGGTTGTCTATGCCACCACCACCCCACAGCAACAGGGGCCTACTGTGCTACAAAACTCTCACTGCTTATTGTGAGCTTGAGCTCAGACCTGGCCTTCATAAATGGTGAGTGTGAACAGAGGCTTCCAAGGATGTGGCCACTGACGTTTTAGGTTTTATGCATTTTGTTCTGCATCTACATGGAGGATATCTGAAGCCATTTTTAATAACAGTGAGTTGAAACGGTAAGCTCTTGTAAACAAACCTCATTCTCCTCTCATTTACAATGCTCAGTCTTGATGGGAAATTTGACCCATCACATAGGTATACCTCTTTACTTGTTGTAGGACATTATACACTAGCCATTTGTGACCTGTAAATTTCTTTCAGAAAGAAATAAAAAGGAAGCCAATACTCAAAAGGGAAGGTAGCTTTGTCAGTGTTCAATTTACTGCTCAATTTACTTCCTTGCTTGCCTATTAACCTGGTACAATGGTGATCTGTGATCCAATAATGCTGCTCATTCAATTGATGTGATGAGTTCTTCACTGATTTTTCCTTACCAGTTCACACTTGATAAAATCAGGCATCTGTGTGAAAACCCAGAAAAACAGCTGCCACTATTTGTATTTCATTATTTCATGTCAGTTTTCAACTTAATTTCATTCTTTCCCACCTATTTTGGTTTCTCTCTAAGTGCAAGAGAATTCCACATTTTAATTTTTTAACCATGCCTCTTTTGGATTTTCACCTCATTTTCTACTCTAACACCAAACACCTAAAATTAAAATAAATTAAATAATGCCCAAGCATTGCTGTATAATGAGGAGCTTGGGTTATTGTTTAAGAGAAGCCACTTCAAGTTGCTATTAAGGTAACAGCTGCAAAACAGAAAATGAAAGGCAAAATCACTGAAAGCAAACCAGTGTTCATAGCTCTAAGACAACACATCAAATCCAGAGCTAGCCTTGGGAAATGCTTTCATAAGCTTTGAGTCAATGTAAACACAGGCTGCCAGCTGAAGGAACAATCTTGTGACATCCTTACAAAACAGCTCTGGGAAGCCCTGGCAGCTCCTCATGCCACAGATGCTGATGGAGGGAGAAGCCACTGGCTCTAGACCCCAGCAGCAAACACAGGGTGTAATCTCCTAGGCACATCCTACTCTCCAGAGGAAACTGATTTAATTTCACTGGTTTAAAGGACTCCAGAAATAGCAATGATTTGATGCTATTAATCAAGTTATACTAACTGGGCTGCAAATGGTTCCTATCACAAGATCTACTCTAATGACAGTATCAAATAAAAAGTGAATGATCCCTGACAGGGACATCTGCCTTTGTGGGATCCACATCTGCTCAACACCTGCAGAAATTTGGCAGAAACTTTTTTTGGTAGCTGTCTGGGAGTGAGGTTTATTACATCAGTTATTTGAGCCTACTGCTAAGGTACTGTCTTGTTGCAGCAGCACTAGGGCTAATCCAAGGGCAAAGCCTGGAAAAGGACAGTTACAGATGCTTGAGATAGGTCTTGCAGCATTTCTTTATATTTCATTTGTGAAAGAGAACATCACAACTCTACAGAAAGGGCAGAATCTTCATACTCCAGCACAATGCACCTGCCTTCCCTCCCCCTCTCCCCTGGGTGACTAAACAGCACAAATTAAAAGCACTGCAAGTATTGGAAAGAACTTAGGAAGTGCCATGTTTCAGTATATCCCTATTCCAGCCCTTTAATACTCCAGGGGGAGCCAGGGCTGTAAGCACAGCCTGTTTGCCAAACCCATGCTGGCCCTCTGTGAGCCCCCACACAGAGCCAAAATTACACAGTCCTGGGACAGAGGGGTGCAGCCACCTACTTTTCAAGGCCACAATGTAATTTTCTTTTATAATTTGGCAAAGACGAGGCTTCCAGGTAAGTATTTTTAGACACGTAAGAAGTCATATTTCTAGATTGAGAAGCCAGCTCTCTCTTCCTAATTTGAAAGCAAAATTCTTTGTAAATTTTTAGGCTTGTCTGGCAACATCACTGCGGAACCAGCTCCTGGTAGAAACCTGATAGAGCTCAGAGATATAAGACTACTGGGAAACAAAGTTACCTATGAAGCAGATAATTGCCAAAATAAAATAAAATAACAGCCATCCTTAAAAATATTTGACAGGATTTTTTTCCTACTACCTGTTGACTATGTGGATGGAAAAATTTTGGTTTTGATTTTTTTTATTTTAGTGAGATTCCAATACGTCTTTTAGCAGAGGGCTTTTCAAGCAGCTCCACAATCACAGTATTAGGATTTCAGTAGATAGTGTTACATGCCCTGGGGCAATCCAAAGGCAGTAGGGATGGTGATGATGATCAACCTACTGATGAGACCAGTTTTTGAAAAAAAAACCCCAAAACCCACAAAACCAAAATCCACAAACAAGCAAACAACCCACAAAACCAAAAACAAACCACCAAAACAGACAAATTAAAAAAAAACCAAACAAAACAAAAAACCAATTCAGATATTATGGCCATTAAAACTTTCCAGGAGATCAGAGCAGTTTGGACCCGTGTCCTGCCTCTCACTATTGTCCCTTCCACATTCACAGCTGTGGTGGTTTGGAATAGCTTGGGTTTTGGTGAGGATGGTTCTTTTCCTTGCACAGATTTCTTTCTCTTTCTACCTGTGTCACATACACATGCCATGAATGAGTGCAACTAGCAAGGAGAAGAAACCTGTGCTCTCAACCTGTCAATGCTACCACCATCCTTATCTGAGAGGCATCTAAAACATACTGTGTCCTGTTCTCTTTCCTCACCTCTCCCATCATCCTCCAAAGACCTGCAGCTGCCTCTTTTTTCTGCCTCTCCTGCCAGGTTTGAAGATCCTGCATTTGAGGGTCTGAGGAGGATGGAGTCCTCCAGATCCCCTCTGCCCTGATGTCTTTGCAGTATGCTGAATTCTCTCAGGACAGTTCCTGGTGGTCAAAGGAATACAACCACATGAAAAGCAGGATGTGGAGAGACATTTAGCCCACAGTTTCCCTCTTCCTTCCCAAATTTCTTCTTATTTTATAAAGATGCAGCAGTGCGTTGAGTCTTATTATTGTCACAAAGAGTCCAACAATAATGCTCTATACTGATACTATTTAAACAGTTAAATTTCTCCCTTTTAAAGCTTTTTAAAGAAAAAAAGCTTTTTAAAGCTTTTTTTTTTTCCTTCTAGAATTTTTATTCCTGTTCTTCTTTCCTCTTTTTCTTTTATCTCCAAAATGGCTACACACTATGAACCAATGTATCCTGAAGGGCAATTGCTTAAACTACAGCTCTTCAGGAAGGTCTCTGAGAGCACAGAGGAGCATAGGCTGACCATAGCCCAACAGTGCAATCCTGCTGGAGAAGGCACAGTTGCCACAGCTGAACAGAGTGCAGGGAATACCAAGATGGAACTGATTCTAGAAAACTTGATTGGCAAGGAAAGTTTGAAGACAAAGGGCACAAGCCAAAAGCATGACCATGGTAACTGTCCAAATACCACCACTGCTACTGCAAAGAACAAAGAGGGTATCCCTGTGGATAGAAGAAATAATGGTTCAATATGCAGCAAGGAATGCTCAGCTAATATAGCAAAAAAACCCCCAGCAGCTCTTTCAGAGTGATGATGTTCTTCAGTGTTGTTTGGAAAGGCTGTAGAATGATGGAGGTTTTCTAGAAAAATCTGCTTTGTATTACCCAGTTTTGGTTTTAGAGCAGGGAACTAGAGTAGATAGATGTGATTTTATCTTATCACCTGCCTAGCAGTCTTAAGAGTGGAAATTTCACGTGCTCTGAACACATCGCCTTTGCTGTGGAATGCAGAAAGTTGTGTTGGTCTTGCTTATCTGTAGCAGAAAGCCAAATTTTAAATGAAACAGTATGCACAGTTATACTGATCTTTTATATTGGCAATAAAATACTTTGGCTAAGAGAAAAATATTGTATTTCACACAAGTCTGTCCCCAGAATGCATAGATTGGATTAGCTTAGATCTTTAGTTTGGCAAGGGGAAAATTATTTCATTTCAGTTGCATCTCTCCTCCATCTCTAACAGATCTATCAAAATACTGGATTTACCAGTTCAAGTTTCCAGCCACTGTAGGTTCAGTTTCAAATGAAAAAGTGTGGCTGGCATGCTGAACTCTGCTACTAGAAAAATAACATTCTCAAAGCCTGCCATCTATTTTAGAGGTCATTAAATGACAGAAGCACATCCATGACAGGCTCTTCATGCAAACTGTGCTGAACTGGGTTGTAATTCATAAATGAGACCAGCTAGTTCATTTTAACATTTCCAGAGCAACCACTTGCAATATTGCAGTGGTTACTAAAGTTAAATTGGTTAAAATGTAAGTTAAGGACTATTCCTACATTAGCCTCAAAGGGGTAAAGGTACAGCAAAGACAGCATTGCTGGTTTGAGATGGGGCATTTTCTTTGCTAATGACAGAAGCAGTTCATGGGATACAGCCTGGCTTAGTGTTACTGCTTCCAGGGCTTGAAACTCTTTTGCAGTTCTCTGTTTCTCTAAAAGATGCAGCTGAATGGAATGTAGATGATTTGCCCATTTTTCAGTACACACTCCTCATCTAAAGAGGAGTTATCAGTGATATATTTGCAAATTCTTGGAGGTGTTAAAAGCACAAAGCACCCCAATCTAGCCTTCAATATCTGTTAGGGGGGGAAAAAAAACAAACAAGCTGTCTGAAAAATCCACAAGCCAGGCTAAATGACATAACAGGATCAGAGTCAATCTTGATGATCAGTCATGAAGCCAAATGTTTAAAGAAAGAAAATATTTTAACAGATACATGTCACTTTATTACATAAATAGTTTCCAGGATTATAAAATCCCAGGGAAACCAATCTTAGATACAAAATACTATATTTTGGGTGGACAGAACAGTGTAACACTTCTCTAAATTACATTTTTCTTCACTGAATGCATATGTGCAAGACATACTATCAAGACCTAATATTACATTTTAGTAATCCTCAAGATTGTAATCTGCCAGGCTATGTTTTAAAACTTCCAGAAAACAACTCTCCACTTAGGAACCACAAGGCGCACTTTTTTGAGATAACTGAAAGTACTGGAGAAACCAGGTAGGCTTAAGTATACATGGACACAAGTGTTACCTGTCCTCCAGCAACATGGCTAAAGAGCTGCTCATGAGAAATAGGTTTACTTGGTATCTCAGACTTAAGAGTGTGCAGAGCATTAGAGAACTGTACACACACACACACGTGCTAGTTTTATAATTGCTACTTACAATCCTAAAAAATAGCTGAGCATTTAAATAAAAAAATCTCTTTAATATCACTATGTAATCTTTTTATGTTGTTTTGAAAAAAAAAACCCAGTATTTTTTGTATGGTCTCTGTAAATCAATGGGAATCAACTCTCTTGTCTATACAAGGACTATGGTAACAAGGTGTTTTCATCTGCATATTTTGGATTTTAAAATATAAAGTTCAAAAAGAGAAAAAAAAATATGCAAATAAGTAGCCTCATTTAATTTCACAAAAGTTTAGGAAGATGCTTAAAAACTGTCCATGCACAAACACAGATGCACTGCTGGGTGATGTGTATACAACTGGAATTAATGGAACTTTTCTGTCAATTCAAAATTAGGTTCAGTGTGTTGAATGCTGCCTTGCCTCTCTCCCTGTCTGGGCCTCAACCATGCCTTAGAGAGTAAAACATTTCAGCCATCCTACAGGAATCACAGGCAGTCAAATATTTTGAGAGAGAAGCACATTTCCAGTACGATTTGCCTTGGAGCCAAAAGTTCTTTAGGCAAATTCTACACACTCAAATCTTGAAGAAAACAAAAAGAGGCAAGCAGCTGGATTTCCATCAATACCATTTCTGAAATGAGAGTGATGAGAAAGTAATTCAGGCACAGCATTGCAAACTTTCACAAAGAGAACTGCAATACTTGGGACCCAGGCAGCAAGGAAAAGTCACCAGCTACCTGCAACCTAAATGTATTTAATTATCTATATTTATTTGTATATTTAAACATATGTTCAAAATCAGGACAGCTCGTGTCCCACAAAACACAGAGCTGGGAAAGCTCGGTGTGTCTGCTCAGCCCTGAGCAGCAGGGATGCCAGACAGGTGCTGGATACTGCCATGATGGGATGGAGGTGAGCTGGGAAGTGGGGATTTCAATACGCTGCTGGAAACCTCTCTTTTCAAGCACAAAGGGGATGACGTGCTCTATCTCCCAAAGGCATGTCCACAGAAATAGATGCTAAACCAAAATCTCAAAGGGGCTGTGAACCTCTGTGCAAAGGCAGATTCAAAGATGCTGTATTACCTAAGCCAGAATATGTCTAGTAAGACAATCTTATTTATGCAGCATGCTGATCTCAGTGTTACTATTCCCCCCCCTCTTTCTTCCTTTGTTAAAAACTTAAGTTTTTCCATGTTTCAAAAGAGAAGTGATCTATTTTCTGTCTTGATATTTTTCAAAACAAATTCAATACTGCTCTTTCAGTTGGCTGGAGACAGTGTGGGATCATTACAGAGAGGAAGAATCATTAAAAACCCTCTTGATTGATCAGCCCAGACTGACAGGGTGTAATTACAGACACATCATAGACACATAAGGCATAATCTTAAAATTAACTTCAGTATTTAACTTGTCCTACGCTTGCATCTCAGTAGCATTTTAAAAAATCCCTTTTATTTCTATGCAGACACATAGAGTATGAAAGGCTTTTACTTTTAAAGCTTGGTGTCTGCTTGCAGCTGTAAATAGTTCTTGTACACAAAATCTTTTTGCTGACATTTGTCACCCACACTGCAGGCCTGCAGCAGCTTGCAAGACTTAGGGCACAGAGCTTCCAACAGAGTGGGATAGAGCTTTTGCAGGACCTACAGGACCTCTTAAAAATATGGCTACTTTAGAATTTTAGGATACTGGGGTAAATGGAGAAATCCCTTCCATTATAATAAACTATATTTTGAAAAATGGCTGAAACTTGGCCATGTTCACCCATGAGCATTTTAAAGTAGGTGCTTTACAGTGCAATGCAGGGTGGACATTCACCAACCCTTCCACAGGTTCTCCAACACCATCAGAGAACAGGTTTGCCCTCTTTAGTCCTCTCAGTGGATCTCACACCCAGATCCACATTTCTTCACTTGTTTCAGTTTCTGGTCTACTGCCTTTGCTAACTCTCAAAGGCTACTCTTCTTACACCTCTAATTGCATGCAGAGATGTCTTGGGCAATGAAACAAGCATTGGGCTTCTGCTGCCCAAATCACTTGTGGAGTTTAATTAAGGGAAAGGGAAGAGATGGTGAAGCTTTAGGAGCCAAGATCTGGAGCAGAAAAAATAGCGTGCTGTCTGCTTTAAAATATGTATAGCCTCTCTCCTTCTGTAGACCCATCTCTGAAATTCTTCTTCCAACCCCTCATTACCACTCTGTCTGCCACTTCCCACACTGCTCACAGCACTAGCAGTATATAACACATGGATAAAAGGTTTTCTATTTTAATAACATTTCTGATATATTTCAGGTCCTGGAAGATCTGAATCACAATGTGTTATCTTTGTGTCACTGCCACTACTTCTACCACAGTAAGTTTCACTTGGCTTGTCTGGGCATTAAGAGTTATTGGGATTTTTTTCCTTCCCCACCGCGTAAGTTACCTGAGCAAGAAGCTCTTATTCTGGGACAGGAGATGAGGAAGGAGGGCAGGAGCAAATGTTCGTTTCACAAAGACAAAACAATGTCAGCTGTGGCTACTGGACATTTCATGAACTAGATGCTGTAAGTAGTAGCCCAGCAAGTAGTGCCTCATAATATTGAACCAAATCTTCCTTTCTTTCCCTGTATTTTCCCTCCACCCCAGAACAGCTCTCGCTCTTGACTTTCCTGCTTCCTTTTTAGGGTGTCACTAGCCTTTGTAGCTGCCCCAAATCATCCTAAGAATGGAAGGAATGGAAGTTCAGGCAGCAGCCTGATTGTGCAAGCAGCCTGAAAGGCCAAGGTGGTCCCCAGAACCTTAAAAGACAACTTCGAGATTTAGTTCTCACCATCCAAGCTTTGATCTGTGAAAACACCAGCATCAATCCAGAAGCCATCAACTCAAGCTACAGTACATTTACAACTAAAATTTTCAAATAAAGCAAATTAAAATTAATGAACAAAAAAATAAAGAAGAGGAGTAGGAGGCAATGCTAACTCCAAACGCTCAAAAAACATGAGTCTGTTCTGCAGAATGAGTTGGATTTTTTTCAAACCTCTGCAGTAGGCTGAATTCAGGCTCTCCAGGTGTTTACCACTCCTTAAGGCACTCACAGCTTAAGAGGGAGGTACAAAAGCCTCATGTGGCCAGAGGTGCCAGCTTTTAAAGAAGCCAGCACACAGGTCAGCAAGAACTTGGATAAGGGACATATCAGCTGTCTGAAATCTGTCTCCTCTCATGAAAAATTCAGGGGAAGGAGACAGTTTCTTCTTTCAACAGATGGGAGCACTCCTTTCCACCCACTCTCTCCTACAGCTTGTATTGAAAAGTGGTTAGTCATAGCAGGACATAGACACATTCGTGCCTGGATGATGAAACTCAGATGATAACAAGAACATGTTCTTGTCTACAGGCCAGGAGACAACCACGTGGTTCCCTTGCAAGCCAGATTTTATAATTCCTTTGTGCCAGGGAGAGCAAGTCACTTTTGTTTAGCCTTAGTCAGCATTTGGGGAAATACACTGGTTTTACTTCCCACAGTGGACAAACTTCTAGATGCTCTTCCACCAGGTTTCTTTTTTATCCAGGCTTCTATTTGCTCACAGGATAACAAATCACACACAAACACACACACAAACCTGTTGCCCATGGCACCTACAGAAAACTAACCAAAATCAGGACCAAGGACTGTGGACATGGAAGCTAATGCAGAAAGTCAATTACTCTGAGGCAGTAGCAAGTATCTGGCAAGGAGAAAACCTTCACCCTGAGGTCTGTCCCCTTGAAACATGTGACATTGTAAACATTCATTTGCAATTCAGTGAGTAGTAGCTCATCATTTCAATTTGAGTAAGACACTAATGAACTGGTCTAAATATATTTACTTGTTTGGTTATGATTCTCCTCTGAAAATGCTGTTCTCACTTGGAAAAGACATGCACAACACAGTGGTAAGAAATCGAGCCTTCCCTGCATCTGGCAAGGCACAGCACACAGGCAGGGTAGGAAAAGCCATGGTGAGCATTTCTGGGGGTGCAGTTACTGACCTTGCTCAGGCCTTCATGCTCAAATAGTGAAGAAACACAGCTGAGCCTTACCCATTTTTAATCCAGCAAACCGGGATGCAACTGAGAGCTCCTCATAAGGCTGAGATATAAAATCAATGCCCCCTTTATCCTGCCCTGGAGCACTGTGGATGCTGCAGAGCAGTGCTGGCACTGACATGGGGGTTCTGGGGTCCCTCAAGTGCAGTCCTGCTCTCCACCCCCCCTTCCACCCAACACCTTTCCAAGGGAGGCCTTTATGGTCCTGGGGCAGTCCCTGTGCCCAGGAGGCCCAGGGGGCTGTTCCTTCCTGCAGCTGCCATAAACTGGGCACAGCTGAAAACAGCTGGAAACGGTAGCGAGATAAAATTACTGATGGGGTTATTCAGACACGTAAAAGAAACTATAAAAAACAATCCTCTAGCACACACGTGGTAATTAATTGGTTGCAAAATTGGTGCAATGAGTGCAGAAAGCTGTAGATGTGGCACTTAGGGATATGGATGAGCAGTGGAGGTGGCAGTGTTAGGCTAGCAGTTGGACTTTGTGATCTCAGATGTCTTTTCCAATCTAAATGGTTCTATGATTCTATAAAAGTCATTCCCATATGCAGCAGACTCATCAATCAGCGCCAGGACCTAATCACACTTTTTCCCTCTCGAAGTATATTATTGTGCTCAACATCTTAATGAGTATGAAACTGGCAACAAGATTTTTACTTTGATCAAGGTGTTTATTGCATCTCAGAGGGCACACATGCACTGGGGTTTTTTGTTTTTGGTTTTTTTTTGTTTGTTTGTTTGGGATTCTTTTTAACTGAAATACAAAGAAAAGCCATTTTGAAATTAACTTTTTATAGAACTTTCCCATTACAGTGTATGTTATCCCCCACAGCAAATTCAGATACAACCACTTTTAATGGTACCATACATTGATTAAATAGTTCATTTGAAAGACTTTAGGTGAATATCTTTCCAACCCAATATGCTTTTACAGAGAACTGCCAAGCCACTTGTAACACTGATCAACAGTGACCTCATTGAAGAGTCAAGATCTTACACCAAGCCATCAGCAGAAACAGTATGAGAACAAATAAAAATTAAAGAAACACAGTATGTACAGTAAAGGGCATGGATCTCTGGATCAGAATTCAATCTAATCACCAATAGTACAAAAGCTACTCACAGCGCATTCGGGGCAATGAGAAAACACTATCCTAAGGCATACACAAGTAAGCACTAAATTAAGAGATGTACTGGAAGAGATGGACTGAACAGAGATGAGTAACATCACTCGTAATGTTTTGACTACAGATATACCAAAAAGTGCTCTCGTATTTGAAATCCCTTAATGCCAGCACAACTAGGGTTGCTTTTTCCCAACTACATGGAGAGAAACTGACCCTTTACTTATTTCCAGTGCATTTAGCAAGAACTGATAAATATGCCAATTATCAAAGCAAAAACTTACACAATTAAAATAGATTTAAAAATAAAAACAGCAATAAATATGGTATTCTTTCAGATATGATTTTTCATTCTTGGTAAATCATTGAAAAAGTATTTGTCATGGAAGTTTTCCTTTATGTTACTTTAAATTATTTTAACATATACAGTGCCACAAAAATAAAACATTTTTTTCACAACAATTGAGATTCCTGTGACTGGGAAAAAAAAGTATTCTGCACAATTTCGTAAGTATTTTCTTTACTATCCGATATTGTCACACTATGGTTTGTAACAGATAAAGGAGAAATTGAGTCCTAGGGAAACTTTGGGTGTCCTCAAAAAGTTATATACATTGAAACCTTCAAAAACCACAGACATTGCTCCAAATGGCTCACCAAACAACAGCTGCATAATCTGCCCCCATGGGATAGGTTCAGAAAAGCACTAGAAGGCATCAGAAACATACATCCATTGTTTAAATTGTAAAACACAAATAACCCAAGTACACAAATTTCGAGAGAGTAGGGATAACAGCTAAGGTAGTACACATTCCTAATGTTCACTTTCACAGCTGTGCTACACGTTTCAGGAGGAAGAGAAAGTCTGAGTAAGCACTGGGTTTGGTACTGGTGGCTCACTGAGAAACTCTGAGCATCCATTTGTAGATTGCAAACTCACATTTTTAGCATCCAGTCAGAAAAACCGCAGCTGTGAATATAGAAAAGTATTAGATGAAAACTGATATTTAATGAGTTAGTAAAGCATGTTCTACAAAGAGCACCAAATATGCTCATCTCTTCACACCTCAAAGGATTTGCCATCAGATTCTAGTGAAGTAGCAGCCTCCCCACAGCCAGTTATGAATCTCTGTATTATAAATCCAAGCTGAAAGCACTGAGTCCCAGCAGTGAAGGTGTATCTCCACTCCTGGCTGTCTCTGCCAAGTGCCAGGTACAACTCCCAGGGGCTGGAATTTGGAGAAGAGTGAAGTGGGACTGGGAGATGCCTGCTAAGAGCAGCCTGAATCACTGCTGTCAGCTCCAGAGCAGAGTGGGCTCAGAACAAATTTTAGAATTAAGCTCTAGGAAAAAAAGTGACTCATAAGGAAAGCTTTAAAGTTATGTAATGACTGTCCTCTCTTCACCTTATTCTAGAAACCTTATTCTAGACTTAATTATAAAATGCATACATTAATTCTGCATTATTATTTTTAATTGACTTAAGTGTTTAATTCAATTTTATATCCCTTCTTGGCCCTCCAGAACCATGAGAATAATGTTTTGGCCATTATTTCCTTCCATTATGCAGTACTGTTTTTTTGCTGCTCCTCCATTTTTCTTTGCATTTACTCCTCTGTTCTTCCCCATTGCTACTCTACACAGTGCTGCTCAGGACCTCACAGCCTCAGCATTGAGAAATGCAATGCCTTGAAAAATTGTATGGCAGGGGAGAACATTAGATGGCAGCAGTAAAGAGCTGCAAACAACTTTCCCTTGATGACAAGAATACATAAGTTTTTCCCCTTTTGATAGCTTCACACCCATGATACCAAATCTGTTTCAACACCCACAAGACTGGAACAAGCCTCTTTGGCACCATTTCCCACCCTTGGTATTTTGTACCCTGTGTTTCAGTACTAATTTCTGGGTTTCTACGTGTTTCAGTAATAGTTTCGAGAAAAAAACCAAACATGAATGCTTGGACTGAATGGAAACAAGGTAAAAATGGAAGTTATGCATTAAAGATAACTTTTCCTGACAGTTGCTTTTGGCAAAAAAAAAAAAAAA